>OU015495.1:72980020-73332520 GCA_907164885.2 Dolomedes plantarius
TAATTTTGACACACTCGTTTGCAAATGAAAATTTTCTGTAACTTGTTTACTGTAGTGTTCGGTTTAGTTGATAACTGATGTGAATATCAGGTACATACGCTTGAAGAAGTTTCAAAGTTTAAATATTATATTACATGGATTATTTACTTAATTTTCCATGTTCTGGAATAACTCAAAATATTTTTTGTAGTCTGATTAAATTAGTCTTTAAAAGAAGTAATTTTGACACACTCGTTTGCAAATGAAAATTTTCTGTCTTTACTTCATTCGTTAAATTACAATAGCTGAATTTATATATTCATCAAAAATTTTAAATATATTACATATTAAAAGTATTTTATCATAATTATGCCAAGAAACATCGGGGAATTTATAATTAAAAATGTTATCTATTTTTTAAGTTTATATCATATTTTTACCAGCTAATTATGAAATTTCTTATTTAAACAATGCATACGTTATATTTTTACTGTAGTATTTTGAGGAACAACCTAAGTTTAGAGAAACGAAAACATAACTGTGGTTTTAACAAACAATGATTAAAAATTATCCATTGTTATCATTACAAATTTTGCATATAATAAAAAAACAAAGGAAAATGTCTCTTCCGCTTCTTAAGTTAATTGTTTTCTCCTGAGGTTATTATAAGCATTCATTAAGAAATGAATTGAGTTTTGAAGGAAAGTAATTTAGGTATACCTTAAATATATACCTTTAAATAGTTATCTAGCAATGCGCAATTGATCAGCTAGAAAATGAAAAATTGTTTTCAAGGAAATGAACCAGACAGATTATTTTATATCCTTTAATAATAGTTTTTCTTCCATTCGAGATATTAGAAGGGAAGCTCGTGTCGCAACGAAAATTGTATCATATTAACTTTTTTTTTGCATTTTTATAAGGATATTCGGGAATTACATAATGCATTGTGTCAGTGGTACACTGCCGATTTAATCTTAATGGGGCAGTCGAGTTGAACGAATACAAATATTTTGCAAATTCAATAAAGTTCATTAGGTGGCTATAAAAATTTATTTAACGAATAAAATCCAATTTTCATTTCTTTTAACTAAGCTCTTGAATTTCTTAAGTCGTAGCTACATTAATCTCTCTGTGTATATACAGCAAAGCGAGACCATTGAATCTTGATTGTGTCATGGTATATGTTAAATAGGATTTTTTAAATGCGTAAGGTACCAATTGACCTTTCTATCATAATAATTTTAAGAAAAAAGGGAATAATTATGTTAGCAGCATACCATGGACTGTAAATGCAATTTTAAGAAAAAGGGAATAATTATGCTAGCAGCATATCATGGACTGTAAATGCCGTGTCTAAATTTAAATTTATTTTCGTGAAAAGTACAAAATCGTTGTTGCAACAGAAAACAAAACAAACCTTTTAAACATAGGGAAAATACACGATGGACTTGACACTTTCACTGACTCATATTACTACCGGAATCGTTGCAAATAATTTTAATAAGTTATAGATACTAGGTTATATAATTTTCTCACATTTAGAAACTGTATCTATGATATTTTTGAATGGAGCTATTGCAAACATTTTTTCGAATTTTTTATAACACAACTTGAATTTGGAGTTCAAAACTACTGTACACGAAGAAGGCAATTTGAGAGCATAACATTCGCTCAATTGACGAAAATGTTCCATTGCACTTGCCGCTGGAGAATCTTTACCATTTGGTACAAGAGTAAAAACACATTTCAAGATGTTGCGGTGTGGAGGTATACCTTTACGAAGTTGAGTCAATATTCAGTCATAAAATGGAAAAAAAGCAGTTTTCGGAAACATCGATTGGAAAATTAGACCTTAATATTAATGATTCTCCAGCGATGGAGAGCAAAGTTTCAAGATATGCTTTTCAATAAACTGCATACAAAATAGCGCAGAATGACATCGTCGAGTAAACGATTTTAGAATACACGCTACGCACCGTACATGATCTATAACTGATCATCTTGCGGTAATCGCCAATACTTCATACTCATGATCTCAGTAGGCCCGAGCCCTACTTCATTCGCCTTGTGTTTGCTCACAGCGGCCGACATACCCGAGAGCTGTAGGACACTCCGACCTTATGTGATCACTCCTTCTTTAATAGTTTAGAAATAGAAGACATGACCCTGCATAAATTTTTAAAAAAAAATTTAATTTGAAAAATAATTCTAGAATATTTTCTAGTTTTTTCCGATTTCTTTTCTCCTCTGGGTGCACCACTGCTTTGTGCTAAACGAAATAAAAACGCATGGGGTTGCTAAAGTAAACACAGATAAATTTTCTTTGAAAAATGCTTGCCTCCATATAGTTAACAACTGATTATACTTTTTAATGAATTAAAATGTATAGGAATCATTACTATAGAAAATATACCAATAATATTTTTAAATGTGATAATTTGTTTAAATGCTAAATTTATTCATACCTAGTTTATGAATATTAGATGAAAAATATACGTAATTTATACCATTCATAATAATGAGACTTTCGGTATCCGAGAACTCTTATAATTAAACATAACACTCTCTTCTGCAACAATTTAATTCTGCAACAATAATCCCTTCTGTAACAATATTTCAACACTTTTGGGATTGCATTGTTTACATTAAATTTTACGAAATCTGCAATTATGACTTTTCGTTAAATTCATTAAATTTTGTTGAAATTCTCAAATTTGCAACATTTTAAGAATGAAGTATTATGCATATGAGACTAAATTCTAGAATGTAGAATTGTGTTTAATAGATGAAATTAGTGCTCAGGTAGTAATTATAAAAGATATGATTAACTGTAAGAAATTTTCTCTCAAAGGTTTATATTATCTTCTCAAAAAACGGAAATTGTTATAGGACTAAAATGTCGATTTCGCGCATTTTCTGAGAAATATCATTTAAATCTTATCAAATTTCTTTTTATTTATATGTGTTATGTGTTTCTTATATATATACATTGAATCTGCCCATGAAGTCTGTTCATTAATATGGATATCTATACCATATATTCGGCCTAAGCGTTTGTATTTTAAAACATATAATTGATAAATATTTAGTAATTATATTACTTTTAGGATGTTCATAAAAATGAAGAGAGAGGTATTGTTATAATTAATGTTTATGATCATGCAGAAATATTCGAAAATCCAAGAACTGAAGCATATAATAATGATGCAGAATTCGAAATAAAATGCGTGTATTTTGATTAAAACTATTCTACAAATTCTTGGAATTGTGCAATATATATATATATATATACATATATATATATATATATATATATATATATATATATATATGTGTGTGTGTGTGTGTGTGTATAAATATAAGTTTTAGTGTGTAGTAAAGTTGATATATGAGACACAACTATTACAACATACTGAAATATTTATCGTAGCTTTAAGCAAATTATGGGCATATATATATATATATATATATATATATATATATATATATATATATATATATATATATATATATATATATATATATTTGTGTGTGTTTGTGGGGGGGGGTGTATTTATGTATGTATGTATGTATGTAACGACAAGGACCTATCTTTATTACTTGGCACGTATTCTAAATTTTCCTTTCAATAAAACACAGCCCCTATTCCAAATTATGACCTAGGAACAAACTAATTGACTATCTTTCCATCCCTAAAAGCACACGTGGAACATTAAAAGTTATTTGTAAACTCTTGTTTACTAACCTCATGAATAAGACATGATTCAGAGTCGCGCGCGTAGTTCGCCAGGCAGCGCCTGTTGGAAAAGTTACGCGACGTTGAGTCATACATTCACATGGTCAGACCATATGTTCGTTTCTAACCAATTATAAAATTCTAAATGCCTAAGTCAGTCCCCTTAGTATAAAAGGTCCAGCAAAGGATTTTCCCGGTTTTTTTTTCTGTCTGCTTCCTTATTTCTTTGCTGTTCTCTCGAGTTGTCCGTTCGAGCGTCTTTTCTTTTTGTACTACTCACCTGATGCCTCTACTGTATGAGTATCGTGATGTCTAGTTTACTCAAGCTCCGGCAGATTCCGGTGCCGTTGTCGTCCTGTCGTCAATATCTGTCACTTCGCCATCTTTTGATGTCCACTTTTAATACCATACGGAGTCATATGAAATAAATTCTGCGAAGGAGAGTGATTATATGTTTCTTTAGTGTTCCTCCTGCAACCCTTATATCATTCTTTTGTGAGAAACCTTCTTTGATGTCTGCAAACCTACCTCATAGTCATGTGCTGGAATAATGGCCTCTTATTGCTTCATGATTAATAAAATAAGTTACACTGTGTAATTTATGTATCTCTGGCTATATGATCGTGCTTCTCTCATCAAATAGTCACGACTATATATTCAACAGTGACTGCTTTTTATGAGTGTTCCCGTTTCGGAAAATTCATTTTATGCATGTGATTATCATATATATATATATATATATATATATATATATATATATATATATATATATATATATATATATATATATATATATATATATATATATATATATATATATATATATAAACTATATATTATAATACACCTCTGTTATAACTTATTGAATTATTTAACTAATCGGAGGTTCAGGGTTCAGAGAAAACGAAAATTTGTGAATTAAAATATAGCATGTGTTCAGATTAATGGATTACGTTATCAAATTGCAAAAAAAAATATATTTACTTATGTCTCATTTATTAGAATTTTATAGTATATTAGATTCACATTACAATCTGATTTAAACTGGTCACAACTACTTTCTCCCATTCGAGAAATTTGTGTATTAAAAATTCATTACCTGCCTACGTATAAATGAATGAAATCTCGATCAATTTACATTTGCCTGATTGGCTGCTTCACTGCCTAATTATGGTAGCCATTCTATATAATCCATAGGCCAGTATGGAAAAACTTATTGAGAATTTTAAAAACCCACCAAAAATTGTAAATTTACCATTTTCTTAAAATTGTTATGTGGGTTAGAATAATTCTTATACTGTTTTTGTTACATTCATTTTTGTTTCGTTTATTTTCTTTCTTTCTTTCTTAATTGTTTTTTTCCTTTTTGATATTTTTAATTTATTCCGAAACCATTTAAAATATAATTCTTTTGCGTATTTGTGTGTTTTCAAACATTAGTATTGTTGCCTTTAACCTTTTTTATATTGATTTACTGAATTTTGAAAGCATTTATTAAAAAGTACGTAATCAGGAACTTCTATTTCACTTTCAACTAGACTGTACCAATGCTACCTTTTTGGTCAAAGTCGTAGGTGTCTAAGAGAGCTACAATCATTTTAGCTAAACGCAAATTAATCTGTGAGGGACCTACACAAACTGTTAGGCGGAGATAGGGGAGGGGAAGTAAAACTACTGATATGAAATTACTGATTAACGAAAAAATAATGCATGAACCAATTCATATAGATGTCAGTAATATATCATCATTTATTTATTATATTTACCTTCTTTCGTTATATCCAAACGCAGTTATCTTACTTTTCCCTGTTTTAATCACCTACAGAGATAAGAAATTGACACTTTAGATCAAAAACGAACACAGTATCATCGTTATTACCGTTAAATAATGAATTAAGTCTAATTTTATTACGCAATAATAAGCAATTACTTTAAGGGGATAGTGGATATTACAAAGCGATTTTTGAAATTTTTACCTTAGAGGTATGAAATTTTCCATATATATTCATTAAAGTATATCTATATTAAGCACCTTATAAAATTTTATACATATTTCTAAAAAAATTATATTTTAAAAATTGAAATTAATTTTTTAAATGCTCCTTGCGATCCAATTTTTAACTTTCCCTCTTAATTTTGCATTTATATTGCTTATAAACACATTTTAAACAGAGTTATGTATTAATTAATACTTTCATTGACTAGTTAATTTTTAGGAAATATTTTTATTCTTATACTCTGAATTTTCGTGAAATTTTTGTTCTTTTCTACACTTAAGTTAAACTTTGGTAATCTGAATGATGTCGAAACCTAAAATGGATACATAACTTTATTTTAATGTACTAGAGGAGTCTTTATTATAAAAAAAATTATAAAATATCGTCAAAAATTATGACACAAGGATCATTTTATAAACTTGCAAATCTGGAAATTATTCATTTTGAGAAAAAGCCATTCAAAAGATGATTTTTTTCACCAACCTGTAATACTTAATTTTTTACTGCCACTATATTTTTATATTATTTTTTGCTAGGCATTTTTTCCCATATTTACAAATTTTTAAAATATTAATACACACAAAAAAATATTTGTTGTTCAATTTTTGGAAATTTGTAAGTCCACCATCCCCTAAAAAGAGTAAAACCACAATATCCAGCTAAGAAATGATGTTAAATTTATTGCGAAAATGTTTTTACCGTCTTATAAGTTTTTAAAATAAATAGTAAATTACATCGGTAATAATAACATATCAACAAATCAATATTAAATAAAAGAGTTTAGATATCAGATCGTAGAAAAAATAGATGTTTAAATTTTTCCTCTACACAGTTAATTTTTTACTCATGAAAAACTAATATTATTTAACTGAATAAAAAAATATCAATAGCTGCTAGATATTCGTTAGGATATACATTTTAAAATAATCTTCTTAATTTTTCATTATTCGAATTAAGAAATTACATCAAAATTTTTCATTAAAAATAATAATAAAGCATTCCGGTTGAATGTAGAACGTATTCTAAGTAATTTTTTAAGCATGCGATGGCCGAATTTATTTTCAATTCGAAAAAAATTTTTGGGGATCCATCTGGCCGGAAATGAAATGTTTAACAGTAATTAAGAAACACAAACTCTTTTGTAGTTGGCCGTAGTGAATCGATGAGCACTGTACAAGGCACAGTAACGTGAATTCGGACTTTTCTCAGACTTTTTTTCCCGGATGGGGCTCGTTTGTAAACCCTTTTTCTGAGCATGTAATAAGTCGGTGTCACGCAAAGTCTGAAGAAGGGGGTGAGGAGCAAAGGGCAATCGATACGGTCAGGCTCCTGAATATATCGATTATTCCGGTAAAGGAGGTGGGCGGGCTCGGCGAAGTTATGGCGTCGGCTGCTTCCCTTTTTGGGATGGGCCTTTGCACCTTTTGCTGCAGGTTTTCGGTGCGGAGTAGGAAGTATTCGAGACAAAGCAAGGTGAAGGACATAATCCAGCTTTCTATTTGGGTGAGTTGGGATACCTGAAAGATGGCAAATTTCAGCGCTCGTGTTGGAAATTAAAAGCATCATTTTGAGTTCGCTTCGCGGGACGAGGTGGAATATTGATGAATAACGTGATAAAATTATGCGGGCAAAATTTGTTTAAATACGGACTGTGAATATATATGCCCCATTTAAATGGCTACGATTTTAACATTATAACAAGTAAACACCAAGCAGAGAAAAATGTAATTGAATTGTTTAAAATTTGGCTTTTTATTTAGTTAAAAATATTTGAAAGTCCTGTAAAAACTTTATATTTACCTTTAAATTATTTTTATGAAACATTATTAATTTCAAACATATTTTAATGAGAATGGAAAGAACGTTTTCCACTAGAATCTGCTTTTAAATATAACTCTATCTCTCTCTTTCTTTCTGTCACACACACACACACACACACACACACACATATATATATATATATATACTATATATATATATGTATGTATATATAGATATGTATATATAGGTATATATATAGGTATGTATATATATATATATATATATATATATAGAGAGAGAGAGAGAGAGAGAAATACAATTCTTTATAAAAGCTAATCGTTAATCAAGCTAATCGTTAAAAATGAAAAGCAGCATCTTTTTCCTTCTTAAACATATATATTGACCAACTTTGTACTTTTTAAACAAATAAGATGAAAATTCAATTTTAAATTCTTTTTTTTAACAGACATATGAAAGCATAAATAAATGTTATGCTAATGGTATACAGGAGTATAAAACATTTGTCTCTCACTTGTAGTTTTAGTGGTATTTAAAAATAAATTAAATTAAAATTATATCCTGTTCTCTTTATAGTATTTTGTTTCATAGTTGTTAGAAAAATTATAGGATTACTGAAAACATAAAGCCTGTAAAATCTAAGTGGCCCTTAAATCTTTCAATTACTCCAGTAGCTGGTCAGGTATAAAATTTGCTGGATATATGACGGATATAATAATGTCAATACAAAAGTAACAAATTTTATCCTAAATATTAAACGAATAATTTAAAGCAATTTCCTTGAGGATTGAAGTGTGGAGAATATAAAAAAATGTAATTTTTTTCAATGATAAAAGTAGTTACATTCAATTCTATCTAATCCAAATTTTTAAACTAGTAGTAGAATCTATTTCGTTAGGGATATTCCCAATGTGACAAAGGTGCAGTATTATTCAATTCTTCTATTCATGATAAATAAAACTTTAAACCATTGTTTTGAAAATATCTGTATACAAAAAGATCATTATTTGGAAATGCAGCTTCTTTACTAATTAATAAAGATGCATTATTATAGGAGATTTGAGAAATAAAGTATGAACAGAATTTAAATAAAATATTTTAGACATGATTTTATCGATTAAATCAAATTTCTTTACTTCCCATGAACAGACATCTTAACAGAAAATATTTATTAGAGCATTTAAGAGCACATAATTGACGTATATTTTAAAAGTTACGCATAATTTATTTTGTGTAATATCGTATTAATGTTTGTAAAAACATTCTAACGCAATACATTTGTGTCCATATGAAATACATAAATTTCAGTTGCATTTATAATACAACTGTATGTGTACATGAGTTTGACTGAATCAAACTTTGCTGAGCAAAACTTACGCCGTTTGCGCATTTCTCTACTATTAAAACGTATTGTTTCTTCTCAGGTATTTATTTTATCCTGACAGTCCCATGAATACCTAAAGAGTTTCTTGAAACTATGCTGCGGTAGATTTAAGAGACCGGAATAAGATTAGTATTAAACTTTTATGCTCTGTCAGTTTTACCAAATGCTCTTGAGACACAAAAAAAATCAATTTTGTCGTCAAAAATAAAGCATGAGAAGTTGCCGCTTAAAATAGTAATAATTCTTTCACGTTGTTTTTATACTCAGAGGGTGTGAAAGGAAGAAGTTTACTGAGTTATATTTAATTCAATTGTTTTCTCTATTTCCAAAATAAAGCTACTTCGAAAATATTTGCACCAAACTTTTTCCAAATTCTGTTAAATATTGTTTCAAAACTTTCTGTGAAGTAAGCGAATGATTTACTAATCGATATGCATTGTGTGAATTTCATCTTTTTCTCGTTACTAATAATGAAACTTAAAAAAGATTT
This sequence comes from Dolomedes plantarius, assembly GCA_907164885.2. Lineage (NCBI taxonomy): Eukaryota > Metazoa > Arthropoda > Arachnida > Araneae > Dolomedidae > Dolomedes > Dolomedes plantarius. Next base: position 72,989,389 of record OU015495.1, read on the forward strand.
TTTTGCAAAATAATCTACTAAACCTTATTAAAAAGGTAAAAACAGCATATATAAATTTCATGTTTTACGTATTTTGATTCATGATTAATTTAAAACAAACATTTTTGATTTTTTACGATATTGATTTAAGGTGTGTCTAAAATATCGCCTACCCTAACTTTTTTTCGACATTTCATCCACTTTTAAGTTTCTGATTAGGCTGGAAACTCAAAGAACATCCCTAAGAACTATTTCCTTTGGTATCTTGAGATCAACCAGCTCCAAAACCAGTGCTAGTTTAAGTTATGTAGCTAAATTGGAAAAATTGAAATTTCCAGTGAATCCCAGAGCGATTCCTAATATCACCTACTTCTGTTCCTATTACCGCCTAACATGCGAAATTAGGAGCACCTGTTAAAAGGCATTTGCTAGCAAAGTCCATCTGAGCAAGATTGAATGCTGGAGTTGAATAAGGGGAGGGGGGAGAGGAAAAAAGAGAAGAAGAAAAACTCAAATAAAAAAACAAAACAAAGAACAGAAAATCTATTGTGGAAAAAGTTAAACAGAAGTAATACCGATAATTTAAACCTATTTTGGCCACTTAATCATTCAAATAGAAGGAACATATATATTTCCTACGCTACTTAATTATCTCAAGTTCTGCTTTAAGAATTGTGAAGAAGGATTTCATGTTTTCTTCAGTGAATCCTGGGATTCTAGCTCTTAACAATGACTGTGGAGTTCTGATTGTCAATTGGGAAGCGTTCCTTTTCACAAACGAATTCAGTCACTTTCGACCAGCTGAGTTAGTTTTTTCAGAGAAGGGGTGGGGAAGATTGTTTCTTCCCCACAGACAAGATGGTAGGCCATCTGATTAACATTGTTTCGAGTCAAACCAAACAAATTGGATTCCATTTCCTTGCAGTAGTTAACTTGCTCCTTTTCTAAAACATCCGTCAGTACAGGTTTACTCCCAAGTTTCTTTCTCACCACTATTCTAACCTCCGCAGTTCCATCGTTTTTCTCATTCACATCTTTTTTAATGTAGTCACGAATCGTAGATCTTGGAATGCCAAACTGTTTGGAAGCCTTTAACGTCCTCATTTCTTTTTTCAGAACATGGGGCCTGCAGACAAGACGTCTTCCATGTCTGTCTATTTTTAATTTCCTTTGGCATCTTAGACAAGAGACCTCCAACAAAAAAGAACGGAAAGGGTAATAAAATAACTAAAATTAAAAAGGAAACAAGAATGCAATACTTAGTCTTTAATTAAAGTACCTGTTCCAAATATCGCCTAGTACAGTGATCGGCAAACTCATTAGTCAACAGAGCCAAATGTCAACAGTACAACAATTGAAATTTCTTTTGAGAACCAAATTTTTTTAAACTCAAACTATATAGGTAGGTGCATTGTTATTAATTTAATTAGGATACTCCAAAGTTGGCTTTTGTTAAAAACGTCCTCAGTCTGAATGAGGTACGTTTGCTGAGGTCGACCCCTTCCAACTCTTCCACCCACACTCGTTTTGTATACTTATTTCGTCTATCTCCTTCGTTTATCCTCTGTGTATGTCCAAACCATCTCAACATACTTTTCTAAATCCTCGACACTACATTTTCTTTCACTCCACAGCGCTCCCTAAAATTAACTTAATAAACTGTACTTAAAGTTTTATGTCTTAGTTAAACTATAGGTATGTTGAATAAAACTTGATATCATACTTAATATCGATATCATTTATTGATAAAATTAAATTGTAAAGTATCCATAAAATTAAATCATAACAATGATAGACAGACACTAATATGAACAATGGCCTCGCATCTCCTAGTTCAGGGATGGCGAACCGTTTTCTAACGCGTGTCAAAAATTGTCTTGAAACCGTTGAAATTAAAACCGCGTGTCACCTAAAAAATTTTTTCGGTCTTTGGAAGACCTTCAGAAATTAAAAAAATTATACGATATATATTTTAAACAAAAACATATTTAACTTTTTATTGTGATTTGTTTAAAACTATCAATATCAGGAAGAAAATAATTACAAAAATTATCGAACTTAATGTGACACTTGTTGTTGTCTTTCGGACGATAATTTATTTATACGTGGTTCGATATTTGTAACTTTTAATCGTACACACGTAGCGGACAAGTCGATGCCGAGGCGATTTTTATTCTTACTTTTAATAAAATTCATTGTCGAAAACAACTGTTCGCAAACGTACGTTGATCCAAACATTGTCAAAGGAGCTCTTGTTGAGTTTTTCATCGACATTAGCGAATTAGGCAACGAGTTCCATTCAGTTAAAATAATATTTTCTGTGCTTGTTGTTAAAATATATTCCTCACAATTTTCCAGATCTTGTAATTTTTTCTTGTAAGTTTACGTTTAGTTCTGCAAATTTATTCGTCCGTACAACACTGTTGTGAAATTCAACCATTTCCGTTTCTAAGTTATAAATTTGAAGCCAATCGAAAGAGGATAATTTAAGTTTTCTCCATTTCACGAAATTGGGAGAATCTTTCGTGAAATATTTCTTTTGCATTCGCTAGTACTGAAGAAGAGTGTTTTAAGACATCTGTTTGGCAAAAACAGGAAAAAATTAATTTCAAACAATTATTTTTTACAAATTTTTTCTAGTACAAATTAGATTATAGATCTCTCACTCCGACGAACGAAAATCAAAATTTTAAAAGTTAAATGGGTGTTAAAACAATGTGATCGTCTCACGTGTCACTATGTGACCCGCGGGTCACATGTTCGCAATCCCTGTCCTAGTTTATTAAATGTCTGATGATTAAATGTTAGATGAATTTCTCTCAAAATAGCAACAAACCCGTTTCTTACGACGGTCATACTTTTCGCCCCATCTGTTGAAATTGAGACAATTTTGTCGAGTAGAATATGATGTTTGTCAATGCACTCAATTACAGTATTTGCTATATCCTTTCCACGTGTTTGACCTTTGACTGGCAATAATCCTAAATGCTCTTTTTTAGGACCTGTAGATGAAATAAATCATACAAAAAGTGAAACTAGCGCTGTATCATTTATGTCACAAGACTCATCAACTGCTATTGATAAAGCTGAAACTAATTTAAGATCTTCGACTTGCTGGTTGGTTATATTCGAAAATCATTTTGACTAGTCTAGTGTTTTCTACGGGGACACGCTCTCGGAAGTAATACATTGTAAAACACGATACAAAGATACGACTTGACGATATGCGTTGACATTTAATCTTTCCAGAAATGTTTTCTCATTAAGTCGCTTCAGAGCACTTGCCTAAAGATAAAGACACACAAACACCAACTAAGTACGTAAAAATAGAAATAAGAAAAACAGTCATCACGAAGTTTCAATCTCACTATCCGTGCGCGCCCGCACGTGGTATTTTGTGGAAGAGCCACACTCAAGGGGGCTAAAGAGCTACATGTGGCTCGCGAGCCACGGTTTGCCGACCACTGGCCTAGTAGGCGATATTAGGATCAACTTGGTAGGTGATATTAGGAACACAACACTCAACACATACATGCTAAGAACGAAGTTTAAAACGCAGATTTTTTTTAAAATAATAGCACCTCTGGATTCTCTGTTTAATGCACTTTCAAATGGTATAAGCAAAATTAGAATTTGGATGCACCTACCTAGTCATTCACTGGATTCTTTGGAGGCAAAATTTAATATATATATATATATAAATTACCCGTAATTTATATATATACATATATATATCGCTCACGTACGTTTGGAGAGGTGAAGTGTATTTATATTTTAAAAATTCAATTTAGTATTGAACCATGTTTAGCTGTAATGAGTACCTTCAACGTTCTGAGCATGCTTTCAACAAACCTGTGGGATTTGTCTCCATCTATAGATTAGGGCTTCTGCCACGATCTCTTAGAGAAAGGTGTAAGTCGGAGACGAACTTGGCATTTTAGCTCGATGCATAAACGTTCTATAGGATTTAGAAAGGAACTCCGAGGTGTCTAATCTAGTTTTTCTATGTTTTGTCCTTCAAACCAGGCATCTACACAGCTCTAAGTATTGCGATCTTTACCGTATGGGACCAGGTCAAGCTGAAGGAAACATTACATGTCTTGAAGTACTGATCATTCAAAGAAGAACGGAACAATGCAGAAGGAAGGACAATGCTCACTAAACAAACACTATACACAATATGTAAATCCAAAAAGTTTTAGGCGTAATTAATAACAATGACTTTCAATCTGCTTGAAATAAAGAAATCGATAAGTATTCTGGAATAATAGTTATCTGCGTAGAGTAAGAGGGCATTTAACCTCCATAGTCCCAACGAGAACTTTGAATCATAAATTTAAAACTTTTCGTATCAATTGGTTCTAAATGCATTGAAAAGTACTGAAAAACAATTAAAAAATATCTTAATTTTTATTTCGGAGAAAATTAGTGTCTCCTGGAGTAGACACTAAGTCAACACCAAAATCATTCTGGAGCTGCAAATAACTTAAAAGGTTAATCAACCTGAATGGAATGGACTGCAAAGACGTCAAAGAACGACGCAATTCCCGTGAATTAGGTTTATTTCTTCGAGTAGCGAAGCAGCCGACTGCACTCGCTCAGTTCCATCAAAACTGGCTTTTTAAAGCACAGCGCAGGCTCACATTCGTTGCATAGCCAGTTGCCACAACCAAGGTTAAGTAATACAGATTACAAATAAAAGTTGAAGTTAACTGAAAGCGGTATTTCAATTACATCACAAATCGCAAACAAGATGTTGCGAGTATTAGTACGTGTCATAGCCCAAGCAATTCAACTCAAAATCATTAACTCAAAATCATTCATTAATCTAAATTTAACGAGTTATTCTTGCACAGTGCAAGATCTTAATCACTAAATATACAATATATTTATGTATGATACTTTAATATTTAATTTTAAGGGGAGAAAATGCAAGTTAGCAACGTGCTAATCTATACTACTCACTTTTCCTGAATAAAGTAAAAATTTATTGTATCATAAACCGTATAAACTACATAAAAAGCAGGAGATTTCAAAATATTAGATAAAATATTATATTTGCAGCATAAATTTTATAATTCATGAAATAGTTTGAAGAACTGTCGATTTTCTTGCATGCAAAGAAAAATTTTGCATGTTGTGCACCTCATTCTTGCTGATTTGCAGCCAGGCATTCTGTGTGGGAATACTCTTTAATTTATTACATATCAAAATGTACATGACTCACCCTGATTGTATGCGGTAGCGAAGAATAAAAGGGAAGAAGCTTGAGAATAATAAATAGAAATAAGATTACTCCTCTATGTTTCGTTGGTGAAAGTGATAAAAGAGATAACTGCTCCACATTCACTAAAAAGAGCATGCATGTTAGAAAACCTATTTTTGATTTTAGATCATGAAAAAATGTCCTTTTACACATGCATTGAAATTAAAATTACACATTAATCAACAAAACACTCGACCAGTAACTAAAACTGATGGCACTGAATGTGTTTTAATTTGCTCGAGAGAATGAAAAGAAAAAGAATTCTAGAATAAGAGATGTTTGAGTAGAGTTACAAGACACTTCATTTAAACGAGAAATACTTTTCATTTCATTAGCAATAAACGTTAGTGAAGAACATTCCAAAGAATTTAATTTTTCAAGTGAAAACAGAAGGCATGCTAAAAGAAAAATTTAATCTGAGAGCATTATTTTTTAAGTAACTGGGAGGAAAATTTTTAAATGAAACGTGATGCATTATTTTTCCTTGCAACAAAAAGAAAGTCATTGAATTTTATCAGGGCTGCAGATTTTCAATGCAGTTTTTGCCTTAAGGGATGTTTTTATGGTAGTTGTTTAGCTATTCTGCAAAGTATAAACTGCTTATTTGAACAAAGTGTTTAATTAGTAAAGAATTTAACGATGAAAGTGTACAAAAAGTTTTAGATGCATAATGTATTTCCTGAAATAGATATTAATCGTAAATTTTCTAAAAAAAGGCTTATGAGTTATTTCACAGGGTTTTGTGAATCCGTTGTTCCAATATGTGTGAGCAAGAACAACTAATTTTTCTTTATTTATAAGATTACTAGCTGAAAACCCGCGCTTCGCTACGGAGTACATTCAAATTAAATACAACAGTCAATGTATGTAATTAATGCCAAAAAAATAAATATATATATTTATAATAAATGCGACGATCAATGTATACGATTGATGTAAAAAATATATATATATTTATAAAAAAATCATAAGGGATATTTATTTTTTTTGATAATATCCAATCGTCTGCTGCATTAGAAAGAAATTTTTTTTTGTCTATTTAGTAGTTATGCACGTGACGATAAATTTATTTAAAGTACCAGAAAAAGAAATCGCGTGATCAGCATTTAATAAATTAAATTCTAAAAATTAATCTTTAAAAATTCCCCAAAAATCAGAAAATCAAGGTAGAGATTCGAAAAAGATTTCATTTTAAGGGAATTTGTATGATCTTTCTCGTGATGTAAATTTTATAACTCTCAAATTATTATTTTAAAAGCAAACTTAAAAAAGTTACCAAAAAACAGCTTAAAAATTTAATTTAAAAAAATCTAAGAAGAATTTTTGAAAAATCTTTCTTCGTGCACCCCTACACCATAAGAAGAATCGCCATGCAAAATTTCAACCCTTTAGGTCCAGCGGTTTGGTCTGAGCGTTGTATGTCAGTCAGTGAATGAGTCAGTTACGGAACTGTTTTATATATATAGATTATAGAAAAATATCAAGAAACTGACATTGCTTTAGATGAAATATTCATGTCTGGATTTTATATAATTCCATACAAAATAAATTTTAATTGTGAGCGATCAGGGTCAAATGTTTTATAGAGAGTCTATGCTCACTTCTACCCAGACTTGGGTGTATATAATTTGAAGTGGCACTCTATTTGAATTATATACAAACACAATTTATACATGAAACAATGTTTATTGGATTCATTGCACATATAATTGGCTTTTACAGCAATAAGCATGCGTACTACTTGTACGGAATGTAAATACAGCTTTCAAGAACAATATAATTTTATACTCACGAACAGTAAGTCAAACCAGCAGTACTGCCACGTAAACTTCTGGCCCGTAAAGCACTAGCGCAGGATAACACCTTTTCAACCTTAACAACAACTCCCCTTTTTATTAATGGCGCTGCGTGGTATTTATACTAAGCGCGTATGCCAAAATTAGCATATCTGAAGCAGCTTCTTTAATTCACTCAAAAGTTCGATTCTTGTGAATCGAATCTTGTGTATACCTTACACTGGCCTCCCTCGAAAAAAAAAATTAGGTAACTGAGGTCTGAACGGCTTCAGTTAACTAATTGAAAACGCGTGCTGGTCTGACTTTTTACATAATGGGTGGCAAAGCCAAAAAACCTTCCACACGTTGTGTGGGGGAAAAACGCCACTACCATTTTACAAAACTAACCCCGAAGGGTCCAGGTGACACCATTACACAGTGGATTTGCAGAGTTGCGGATACTGGGCTGGCCAACTGCGCCCTAAAATATCTATTTTAATTAAAAGTGACAACACAATTGCACAGCATGACATTTCTTGACTGTATCTGCTCTCCCCCAATTTATAATGTACATGTGTTATGATTTGCGAAGTTAGTATGTTAGTTGTTTGTTATCTGTAGTTAGTATGTATTTTTTTTCACTACATGTCCCCTTCAAAAATTTATAAAACAATATGCCGTTTTTTTTTTTCAGTGCCTCACCACTTCCCCTCAAAATGTTTACACAGTATATACAATGGGGAACTTCAAACCAATTTGGTTCGATTTTATTAAAGGGTGGGAGTTAGAATAAGAAAGTTGATACAAGACTTGTTCCTCATGAATGCAGCAACTTCACTGCACCAGTTTGTCCAATCCGTGGAACCTCTCTTGATGGTCGCAGTCCTAGTAAAGGGGTTCCTTGACCGTGTGGGCATCCTTCGTGCAGCAGGTCGTAGGTCCTGAGGCGCTGGTCCGGCTTGACGATGGACAGGAGGTCTCTTGGGAGGAGGCCAACCTTGCTGGGCGGCAGAAATCTTGCGTTCCCTGTACTTATGCAAAGGAGCTTTAAAATTGTCATTCTTCCTTTTTATAACCTTGTGTACCTTATGTGTGCCACGTTCATCCTTAGATGGAGGTTTTGTAGTGCACACTTTACTTTTCTCCGTACCTTTTAGAGTATAGGCATTAGATTTTAATGCAGATTCTATTTTTTGAAACTTATACGCCGCCTTAATTACTTCAGTATTAGCAGTTTTAATGCTGGAACCTGAAGGCGCTTTTTCACGTTTTTTATCCCCCTTAACTTTAGTTTTATCCTCTTTTGACGAAAAAGTCTCTTTGAAACTTGCGACATCAGAATCGTTATCATTTAAATTCTTTAACACTGCTTCAGTTTTAGGAAGATTAAGCTTTTCGTACTGGTGCGTTTTAATGCAAACTTTCTCTATAATTTCCGAAGCATCAGCTAAACTACCTACAGTATAACTCTGTGTCAACTTTTCATCCTGATTCTCAGTATGGTTTTCATGTACTTTATTTAAAACCATATTATCAACCTGGCCTACACAATCCCCATTCGGCTGGAAACTTGAAATAATATCATCATTACCTAGCGAGTTCCTACTATCGTTTAAAGAATTTTTATTGTCGTCAACTAATAAGTATTCACTAACTTCCGTAACGCATACTTCGTCATCTACTAAATTTCCTTCATTAACAGATGTGTGAATATCATCTAAAATATCAGGTATAGCATCAATAATATCAGGTATAGCATTAATAATATCAGGTATAGCATTAATAGAAGTGTCCGATGATTTATTTTCTAAACCACTAGCATTAGTATCGGCCCTATTTTCAGAAATTTGTACTGGAATTACCTCATTATTCCAGCTAGACTCACTTTCTTTATAAGCCACAAAAATACCCTGACTTTCACTATTCTCAAAATAATGATTACTACTCGGACAAAATAATACATTTGACCACACAGTTTCAACAGGTTGAACCATATCATGTGAATCAACTTGCCAGTGCAAGTAAGGTGCTTCCATATTTTCTTTAAGTGCACTAATTTCATTATAACGCCGTGAGCTTCTATTATTTTGCCTGCGGTACTGCTTACGCTGCTGGTTTGAAACTCGCGAAAAATTTTGGCGCGGCTGTATAAAACTTCTCGTACCTGAATGACGGTGAGGGGTAGCGAAGAAATGTCTATTGTCATATTTAGCTAAAGCTTGAAGGAGGGTAACCTTGCTTGTAATTGTTTGATTATCTAAAAAATCTTGAACACTTGGCTTCAAACGTTGGATAACTATTTTTAAGATTATCGCTTCCGTCAACTCTTCTAAATATTCCTCACACTTGGAAATCTTTTCCGTAGCAAAATCTAACGCAGACTGACCTTCACGTTGCCTTAGCGAATAAATTTCCGCTTCAATTTCACTTTGATTAAAGGTCTTTGGAAAAACGCTAAGAAACTGTTGCTTGAATGACGAATAGTCAAAAATCAGATTACTGCTTTTCATACACGTGTACCACTGATATGCACTACCTCTTAAAGCGGCTAGAGCAATTTTAAGTTTATCCCCCTCTGGGGTGCATTGTTGCTGAAAGTAATGCTCAATTTTCTTTAGGAATTGGCTTGAGGGGCCGCCATTGAAGGTGGCTTCGAATGGCGCAATTTGCTGAACCATAATTACCCGAGGAAAATTTCCAGCAGGATTTTGTTCTACAACACTCATTTTTTAAATAGTATATAAGTACTTGCAACAATTTTATCAATATACGTACACAGTACACAGTTTTTAATTTCAATTATGTTCTTCGTTACAAATGTAACGCTAACTACCAGGGTATATATATTTTTCGGGCGCCAGTATAGAGAGTCTATGCTCACTTCTACCCAGACTTGGGTGTATATAATTTGAAGTGGCACTCTATTTGAATTATATACAAACACAATTTATACATGAAACAATGTTTATTGGATTCATTGCACATATAATTGGCTTTTACAGCAATAAGCATGCGTACTACTTGTACGGAATGTAAATACAGCTTTCAAGAACAATATAATTTTATACTCACGAACAGTAAGTCAAACCAGCAGTACTGCCACGTAAACTTCTGGCCCGTAAAGCACTAGCGCAGGATAACACCTTTTCAACCTTAACAACAACTCCCCTTTTTATTAATGGCGCTGCGTGGTATTTATACTAAGCGCGTATGCCAAAATTAGCATATCTGAAGCAGCTTCTTTAATTCACTCAAAAGTTCGATTCTTGTGAATCGAATCTTGTGTATACCTTACAGTTTGAATAAGACTTAATCCCGAAACAAAGAGACATTTTATACCCATGCATTTAGAATTTTTTTTTATTTATAATTTAATCTTTAGTTCTTCCAAACTTATATGGTTTGAGTTATAAAAGTATATGCAACATTAAACAGCCGTCTTTACCATCCATCTTACATGTAAATGTTTTTAGCGAATTCTATGTAATTTACAGCCAATTAATCCAAAAAAGCTTAGATCAGTTACTAATAAAAATTCTTTCTTTTAATACAATTTTATTGCTTGTGATTAAGAGTTATTTTAAGATTCATGATTTATATTTTTATATGGTATCTTACACATGTGTGTACTTCGACAAAAATTTGCTACATGTCCTGCATGATAAATTCTGTTTTTTTCTTTTTCAACTTTGGTCATAATTTATTATTTCATTTGACTTAAATATTTATGTTATTTTTTATCGTAATCTTATTCCCGTAATGTGGCTTAGAGGCAAAACATAATATTTACTATCGAAGAACATACAAACAAGAATTTGGGGGCATTCAAAACTTCTGACACGTTTAACGTGTGTTTATTACCTACAATAAAATAACGCAATACTATGTCATAGAGAATTTCACAAACATGCATATTCAAAATGTATGTTATGAACATTAAAAAGTCGTAAAATAGGTATCATGCAAAAAAAATATATGACATGAGTAAAATCGCAAATATTAGTAATTGGAAAGAACAGTGCAACTCAAGTTTTGTTACAGATTGGAGATAAATTCCGTTTAGACTCACTGCACTGATAAGTTTCAATCTAGAAATCATATTTGTTTTCCTGCAATTCCCTGGAAGTATAATGTCAAGGTCATTTACTAGATAATATTGTTGTTGTTGTTTTCAACACGGAAGGAACTTTACCTATTACGACAGTCGCCCATTCACACCGAGAATTTGTTGGTTTCCTGTTTATGGGACACCATAATCTCGGTCTTTTCCTCGGACTTGCGGGAATCGAACCTACAACCTGGCGTACCGGTAAAGGTATTCAGAGAATGTTGTGAGCCAAACAACTGTGCCACTCGGTCGACTGGAGGATATTGTTGAAGCTCCATATTTTATGGACAGTGTTGCCAAATTTACAAATATAAAATCGAGAAAATCGCCAACATATCCTGCATATGTCTACAAGCCAGGAATTATCGTTGCTTGCAAATCAAAATTCAGTTGATCTCATAGCAATGTAAAAGTTATTATCTTTACTTCTTTGCTTTAAAATGGGAATATTTATATGATTACGTGTTTAGTTGTTTCTTAAAGTCACTTCTGTTAATGGATATCTTTAAATAAATGCGGAGCAAAAGAAAACATTTTATTCGGGAGTTATTTCAATTATTACGACTACTCTATTAGTTCACCCGCGTTCATTAACAAAGGTTACATTTTGCATATTTCCTTTTTATAGCGTCATGGGAATTCTGCATCATATGCTTGTTAGCGGATAATACAGAAATTTGAGGCAGACATCATCGAGTGCATACTCAGAAAACCTTTATTTTTAATGAAAATTCACTATTTATATATTGAATTACACAAGAAAGAATTCCCATTAATATATTAATGAATTACATTTTATAACGTTAATACCTTTTGAAAAATTATCAGTATAAAAATTTAACCTCTATTAACCTGGGAAAAAAAATAACTGTTAAAGCCCTTCAATTATAATGTTCATTTTAAAGTGAGAGATTCTGCTGAAATATTGTCTGCTTGAGCAAATAAAAATAACGTAATTTGAAATCATTTACTGAATGAAATAATTAAATGTATTCATTCAACTTTATAATTTCCTATTTTATTTTATTTATATTTATCCCGAATGGATATTGTGAACAAATTCCAGTGTATTACATTTCGGTCATTGGTATGCTAAAACATATATAAATGAAGGCATATTCCACATTCGTCGACGAGGGATAATTGCGTATTTGTATGTAAATATAAAACCTCATTAAATATATCAATTGTGTTAAGTATGCATAGTGCTCGTTTCCTTTCTGCTCAAAATACCTTAAAGTTACAAATTTTTTTTTGTATGCTCCTTTATACCCTTGTAGATAGTCCAATAGTTTCCAACCATTTGTAGTGCTCTTTTACATATCTTACTAGAAACTGTTTATTTAAGCCTGTCAGTGAACCTAGAGATACCCCAGAAATAAGACGCATAGTTTCAAAATAGTGCTGTTTTTTTCTGACTCCAATATGAAAATTTATTTCTGGAATATCAACCAGGTGTTTGGTTGCAAGCGCTTGAGTTATGCTTGCTGCACGAGTGATAATTAGACAAGGTACTACAATTTAAAGGAAATTCCAAATGGCGAGAAACGTCAGTGCCGATAGTGTAACTCAAACCTCGCAGATTCCATGTAAACTAGGAAAATATTGTAAGATTTCACCACATAATAAGAGACATAAAAGTGACAGCGATTGCAGTTTAATAGCTATACGATGAGTTAGATTGAGCTATTCTGAACGTTTTCTGAATCTAATGGAAGCCTTATTAAAGGTAGTGCCAGAATTCACTAGAGGAAAATCACTTTATAAACTTCAGGTACCTTGAATTAATAGTTCTTGTAGTTTTCTTATGAAGAATTTTGTAAACATTCGCATACTCAACTAACGTGTCACAAAGGTAAAGATATATTGACCAAGGTTTATAAATCTTAAACAGTCTGGCATTAAGAGTTATTAACTATTATCTTTTTTTATAATACAGATAAATATACTTTTTATCCTCGTTTATATGATAAAACTAGAACCAAAATTAAAACTGTTCATCTTTTAAATTCAAACTTTTAAAGAATTTTTTTTAGAATGTATAACTGAAAAATGAAAAAAAAAATTCAGGTAGTCTCTTCTAACGAAACTACCACGTGTTATTTACATAGGATTACTTATCACTGTGTACCTTTTTTGTACGTATGTATATATATACATATATGTATGTCAAATTTTTGACGCATCTTTGTACTTTTCTGTTTAACTTGTCCAAGCGATAGGCTGGGTTTGGCGCGCTGACAAAATTATAACTCGCGAGGACGGATGGACAGAGTCTGAAATTTTCTTTTACGGAGGGCCATTATGGAAGAACTTTATCCTACGTTAAAACTTAACATTCAAAAATATTTATTTCTAGCATTTATCAAAAATGTTTGGAATATTTCCTCCCTTACAGCATATCAGACAGAAAAAATAATGCAGCAATTTGTTAGAATTTTCAGCAGTTTCTAGCGATTTCTATGTCATGTTTGAACGATATTAATTAATTACAAATACTGAACTTGAAATAAATACAAAGTAAAAAAATAGTTGTGATTTGATTAATCTGGGGTAGATAGTTACAATAAATTATAAAATGTTTTACAAATGCCTTTAATCATATACGTTAAGCGCAAAAACAAAGCACACAATATATTTCTATTTCCACAACGAGTTAATGGTCCAGTTTTAATATATTCCTTAGCATTAGATTAAATTAAAAAAATGTTTGCTTAATATATTTACTTTTGAACAAAACTTCAATTTAAATTCAAGTAAAGTCCTTTTTTAAATGGAAACTTTTCAATATGGATAACACATAAAAACAGAGTAGAATTGTTTTTATATGTTATAAATTAAAATATTTTTTAATCTTTATACGTCAGAAACCTTTTCAGAATAAAAATTTAGTCTTTTAAGTTAGAAAGGTGGGGGAGATAATCATAAAAATTAATTTGAGGGAAATTTACTATAAAAATTGCAATCATTACTCACTGTCACTTTCAGCTACATACACCTGCAATCAATACAGCTGGAATCTCCGTTAATATAAATTGCTAATTAAAATTTCTTTAAAATTATTCTGAGAGACATAATTATTGATTAATATGAAAACTTTCCTAAATTAATATTGACAAAAAAATTAGTTTTTTTTTAGGTATTCAAAAAAATATTTTAAATATTATACTAAAAACAGTATTATTGCAAATTAATATTTTTTTATTTATGACATCAAACTGTGAGCATTATATGAAAAACTAAAGTTTCCATACACATAGCGGATATCTTTTCAAATAGAGTAATTCTCTTCGAAAGATGGAAAGATAATATCAGTTAGATACTACTTTGTCCCCCTTGTTTTCATATTTTAAATAAAACAATATAAAATTTTATTTTATATTTAATGCACAAAGTTCATATTTGTATGGATAATTGAGGAAGAGTTTCAATGAGTGCATGATTTTTTATATAGAGTTTGGGTCGAGATTTGCATTAATCTAGGAAATATAGATGTATGGATGATAATTTTTTTAACTGGATCAATTCTCATTTTTTAAATTAAAATATTTCGCACTGAAGGACAAACCAAACAATTACATTTATAGGTAATCTACTTGAAGCTAAAAAATGATATGGAATTCATTCAATTTTTATTTATTTTGTAGAACAAATTTGATTTTTAGACCTTGTGAGTCATTTATCTGATGATTAAAATCCGTAATTTGAATGTTGCTCCGTAAAAAAAAGATATGCCGGTGTTAGAAACGATAAAAATTTTCCGACTGTCAAATATGATGTGTTCTAATCATTGTGAAATTAAGTATTGTCAAATATGATGTGTAATTGCATTGTGCACATTCATTGTAATTAACAGAATGAGTATACGGTCGATGATTAACAACTGTAAGTAAAAAGACAAAAAGAAAATCATAGTAAGACTCCCTGGCGAACGCATAACGTTTGAAAATCTTTAAAAAAATTATTTTGCTTATTTTATCTTTAATGTAATGCACAGGAAATAACATTTTTATGTTTTTTTTATAAAAATATCTTCAAGATATTGTGGTGTAGCATAACTTGATTACAATACGGTAACAATGTGTCTAGCTCAAAATATTACACCCTTTTAATGTACGCACTATAATTTTTACAACTAAATGAATTACAAAGCATAAAATTTAGTAGCTTTTAATCAAAATAGTATAATAATTGAAGTTCATTTTCACACGAGATATAACAAACATTTGATCCCTTTATAATATTTGAACAATTTTCAGTAGACAAATACACTAAAAAATTGTTTAATGGTAATTTTGTTTCAATTTTGGGATGCAGTAAAAGAACCAATCTAAGAATATCTTCTATTCATTTGAGTGTATGTATGAAATTCATCTGATACACAATTCTTTTAACTGTTAAAATTTTATTCTCTCTAAAATATAATAATTTACGAGAGGTAATTAAGAAAGGGCAAATGCCCGTTATTTACAATACTCACTTTCAGAATAATTTAAAACTCAATATCAATATCATAAAAGCTGAAAAATATAGCCGAATGTTCACTTAACGATTTTTCAAAATATCCCCTGGGAAATAAATTTAATGTTATTTATTCACTTAATCAGATTTTTACATTAAGCTACTTTATTCCTTCCAGTCTTCTTTGAGACTGTAAACAAAAGATAATCCAATCAAATACTAAATGAAATTGAGAGAACAGAGTTCTTGAATTTTATTTAAAGTTTCAAGGTTTTCGTTTGAAATTCTTGGTTTTTTAATTCAATTTAAACTTGGACGAAGACTTGCCTTGAAAAAAACTGTATTCATTAAATATAAGCTATTCTTCTTTATCTTTCTTTTATTAAATTTCACTTCTCTTGGAACCACTCAGCGACTTTTAGACTAAAAAAGCGTTTATTTATAAATTAAAAGTGACTTTTTATTATGACTGATCGCTTTAAAAATTTATGAAAATTTGGATGGTTAGTTTTGCAACACAACTACGTACTGTTGTACTGAAAGTGTAAGAATTCATATCATTTAAAACTTTAATTGACTTTAATATTAAGATGAAGGACATATAAAAGCTTTTTCAGATAAAAAGTGACGGAAAATCTACCGCTAAAAGGCATTTTAATGAACTGTACACTATTTAATTATTTGCATCAACATTTCTCTAAACCCAATGTTAGAGGATTCCATGGAAAGTTAGAAACGAGTGAAACGATATTAACACTTGTTATTGAAAATTCTCTCCTCCATTTAAAAGAGTTATTAATTAATTATGACTTAATTAACGAAAGTTTCGAGGCATGGTACATTATAAGACTCGGATAACAGAAGGCTATTTGTTCAACGCCTGGCTCCACCTAGCTGTTGCCTCACAGCAAGCATGAGATAAAGTAATGTTTTGAAGCATGTGATTTAGTACTTATTGATTTATAAGAATGTATGTATGAATGCAACATCAGTGCCCCTGATTAAAATTTTCTGTTAATTTCCACAAAATTCAAATAACTTTATGCTTTATAAAATGGGATTATCAATCATTCTGTGATAATGATAAAGCGTAAATTCAAATTGACTAACACTCAAAATTATATTCTTTGACTGTTGGATTGGTCTCCGCCCTGCAAGTGACCACGACTACAGTTGTGACACAATCTTAAGAATAAGAACTTTTAACTTAATTGGGAAATTTTTATAAGGCAATCTTTATGTAACTAATGATTTTCCATGAAAAACTTTAAAAGCAATTTTTCATACGGAAAATATACGCATAATATATAATCCAAATTTTAGAGTTTTTCAATATTTATGACTGAAAATAATTTATTTATGATAAAAATATTGGAAAGATAATTTTTAATAACAAAAGCTACCAATATGCAATATTTTAACACTATAAAGACCGCTACCATTATTTGACGGTTTCGGACATAATATTGAGCGCTATGTTTGTATTATGACCTCAGGCTTCTGAAATTTTATGAATTTTTCTAATTTTACGAGAAATGTGCACACACATTTACAAAATTATATTCGTTAGAAAAGAGGGGGAGAAAATGTGTTGTATACCCACTAACACTGAAAGCCGTAATGAATAAATAAATAAATAAATAAATATATATATATATATATATATATATATATATATATATATATATATTTATTTATTTATTTATTTATTTATTTATTTACTAAAATCATCTACTAATCTTTATAAAAGATCCCTGTAAAATAACTATCGTTCAAAAAGTAAATTCGTAAAAAATCTGCATTTTAAGTGTTTTAGTGTCTGAAAGGCTGACCAAAAAGATATACTGAATGTTGAAATTAATAATACCACCCACATGCAAATTTTCACAAAGGCGTTAATAATAAGGTCAAATAATGTTATAAATGCTTTAATTTAGCTCACAAATTGATGAAATTCCAGAGACTATACATATCTACCTACTTGCCTATGTATCTAAGATTTACGATGTCATAAGTAAATTAAATGTTTTTATTAAAATCTCGAACATTATAGCTAATACAACGAGAATTTTGTACCAGAAAAATAAATGATGACAGCAACTTGTATTGTTTTCTGCATAGGAACATTTATTATTTAGATAAAGAAAAAGGCCCACTTTAAAAAAAAATTTATTTAGAATAAATCTTTACATATATAAGCGTTGTAAAATTATGTACAATGATAAAAAACCAGGAATCTTCATAAGACTTCTTTATGTACATTCAACAAAATCGTAGGAAATCATAAACTAAAATAAAACAGAAAATAGAACTAACTGTAATTAAATAATAAGAAACTATAAAAATTTAATAAAAACACTTAAACATAATCAAACAAAATAAAATGTTAATCAAAAGGTAAAAAAAAATGAATAATGAAAAAATATAAATCAATTCAGAAAATAAATGAAATTATTACACTAAAAAACAAATTAGTTATGAGGTACAGAACAATGATATAAAATAATAAGAAATTTGAAACAGCACAATGAAATAATGAATCGTTTTCAAGTATCAAATCTATAATTTGAAATTTTTCTTTGAATTCAATAATTTGAATCAAATTGAAAGGGAAAACTGTAATTCAATTAAGGTAGTAATATATATAAATCTTATTTTTGTACAATTTGTATATAAGCCTTCATACGTAATAGTTTTTACATAAAGCTATGCAACTACTTTCATGCAATTATTATTAACTGTGCCATGTTTTTGGAGTTTTAAACTAATAACTGCTAACATAAATACCAAAGTTGAATTAAATACTTGATAGTGGAATTTATATAATTATATTCAAAATGGTGTATTTAAATATTCAAGCCTTATTTAAATGCCTCTCTCTAATATACTCTTACGTTACAAATGTTTTTTTCTTTTATATTGATTACCAAGTGGTAAAATACTAGACTGGATTTTGTTAATTGGTATTCACTAATTACTTATTAATATAAGTTATATTGTCGCAGCTGTTTTAATGCAATGCTTAAAATCTGGAAATGGTGGCACATAGAATAGTACTTATATACTGAGATGTATATTTCTATACATATTTCAGAAGGTTTCTTTCATAACACACTGAATACAGATTTTTTTAAAGTTTTCAGATGAACTTTTAAACTTGTATTTCTTTAAATGTGTTAGTAATGATCTCTAGTCTTGAGAACTAGAAATCATTACATACATATTATAACAAGTTGAGTATATGCAGCTATAATCAGGATTAAAAAACTAAATGGTAACATCAAAGCATAGCTTTTTAACAGTTCTAGTAGAATAATTCCTGATCTAGTGGAATGGGTTGAAGCATCCTGCCTTGATAAAAGAGAAGTGAATTTATATACATGCATTGTAAGAAATATACTGAGATTTATATTTCTGTACAAATTCAGTAGAATTCTATTATACATCGACAATATACTAAATATAGATTTTTAAAAATAGCAGCTAAACATTTACACTCGCTTTTAAACTTTTTAATTCAGCTAAACTTTTAAACTCGCAAATTCTTAAGTATATATGCAATGGTTTCTAGTCTTGAGAACTAGAAATCTTTTCATACGTATTTTAACAACTTGAATGTACATAGCAATAGAATTAAATAACTGAATGGCAACATCAAAACATGGCCTTTAAACAGTTATAGTAGAATAGTTCCTGATTTAGTGTAGTGAATTGAAATAAAACATCAGTGAATTAATTTACATGTATTATAATATAAACTTTAATAAAAATAATGATTTCTGGTACACTAATGACATAGCTTAAAGGAATTTCACGTGTTATGGTTAGGGTTATGTCGCAGCAGCGTAACATGAAGTAAACATGAGTTTATTTTAATATCCTGGTGGTTTCGTTGCAAGGTTATCAAAAGCACGTAAAAAGAGTTACCCCCTCACAGCCGCGACCATAAAATGCTCTTTTTATATTTGAGCAGTGAAAGTAAATATTTCGGTGATCTCAGCTAAATTTAAACGCTTAAATCTAAATAAATGCTTTGAAATTTTAGTCTTCTTGACTTAATGCTGTCTAAATGTGTTTCCCACCCAAAACAAAAATATTCAAAGTAAACCTACGCAAAACTGAATAGAAAAAATGTTACTAAATATTTATGTATTGAATAACGAGCTTACTAAAATAGCTACTATTTTTTGTGTGAAGACTTTATGTTAACGACCGAAATAAAGATGTTCACTGGATTATCTTGTCCGTATATTGTATAAATATTTCGAATTATATACAAATGGTTATCATAATAATCGGAAGTCAAGTACGAATTGATATTTTTCCGTTTTATGCTACTTTACATTATATATATATATATATATATAAATACGTTTTAAAGGTATCAAACTCATAGTAAAGTAATCAGAGAGAAGGTTTTGTAGAACTGATATTGGTTATCTTTCGTCGTAAATTTACATAGAGATGTCAATATTTAATTTTAACAGTGCTGACCAAGAAAACTCTATGTTATCGGTAATGAAGATATTAAAAAAATAGATATGCACATAGATTCGATTTATTTTAACTGTTCGAGATGCAATTTCTATAAAATTAAAATTTTCATTATTGCAGGAAGGTCATAAAAGACAAGTTGTTAGCCGTAAAAGATAAGTTGTTCTTTTACATCCGTATTGTTAATCTCTGTATGCTTTAGTTTTCAAAAAAAGGAGTGGCCAAAATTGTGACAGATTGTTTAAAGATGAAAACGTAGCTAAGAATGAAACTTATTATTTGCATAATGTCAATAGCATTTCACAAAAATGCACTTAACAGTAAAACATTAAGACATTGATTAAGGAAAATGAGGACATGAAAATGAAAAGCTCTAATCAACAATTTAAATAGTTCCTGAAGACTATTTAAGAGCACTTATATGAGGTATTTCTTTCTGATATCAAACGCTTTCGTGACATTTAAATGATTGGCTCCTTGAAATGCCACTACATGAACACTAAATGAAAAGTTAGATAGAAACTTCAGTTTATTGCAAAACTAAAAATCTACGTTTCTTGCTAGAATCAATCAATTAGCATCAAAATCATAAAAATACAAATAGGCAAATTATGCAGGGGATTTTATCATGTTGTTTGACAACAAAAAATTTTACATTTAATTATAAAATTTAACTGAATGAGCAGTAAAAGGGAATTTGTAAAAGAGTATGCAGAACAGGCTTTGTTTGATTCTTAAAAGAAGCTCTCATTAAATTTACAAATTCAATATATTTTATATCACACATCTCAATCTGGAATATATTTATAATATCAGAAATTATAAATACATTCATGCACTTAAACACAATACGAAATACATTCAGTAATATGCTCAATGTCATTCATATTCAGCTATCAGTTGTATAATTCTGTATAATTCGTAAACATAAATTTAACTTTTTCAAGTATTTCATTCATGTTTAACTAATAGCAAATGGAAGAAAAACAAAACAATGCGGAATTAAAAGAAAAATTATAATTTTATACACACCACATTACATCAAATGCGTTTTCACAATTTTATCGATGGATATCTATTTGGTTATGCATTCCAAATATCGATGGATATCTATTTGGTTATGCATTCTCCATTAAAAATATTTCGGGAATAAAAAAAAATGGAAATGCTTACGAATGTATTCATGTACACACACAATGACAAACATATGTATGTATATATATATATATATATATATATATATATATATATATATATATATATATATATATATATATATATATATATATATATATACATATATATATATATACATATATATATATAGATATATACATATATATATATGCACACATATATATATATATATACAGTAGAGCCCCGATTATCCGCGAGTGGATTATCCGCGGTGCGGATTATCCGCGAGGGCGAGTACCGCGAAAAAAAAATTTTAATTTCAAACCTCAAAAAAAAACCAATTGTAATTTTTAATCCAAGCCAACTTACAAGAGAAATACAATAGACCCTGTACAGAGGTGTACGATGTTTAAGAAAATAAGCACAGGGGACTGTAAATAATATAACATAAATTTAATAGCGAGGAATTGTTTGCCATAGTAAACTCCGCTTGTTGCAGGAGCTCTATGCTACACCGATACAAAGTTCGTTCTGATGCATTCTTGCCGCTAGAGGGCGTACATAGACAAATGGGTGGAGACGTTACAACAAATATTATGTAACAGACCCTGCAGTGCGAACGTCGAAAATGAAAGTCGAAGGTGAGAATGTCGACGAAGAGAACTTAGAAGAGTGGCTGGAATGCGACGCAAGTGAGTCGGGGTTTGAACGACTGACTGACATAGAGATAACGAACAAAGCAATGGGAGTGAACGAGAATGAAGAACAAAATAAAAGTGAAGCGGATGACACACGAATTATGACACACGAATGATGACACGCGGATGACACACGAAACTGCTTTGCAGCACGTAGACGGATTGCTTCAATATTTAGAGTAACAAGACGACGATGCACATCTGTCAGAAAAAATCATCTTAAGGAAAGTACAATTTATAATAAAGAAAAGGGGTTTTCAAAGCAAGAAGCAAAAACGAGTGACTGATTTTTTTTAAAAAGGTGTAACTGAACACTTTTTGTACATACAGTATGTATGTGCTGTTTTTTTTACCTTTCTTTATATTAGTGATTTAGACATAGAGCAAATGTGTCTGCTCTACTGTACATATGTAAGTATTTTAAAAGTTTTATTATGTTTTTGTACAATAAAACATAGTTTTTATGATTAAATATTTTTTTTCGTGTTTGCAACTCATTTTTAGACATTTTCGGGTTATCCGCGATTTTTGTTATCCGCAGTGCCCTTGACACCCAATTCCGAGGATAATCGGGGCTCTACTGTATATATATATATATATATATATGTATGCGTGTATGGATTTATGAACTTATGCATTTTTAAAATACATTCCACAATCTCCGATCAGATGAATTTTAATTTTACGAAAATGTTAGCTTTATATGCAATATTGTTAATTCCTACGGCATGGATTTAAAAGTATTATTTACTCATCGTATCCTGTCCAATATCTTCTTACCTATGCGGATTATTTAAAAGCAGAAATTTGTCGGTCACTACTCTTACAAAAGCATCATTAAAATGTGTCCACCAAGTAATGTCGATGAAAGCGTATCAGAATATGCTCTTTCGATATAGGTAAATGTCCCAAGTCACGTCGCAGTCTGTGGCAAATATTATTTCAGCTGTCACACCCCGCTTTAGAAACCGAATCCATTCCAGTATTTCACGACGAAATTAAGGTGCGTGGGATTTTTGTCTGCTTTGTGCAACATCCGTGAGAAACAGAGGATGTTAACACTCGTCTTTTTCTGTATGTGTGTATGTGTCGTATTGTAATTCTTTCGAGGTACATGAAGTATGGTGACGCAGTGAGTTTTTCTTTCTTCATCGTTTTCCATTTACAAATGACATAGCTAGATGTAGATAAGCGTTTGTATTGGATTAGTATGCAAAATTCTGGCAACTTTTTTTCTTTCGTCGAATGAGTTGAAACAAAAATGTTATGAATCTTACAGAGGAAAGGATTTGGAAGAATGTCGAATCGATTGTTCGTTTGCAAAACAATGGCATTGAGTTTCTACGACGTGAGTCTAAGGGCCTATTCACATAGAATCCGTAAGTGTGAGCGTTATTAGTGTTGAAATATATTTTACCAATTGCAAACCTCCAAATCATTAGCAACGAAATTGTTAAGGCCTGTGATTGGTGGTTCAAAATATGTCATTACGAGTAATAAATCCGATGATTGATTAGAAAAGTGGCAAGGTACCAATGAAATACACATTACAAATAAACTTACTGGAATAAAAAATTAGCATCGTCGACAAACATTAAATAGAAAAAAACATTTAAAGCTAACTTCTTGAGAACTCTCAAATATGTCTCTAACTTCTTTAAAAAGGAAAATTTTGAGGTACGGTATTCGAAAAATGAGAGTTTTTGATACCCCTACGGTATTCCAGATATTAGAATCCAGTATTTGGAGTTAAAGTTCAAATTCTGATTTACAGACTGTACTTGCAATTCTTCTATGTATATGCTTATAAGAAAAAAAATTAATCCCACAAATATCTCATAATACTTAACGCATTGTTGATTGTTCATTTGCAAAACACTGGCAGATAGCATCTACGACATGAGTCTAAATTTGCGTTCCAATAAACGATTTACAGATCCAACAAACAATTTTTTTCTTCAACGATTGAAGCGGTGTATGATTGCTTAGCAAAGTGATTGTAAATGGGAGTAATGGAATACACATAGCAAATAAACTTATTGGAATAAAAAACTAATATCGTTGACAAAAATTAAATAGAAAAATATAAACAAAGCAAATGTCTTGTGTTGTTCTCGTCAAAATGAAAGGGGAAAACTTTCTGTATATATATATATATATATATATATATATATATATGTGTGTGTGTGTGTGTGTGTGTGTGTGTGTCCGTGTGTATACTGAGGTACGATATTCGAAAAGTGAAAGTTTCTGAGACCTACGTAATATTCTAGATATTAGAATACATTCTTTGGAGTTAAGGTTCGAATTCTTATTGTACAAAATGTGCTTACAATTATCCTATGTATTTGCTTATCAAAATATCCTATAATTTGCTTATTAGTTGTATATCATTTCAGTAGAAACGAGCTAAGCGCATTCTGTCTCGACCAGATGAACATGAAGAGCGGGGGCTGCATCCCAGTATTTTTTTGATGGAATGCATGAAAAATTTTATATCTGTATATCTACCCGGGCAACGCCGGGCAATAAAGCTAGTATATAATACTTTTTTTATCGAAATAAATTATCACACACTTGCATGTCTTTCAGTTGCATGCAAGTGTGTGATAATTTATTTCGATAAAATCATTTCTTCATATTTCTTTCAAATTTCGTTTTTATATTTCTGCAAATATACTTCAAAGAACAAAACATTGCAATCATAAAATGAAAGTGATTCATTAGATTCTGAGTGAAATACTTCGTCCATAATGTAATGATGTAAACTTCATGGATAAATAATGGTAAGAAAAGTTTTTGTTCTTATATTCTATTTATTCATTTATATTTCGATGATTATTCATTTCTATGAATCCTTGATGTTCTTCAAGGTCAAGTCAGACTTCAGCCCTAGTGGTACCTCGCCTTAAAGTGAAGCTGCTTGCTACCCTTCACCAAGGACCTAGGATTTGAGGACCTAGGTCCTTTGGACTTGGTGTAGGCTTTCCTATACCAAGGGGATTGGAAACAACATATTTCTATGAAGAAGTGATACAAAAGTTAACGTATAAAATGCTTGGCCAAAAGCTGTATGTGGACATAATAAATGTTGAGCGTAAAATAACTTTCCTAGATGTTTGGACACTCAACTATCGAATAAGTCAGAACACGTAAGAACATCTTTAGTTCGATCAGTCTAATTGATACGTTGCGTTACGACTAGAATAGTGAGAAACACCACATGACAACAGCAAACTTAAAAAACTGTTCGGTGCCAAAATCAATGTCATTAAATATTAAAATGAAAGAACGCATAAAAAAATTATGTTTTAATAAGTGACATTAAGTGAAGTATGCAGTCATTTATAAATGACATTCCGTTTTCCTATTCTGCAGCGCTTCATGTAAACAAATCGACAAAAATATCAAACTAGAGTAAGGTAGTTATAACACATATACGAGAACTGAGACATTTATTGGCAGAATGACTTATAGGTTAATCTTTAAGTCTCCATTTTTTAATATTTATAAGTCCATGTTATCGGACATATGTAATATTTCTGCTGCAAAAATATAAATAAATATTGGAGGAGGGAAATTTTAGATCGACTCTTGTCAATGAATATAAATGGGCGGGAAACATGCTGAATGGCAGCAGGTGTTTACGAGTGAATTTCGTATAGTATCTTTAGTTCCTTTTACCATTATTAAAAAGGATACAAAAAAGATCAATATCGGAAATTAATGAGGAAGTTTTTGTCAGTAGACAAAGTCAAACATATATCTCACCATTTTTAGAGGAAAATGAGGAAAGAATAATCAAAGCCAAAACTTTTCCTCCAAACGGTATGAGGTCATGGCGGAAATGCGGAGATGTAGGATTTGTACGGGATACGAATTCCTTTCAGAATTTTACTGCTGGCTAATAAAATATAACTCAATAATATTTTTTTAAAAGCTGGTGATAGATAATTTTTATCTAAATTAAACTTCCTTTTTATTGAATAGTTAAAATCTGTATAATATAAAAGAACTAATAATGGCTGATCGTATTTTTGGCGATTATTTTAAATCATAAGTGCCGCAAAAAATTGTAGAAATTAGTGACAAAGTAGTAAAGTTCGGTGAAAGCAGGATATAAATTTAAAAGGAATTAAAAAATCCTAGTCACTCATGTAATATTCAATACCATAAATGTATTGTAAGAGCATAAATGAATCTCTCTAATAACCTCTGTTTAAAACGTGTTAAGAAATCCCAGTAACTCGTGTAATATTCAATACCATAAATGTATCAGAAGATCGTAAATGAACCTCTCTAACAACCTCTTTTATCCATAAACCTTATGGACAAAATACCTTCATTTTACTGGCTGCCATGGCGCTATCATTTTACACACTGAAATTAAATATCTTAGTCACCAAACCTTTTATCTTTAAATGGTAAAGAGGCTATTTTCTAAATGATCCACGGTCTAAAGGTATCATATTTTATCCGTTACGTTTGATACCAAAAACAGAGTAACATCATTCTTTACAGAGTAACATCATTCGCATTTCATAAGAATATGCTTTCCGAAAAGTCACACTAATCTTATTTGGTATTCCCTTACGCAATACTCATATTGTTGTAGTAACTTAAGATATATTAATTTTAGCCTTTCTATTTGTCTACAATCCTATAATTAAAAAATATATATCATTGCTATATTACTAAACAAATAAAAATACAAGAATATACCAGACTATTGATTAATTAATCATAGTCTTAAATATAAAAAGTAATATTAAGATTAAAATAAACACAATATGTATATTTCATCTGGGTTTGACTGTGATAAATCATAATATCTCTAGTGTCCTAGTTCATTTTATGCAAAAATATAATATTTGGAACTACCAATGTCACGAGCATTATGATTTACACTCATCCCTCAATTTGTGCGACAGATACGTTCCCCGTTAAAGCGAAACCGCGTAAATTGAATCTAAGGAAATCATATCAAATTGGAAGGTAGG
The DNA here is from genome assembly GCA_907164885.2 of Dolomedes plantarius. Taxonomy (NCBI): domain Eukaryota; kingdom Metazoa; phylum Arthropoda; class Arachnida; order Araneae; family Dolomedidae; genus Dolomedes; species Dolomedes plantarius. The sequence continues at coordinate 73,016,307 of OU015495.1, forward strand.
TAATGAGGCCCATAAAATCACGTACAAGAGTGCACAGGATTTATAAAAAATAGCAACACATACTCCAGGAAAAAAATGTGTAATTGAAGACTAAGAAAGGATTAAAAAAGGTTAGATTTATATTCACGTATAGTTTATTTTGCAGCAACAAAAACATAGAATCAATGTACTGAAATAAAAAGAATATGTATATAAAAATGTCAATGTATATGTATATCAATGTAGTAAAGTAGTGTTAAGGGGAAATTCCCGTATGGATACACACATACACCGCGTAAATCGAGGGATGGGTATATTAATAATTTAATATCAGATCTGAGCATACTGAAAACTACCATAATCCAAATATGTCCTATGGCCTTTCAAATTTCCCGTGAGGATCATTAAATAAAAGTTGTAGTCGAATATTTTTTAGAGTATCTGAAACGTCTCATGACAATGTGCAAGTATTGTACATCTACATTAAGGGCAATATGCAGGACTGTAGCATAAAATTATAAAGTAAACTCGATAAAAAATGCAGCTTCACGAACTACTGGAAGATGCTACATGAAGCAAAATACATTAGATTTCGAAACTATGGAGAGATTTATTTTTCTGCATTTTAGGCAACTTATGAGAGAAATATTAATTACCTCTTCATAGTTATTGTTAAAAATTGTTTGAAGAATAAATAACCTTGAAATAAGACGAGATTACTGGTTCAAATAAAAATTTCTTTGAAAGCCCAGCTGATACAGCTTCATGATAAATCTAATTTCTCTCCCCCTCCTTAATGTTATATGCAATAGTATACATTATAAAGGATGTTTTATGTTTCTACTTCATTCTACTTCCTATGTTCTTTATCGGGAACAAGAATTCTATTTAATTTATTTACTATATTTATCAAAATATTTTTCAAATTTTTTAGTTAATTTGACTTAATAATGCTAAATTTTTGCGTTTTATTGTTAATACACTAATTATCTCAGTATTTCCAGATTTAATTATCTCAGTATTATCAGTATTTCCAGAAGTATTGTTTTTAAATTTTTGGCCTAGGGATTAACAAAAAATAAATTCACCAACCTTACACTAAACTCTCGTTATTTACATTTACTAACATTTATTTAAAATTTACGAAGTTTGCGTTCATTAATCCTCAAATTCTTTCTTGCTGCATTCTTGTACTTAGACTGGAATAGAAGGTTTGATTGATGATGAAGGAATTTTTAATTTTTCATTATTAACGGAGGAATCCATTGATAAAAATTAGATTTTACAGTTCTGTATGTGACTTCAGTAAAAGGCAAAGCATTATTTTATTGCACAGAATTACTCATACAGGTATTTGTAAATTTTAGATATGTTACTAACGATTACATTTACACGCTTCATAAGATCATGGATATTAGATTTTTTAAGCGCAATTAAATTTAGAGCGCAGTTTTGTTTTTACAATGAAAATGTACCATCAACTATATATGTCATTTGTTTTAACCCTACGATGTGCTTCTGCAAGGACTTTTTTGGATAGCAATAAAATTTCTGTCACGTAAGAGCACGTTTGACATCAGAGAATAAGACATTATTAAACACAAATGAAATGACAGAACGTATTCAGGAAATATTTCATTCACAATTTCCTCTGCAGTCGGTTGTAAGTAAATTGCCCGTGGTAAAGTGCAATTTGTATGAAAAAAAAAATCTCATCGAGCATCGCGATTATGGCCATGATTTCTGACAACCGCTACTGTTTGAACAGGTCGATCTGTTATTAGTTTCTACTCCGGCTTTTTCCTTAGTCGACCCCATGTGTTATTACGTTCGAGGGAGATTAGACTTGGGAGGATGCCAACATTACTCTATTTGAAACGTTGAGGATATTCATTCATGCTTTGCGCTTTAGAAAAAAAAAACTTTGCAAAAGGCTTCTTTGTGAACGCGAAAAATAAAACAGCATTTTAAAATAGTTCAAAATTAAAAATTGAAGATTAATTTTGTGTAATTTTATTAACTATACAATGTATGAAAAAACGACATTTTAGAAGAGTACAATATTGAAAATTGCAGATTAATTTTTATAATTTTTATAAGGCATGCAATGTGTGAAAAATGCAGCATTTTAAAATAGCACAAAATAAAAATTTCAGATTAATTTTGTGTAATTTTTATTAACTATAGAATGTGTCTAAAAAGTATCATTTTAAAATGGTACAAAAATAAAAATTGCACAATAATTTTGTGAAATTTTTATTAACTATATAATGTGTGAATAAAAATTACACCCTGAAAATACTCCAAGAGTAGAAAACATGATATAAATATTTTACGAATATATGCTACATATTTTGAGTCTTTTAATAAGGGGTATTTTATAAAACCTCGCTCGGGATTTTAGTCTAAATGATGTAGAACATAGGTTTTTTTAGAAAATATGAATAAAAATTTTGTATGATTACAGAAAGCCCGGTACTTTTCTTTATTAATTTACCATATATATAATGTGGTAAATAGTCTAAAGAGAGTATCTACTGTGTACAATAGAAAACACAAAAAAATGTTCATCACGCGTCAGAAGTACTTGCTTATTAATGTTGCCTTTAAGGAATTATTAAAGATATAATGGAATGAATTCGGAGTATAACAATTCATACTAACGTTTTTAACTTTGAATTCTAGCATTGTTGTTATTCAATAATCATTTCACTTTTGCTCACACATGCAGAAAATTTTACAGTTTCAAATATAATTTTTTTTTTGTAAATGACGAAGGTTTTCATTTTTTTACCTTAAATTTATTAAAATATTCTTTAGAAAACAATATTTACAACCTTTACTTTTTTATTATTGAATAGTAAGTTTTTTCTTATACTTCCTTAAAATCCATGGATTTGCCTATATAGTTACGCGCTCTTTTTCATACCTATATATATATATATATATATATATATATATATATATATATATATATATATATATATATATATATATATATATATATATATATATATATATATATATATATATATATATATATATATATATATATATATATATATATATATATATACACACACACACATATATATATATATATATATATATATATATATATATATATATATATATATATATATATATATATATATATATATATATATATATATATATATATATATATATATATATATATATATATATATAAACCCATATTTATTATTTATTTTACCAAGCATACAATCGTACTGTAACATAAAGATAAGACAATTACATATATGGTAGAGTGCATAAATATCACATGAAAAGAAATTCAGTGAGAATTTTCCAGTGCTTGATAATTTGTCATGAAATGATTTCAATTAGATCCTGAGATATAATGAAAATATTCTAAAATACAGAAATATCCCCGAAGACGAAGATTGCTTAGATTAAATAATTCTGACAATATCTGAAATTACTTAAATTTTATTCCTCATGTCACGGTAGGATTTCACTTTTAGATTTTCAGTGGATAGAGAGGCGTAAAAAACTGCATCACTGTTGAGGTAATTTTTTAAGACAATAAAAATTTTTCTCGTTAGAAATAAAGTAATCACGCTAATGATCACTAATTCAATCACATTTATTTCTGCTTGTTTAATGGATTAATATTGTTTGTTCTTGTAAAAAAAAGTCTAGGCTCCAGAATTTTAAAATATGCGGAAAATGATTTTCAAAACTTGTTTTAAATAATATATACCACAGTTTTGTGCATTTAAATATTATCGCAGTATATTTCTAAACAGGTTATCTCAATATCAGTCTATTTACTGATTTTAAATCGCATAGAGATTTGTATAAATTGCGTATTAAAATTAAAATTTAAAAAAGAGTAAATTTCAAAAACTATTTTTAAATTCCGAGGAAAATAAAACTTAACAGAGGAAAGATTATAATTTCATTTTTTTTTATCATATAATACAATTTTTAAAACCTATTTAATTATTTTTTACTGGAATATTTTCCTCAGTAGTCAACAATTACATATTAATTTCTTTAACAAAGAATTTAAAAAGTTTGTATGTATACCCCATTTAGCTATTTAATGCCATTTTTCTTGTTATAATACATGATCCTGAAAATTGAATCAGCAGGTGCAGTTTTAGGCGATGTTAGCTCTGTTTAACAGACTATTTCTATTTTTCTCTCTGCGTGAGGTCTAATTTTAGAGTTGTTTACACATTAAATGATGTCTCAGAAGCTGCGGAAGATGACAGGATAGCATATCTGTCATCCATTCTTTTTTCTTTTGAAGTGTCTTAGAGTAGGTAATTTTTTCTAACTAATCATTTGTAGATAGATTAAACGATTTCTTGAATGTCTTAGCGTGGGTAGTATTTTCAGCTGTTTATTTACGTCTAGGTAATTAAAATGATTTGTATAGAAATGTTTTTGGATGAGACCGAGCACTAGGTTAAATAAATACAAATAGGCGTTGTTTAAAAACTTTCGACCATAACATTTAGTTTTAAAATACGAAGAAAAGGGAATATATATATATATATATATATATATATCGACCCTCAGACTTCGTCAAGAAAGGTCACATGAAATGAGGTCCTGTTGAATGGACATTTCTATGAGAATCTACCGGGAAAATGTTACACTTTTTCAGCATTTGTTAGTCAGCTTTTACGGTAAAAAAATAATAAAAATGATATCTGTAAAAATAACTATTAGCTATTTACTATGAAATAATAGCTGGAAAGGTAATTTTTCGAAACCACTCATACAAAATATGATTATTAATAAGGGCATGAAGGGCTTTTATATATATATATATATATATATATATATATATATATATATATATAACTAAAAACTATTTACATTTTATTAATGTGTAAAAAATTTCATTTCATATTTTATTTATGACTTTATTGATGTAAAATAATTTATTTCTTTTATATGTTATTTTTATGATATGAAATAAAGTTTGAATGCAAAAATAAAATACTTCAGTGCTGCAAGCTGAATGTTAAGTATCGAAGATTGTGTGTAATTTGAAATGATAGCTTGAAAATATCTTTTGATCTGTCCTTCCTACAAAAGTATAAGATTTTCTAGGAACGTAATAACGCATACAAACATGCACACACTTCATATATGTGGATATCATTATATGTTTAAATTGAAAATTTAAATTACAGTGTTACATGCTGAAATACTAACTTAAAATCAATGAATTCACTATTAGATGCAGCAAATAATAGACAAAGCTTCTCCACCGGTTGCACAAACACAGGTAAAGGGGAAAATCTGAACGGCTTCTAATCTCTTTCGGTGGAAGTGACATATACTTAAATCTGAAAACATTTAAGGCTTCACACGCAAGCCTTAAATAGAAAAAAGAAATGAAATGAATGCACCTTAAAGATTTGTTATAGTTAAAATCGATCATATACAGAGCTGTATTATATAGATAGCTGTAGACGTGATAAAAGACAGCTATGAAAGAACGACATGATGTGTGTCAAAAAATAAAATTGGCCTGACTGTATTCTACATAAAATGCTACATAAAAGATAATATTTGTAGAAAAATAGAATTGAAAAGCATTCAAAGAAACAATTAGGCAGCATAGTTGGTACAAATTGAGAAGTTAAAAGAAAAGCGAATTTGAAATTTTTCAAGTAGAAACCCTACACTGATGAATTTATATATATATATATATATATATATATATATATACAATGGAACCCAATCGATCGTTCCCCGAATCATCGTTTTACTGTATGTGTCTTTTCTTTCATCCATACTCGTTCTTACATCCATGATCATATTTCTTTGTTATATTCCCGCAGTCATAAATTTCCCGCATTTATCGTTGAATGCTCTCGGTTCCTTGATAAACGATATATATATATATATATATATATATATATATATATATATATATATATATATATATATATATATATATTCATATAGATATAGATATATATGTTTTATATCGTACACGAGGAAAACTTTATATTTTGGAGACTATCTTTCAGAGTTGTTTCATCTTACTTATTTCGAACTAAAAAATTTTTTGTCTGACATTAAAGGTATTTAAGTCATTTTTATTCTAATTTTTCTTTATTTATGTGAGGAAATGATTAAACATGTCAGACCGAAGTACATATCTATTATGGAAAGACATTAAAACCTTTATTGTTGACCATGTGATTGCTTCCTTTAAACGACTGTCTGAAATTGCCATGTATAACTCGTTCGTCATATTTCTATACAAACAGATTACCTAGAAGCATCTGATACAACTGAATTTATTCTATTAAGAAATATATTTGTTATTCTAACAACGGAAAAATGCTAGTTCTCTTTAATTCAGTTTAATTTTATTTTCTGGCTATTTTTTAATCTGTACAAAACTTTGACTTACCTTTGAGAATGTTTATATTCTAAATTTATATGTCGCAAGTCTTTTAAATTTCCTAATCCTTTTTTTTTACTTTTTATGCTTTTTTACTCATATGAAACATTTTTATTTTCTGTCTTTAGACAGTTCATAAAAGTAAGATCTCATATGCGGTACTTCAAATTACAGACTATTCCTTTAAATTATTAAGTACTCATATATAAGTTAGGAGGTTAAAAAAAAGGATATAAATTACCGTTTCTCTGAACAGTACGCTTTCACGCTTGAAAGGACAGACAGTTTAAATGTCGCTGTCAACTTTAAGCTGTTACTTAAATCATAGATAGATTTGGCAGGTAACAATTTTTCCTCCTCATCCATTATTGTCTGCGTTGCCACTGTATTATTTTTCTTGAAAGCTATTCAAGGTTATTCTCAATTAAACACGTTGCCAAGTTTTTTTGACGCTGGCAAACAAACCTTTTCTGAGTTCAGACTTTTTTTTTCAAAGAAGTTTACAATTCAAATCAAAATTAAAATTAACAGAAGTGCATTCAATTTTCTTAGACATGGTGCTAGACTTTTAACAAGTAATTTTTTTGGTCACTTTTTGAATTCTCGTTCTTCATACAGAACACAGTTATACGTAACTCTTAAACTATGCATAAATGTGTTTATATATTTTTTTAGAAATTAAAATCGGATTAAAATTTATAAGTTGTTTCATAAGTTTTTAGAACAGAATATTTATAGGAAAGTTGCATGTCACTGTTTGAATAAATAATGGTGACATTTAATTTTTTATAATGAAAAGTAATTAAATCTAACGCTTTGAGTTTGATCATAATATGTTCTCCCAAAAATCATGATTTAAACTCTGAGATATTTAATAATAAATATAAAATTATTTTATTATATCAAATTCACATCTCATAAATTACATATAAAAAATTCTGCTAATCCTATTTCATATAGCAAATTTTATAGTTAATTGGATGTAAAATTAGTTTCCATATAGATCTTTAATTACTAAATTTGAATTAAATATCTGCAGATCAAAGTTGCTCAAAATTATACCATTATACCCTAAGTAAGAAATGTTTCAGTCAGTGGTAGATAGTGACTTCTTCAGTCCAACATAAATTCTATTTTGATTTCAGTATGCAAAATGTATCATACATGATTTAAACATATTGTTTAATAAATGTGGTTCTTTGAATTTTCTTTGATAGTTATTTCACCCATCAGTAACAAAATATTATATATCAAACACACTAACTCCTTGCTTTTAAAATATGTTTATTTGAACTCATAAAAGCTTTTCCGAAATCCATTTATATAATGCCATTAAATCTTCGTTGATCTAAGCAAAAACTTTCGAATTCTCTCCCTTTCGGAGACACGGCAACACACGTAGAAATCACTTGGGGTTCGTGATACATAAAATAATAGCCAAGAAGTTTCAAACGCTTTTTTAAGTAGGAATTTAGGTATGTTCATGAATCATTAATGAGAGCGAGTTTCTTACGACACCATTCTCTAGAATTTGTTTCGCTTTTATAGGAAAACTTGTTTATTAATTCAATTTTGTTTTACAGTCATCGTAAGTGTTAAATTTTTAACGCCGGATTGAATTTAGGAGATTAAAGGAAATATAAATTTGAAATTAAGTACATTTTGTCAAATATATGCGTGTTTTAATAATGCACCTGCATTTGTTTTGTAATCAGTGAATGCACTTTTGTGGAATAACTGACAACCATGATTATGATTTAAAAGCAAAAATGGGACTATAAATCAGAGCGAGTGCTCGTGCAAGTAAAATTTTTAGCGCTAATGTAAAGTTCAAAAGTTGGATGTAATTAAGAATTTTGAATAATTAAGAATTAAGATATAATTAATAATCTCTTTTGACTTTAAATAATGATAAAAAAACGTTGCTTTATTAATGTATTCATCATTAATGATGATAAAATTTCTCATTAATGTTATCTTCTTTAATGTATCTGCCTAAAAATGGTAGATTTGAAAGAATTTGGAAAAAGAAAAAATTAAGGTATAATTAAGTATATTAAAGGAATTAGAGGTACTTTTATTATACATTTTAAGACTTCATATTTCTATATATAAAACGACAAAGTCATAGGCGAGATATTTATTTTGCATTCCAAAAAATTTATTTTCCCGGTACAGCAATATACATATTATGTTATAAAAACTTGTTAAATGTTTGATACTATTTTAAGTTAAGTACACTTTTCTAAGAATCTATTGAATTTATCTCGTCTAAATTTGCTATGGTAACATAAAATATATTTGTTAACAATTATACGAGGAATTTTGTTTCTATGTTGGAAAAATATTAAATTAAAAATTTGTTAGTGGAAAACTTCAAAAAACATAAAAATTTTAATTACATATTTTTAGTTATTTTCGATTTCACTACACCTAGAAGCAATATACTTCGTATTATTATTAACTAAAATATTTTATGTTACCATACGAAATTTGGAAGAGATAAAATTAATAAATTTTTAGAAAAGTGTGACTAACAAATAGTATCAAACCTTTAACAAGTTTTTAAATTGCTACGGTAAACTAAATTATTAACATAATTATTCCATTTCACTTTAAATATAAAACATAATGTATGTATTTATTGGCCCATAAATATTTTGCGTATATCTGTATTCTGCAATTAAATACATGCTCATAAACATTTCACTAAAATCGCTCCATTTTTGTTGTCGAGATGTTCTGAGTGCCGACTTATTTTGTAAAAATCGTAATAAACACGAAATAGAAATTATTAAATACAATGAGTTGTGACAAAATGAATAATACTTTAAATATGCAAATGCTATCCTATAACATAAAAATCTACAGAAAAGAAACTGATACTGAAGATAAAACTATTAGGAATAATTACCGAGGCTTCGATTAAGTTCGTTTGCAAGCTATCTTATTCCAATGGTTTTAGTATGTTGATTTTCTCAAACTGATTTTTAAACAGAAAAAATCAGCAACAGTAATAAAATAAAATTTTATTCTATTTTTCCCTTACCATTCTGTAATACTAAGAAAAATCAATAAAATAGACCAGATTTCTTATTAATGGCTATGCTACAATATTGAGTTAAAACATTGAATTCTCAAGTCTGACATTGTTTATCAAAACTTCTCAAACAGTCACCAAGCAGATACTTTTTGAAATGAAATTTGATCCAAAAGCATATCGAATCTTAGTACGTTTCTATCAGGAAAAATAAAACACTGAATAGAAAAGTGCTTTGTAGGAAAAAAACCCGAAAGAGTCTTAGAGAAATTAGAAAATATCTAAAAACTTACATGGATCAAAAATTAATAAAAAATTCATAGCTCCTGAAAATTTTAAAGAATTACGGATACCATAACAAAATAAAGACATTTATTCTCCACATGAGTGTAGTTGTTTTAGTAATAAATTAAAGTAAACCTGAAAATTTGACTTAAGATATATAAAAATGTCTGTCTCAAAAATTCCCATGTTGGGTATTACTTAAAAAGTTTTATAATTAAATTTATTATCTGGAAAAGATGACAGAAATGTATGTTCTATTTAATTATCCAGAACGTCCTATATTTTACGTGAATTGAGGATTTACTGTAAGGAGAGCACAATTTAAGTAAAATTTATTTTCAAACATGTGAGAAAAAAAAGCGTATGATAGGTGGTACGATGTGCACAACGCTTATAAGAAAATTATAAGTCATGTATTAATTTACTACTCAATAATTATAAATCATCGAATTTATAAGAGCAGCATTAATACATCTATTGTTGCAGCCCCATAAAACTATTGTGTGAAAACCTTGAATTTTACCAAACATTTCTTTGTCTATGGGGGAAAATTGTATAGCATAAGATTAAATTGCGACTGATAATTGGCACCAGAATTACGAACGCTATTAACAACCTAAAACATGCACTAAAACTTAACTTTCTCCTGCCTGATATAGTAAATGTTCCGTATAATATATAACTTGCATCTCACGTTTATTTAATGATATAGGGAGACTAAAGGAGTACAATTATTTCATACCCACAACATACGATAAAATGCGTGTGTCAGATATTCATTATATATATATATATATATATGTTAAACATGTTTCATATAAAGGATTGGGTATAAAAATAGGAAGTCATAAGTAACAGGTGGCAGTTTATTCAAGTTTAAATTTTTAAAAAACCGATAAAATATAATAAAATATTTTAAATGATTGAGAACCTCTTTGATATACAATTACTGTTGAAATTCTAAATTATATTTATTTATATGCAGTAACACTAAATTTAAATAAAACAAGCCATTAATATGCATATAATTATGCATTTGCAGATATGAAAACATACGTTAAATTTGCGTTAAAAATAACATGAAGTCAGTACATCCAGGCAGAGAAAATTTATATGATAATAATATGCAAATATATTCATTACAAATATATGAAAAATGTATTATTTTCATAAATATATCACACACTTATGATTATATATATATATATATATATATATATATATATATATATATATATATATATATATATATATATATATATATATATATATATATATATGTGTGTGTGTGTGTGTGTGTGTGTCCGTCCATATAGAAGGGAGACAGATTTGAAAATTTTAAATCATTTACTATTTTTTTTCTTTTGCTCATTTTACATATGGTAACTGGATATGCCCTTCAAAATCACAACTATTTGTCATCCTGATTTTGTCATTTTTTTAAATAAAAATTTATTATATTGCCTCTAAACGATTAAATTAAAACAGATGAGTTACTATAAATACCATTTATTTTATATCATTATAAAGATAAGCGACCTTTAAAAGAATTTTTTAAATACAATTGCTTGATAAATTCCCAAAGTTTTCTTTTTTTAGCGTCATTCATCATTCAGTCTCATCAAAAGCAGAAATCTTCATATTACTAATTGCATAACTTAATTTCCGGTATTGCCCTTATCAAATTCTTCTATTTTAACACATCCTTATACATCATGCAGCTTGTCAGCTCCGCCGCTGCCAATAGGAAAAAAATAAATAAACAAATAAAATGAAATACAAAGAAGGGCTAAGCTGGCCATGAACGTTATGACACGGATGACAGATTGTTCTGTAGATGTGGAATGAAAACCGTCATTATTAATTTTTATTTCTTTTTTTGCGATCACTTTCAAGCCTTTCCCAAAGGTCACCTACACTTCGAGGGTCAGAGAAGAGCAAAGGCAAACGTATCCTCGGAAGGGCAAATGATAAATAGAGTTTTCTGGCATTAGGTATGAAATTTGACATATGGTATTTGGCAACAATACATAAAATATTGAAATATATATATATATATATATATATATATATATATATATATATATATATATATATATATATATATATATGCAGCGCCATAATTAGGCAGGGGCAACACTGGCACCCGCCCAGAGCCCACTTGGAAAGGGGGCCCAAAATGCTATATTTATTTTATTATTTTCTGAAACCTAATTAATTTAGGGGCCCAAATGCAAATTCTTCTCCAGAGCACAGCAATGGCTAGTTACGGCACTGTATATATATATATATATATATATATATATATATATATAAGAAGAGAGATGGACTGGGAGAAGTAGAATTAGTAATCGAATATTCAGATTTTTAATCCATACAGTTTAGTGAACATATTATTAACTGAGGTACAAAGACAAAACATACTCATGAGCACTTTTATTAATGCGGTGTTCTGTACACTTATTTCATTTTTAATACCACCCGTAATCTATAAAAGGTTATTAAGTGTTACTACTAAGAATATTATTTAAAAATTTCGGTTAGTTAATGTTTTAGTAAAATGAAAACAACATCAGGAAAACTGCAATGGAAGATGTAAAACAATCTAATCATTCGGTGAGAAATCAACCTGCCTCTTGATCTGTTCAAAAATATTACATAATAATCAACAATAGCTGTTAACTAACTAATAATACTGAATACAAACTTTAATTCAAAAGTTATTAATTTATGATTCATTTCCATAACAGTGTATATACCTTTTCTCTAAATTGTTATAAATCTTGCCTTATAAGTTTTTTTGGAATCGGACACACACATAATCACAGGTATAAATAAAAATTCCTTTGATGACATTTAAAGGAGTTTGAAAGCGTGATGTCTCAACATTGAATTCAAAATAGTTAGATATTCAGTACTAATTTCTTAATATCAAATATTTCATATAAATTTTTTTCTTTTATCATCGTATCATTTATAGAACTTTTTGGCCTAACTCCAATAACATCAACTAAAAAAAGTAATTGTCCTTTCTTCTTACCATCGAGTTAGAGGAAAGAACTATCCAATGTTTAAATTTTCTTGTTATACATGAGGGTATTTGATAAGTAAATACAGTACTTTTCTGTAAATAAATACAGTCTTTTTCTATAATAGGGACCGGATAGAAGAAATATTTTGGGGTCTCAAAGAGTTTCAAAGGTAATATAGCATACATTGTTTTCACGAAAAAGTATAATAACAACAAAATAAAGAAAATTAAGTAAAATTAACATACTTATATGTGTGACATTTTTATTTCTATCTCATTAATAATATTAGAAACATCGTAATTTTTTTCAGTATTTTTCGATGCTTAATAAAGCTAATGAGCTTAAATATTCTATACGCTTTGTTGAACGAATGCAATTTTTAGTTTGCTTTAATTTTTAAAAAAAGGCCCTGCACTTGATGTAAATGCAGACGATGTAAAGATAATTCTTAATACTGTCCATACATTTGGAAAAAGTTCATTGTAATCACCATTTTATATATACTACAATATACCCTGCTCGCAATATTCGTTAAAAACTTATTATTTTATTTAAAAAATTCCTTCAACTGAATCTTCATCTTTGTAAAAAAATGCTACAAAATGTCTTTGTAGCATTCAAATATTTCATATCGATTCGTAATAAGAAAATTTTCAAATGTTCCTAGTTTCTTCTTTTCGACGTTCCTCGCATACCACAGTATGGTTAACACAACCCCAATTGTGGTTCGTCCGTAGTACCTAATGCCAGTTCCATGTTTAGTGAGTGAAATTCAGGTCGAGTTCAAAAAAGGAAATTAATTTTAATTCATAAAAAAATTTTCGCTCTCACTTTTTTTTTTCTTTTTTTTTCTTCATCTGGTGCCCCTGTACATCCCGAGAACTGTTGCACTCCCGCTTTCGCCGACCTTGAAAAAAAAATAAAAAAGAATAAAAAAACATTCTTTGTCTCTGTTTATGATTCAATTTGGCCATTTATTTTTAAATGAAGAGCATAATTATTATATAACGTAGAATTCTAAGTCATCTAAATCAAAATATTTTTTTTTTAAACTTATCGCACATATCTAACTTTATATTTATTATCCACTTAAACCTTTCCTTAGGGGATGGGATAGCATATATCCCAAGAATACGGACCAAGAATGAATATATATATATATATATATATATATATATATATATATATATATATATATATAACCCCCTTAATGGCCGTTCTATAGAGGGAATCGGAAAAATGGGTCCCGTTAGCTAAACGTTAATACGTAACTATTAAATATAATTTTCTTTAAAGCTACCTATTTCGATTTAATTCTGGTCTTAAAACCTAAATAAGGCTTATGTTGCACGACAGGTCGTTCGTATTCATGAAACACACTTGCTCAAAATAGTTCTACGAAATGCCCCCATAGAATCATTCTTTGCAAATGCCCTCTGAATTTATGCTGTTCCTCTTTGTCACTATTTTTGCTTTCTAAATTCATTGGGTACATTGTATTTCGCACATGAACAATGACACCGAAAGATACAAAGTGTTATTAACATCACATTTATGCATCACGTGATATGTGACTATGAATAACCGTGATTATCGCAACTTCCTTTTTGAAGCAAGCGTCAGCAGAAAATAAATATGACGTGCTCAACAGAGGGCAATGGCAGTTAGCCTTCTACGCGGTCAGGAACAAGGAAACAAACGTTGCCACATTCAAGGTAATCACCGCTCAGTTGCATACGTCTGATATGAAATAATGAAAAATCATTACGTCCCGAGCGAAAACAAAATTATATCCATGATTTGTCTTAAGACGTTATGATAACTTAAAAGTTAATCTGCACCGTACACGAAACAGTGTGACATAAAAGACAGTCAGTGGATCAGGAAAACTTTGTCATTTAAGGGGATAAATGCACCTTCAACCCCAATTTCTTTTATTCTCAATTTTTAAGCTTATACAGAATGAGAATTATTAATATACTTTTTTGCTACATTGAAGACCCTTAGAATTCAAAATAAGGATATTTTGGCAGAAAAATGCATATTTTCCAAAACAATTTTCAAAAATTCTAACATTATTCTTCATCATTTAAAAACCTTAAATAATTTTTAATATAAGTTTACCATATGTTTATAACCATAATTGTACACTGATTTTTTTTCTTGTATGAAGTGTTAAATAACTTCTTTTCATTCTTGTTATTTTTTTTATGTTTTTGCATGTTTTTACTTTATTTCGTGGTTTATAAATTTGAAAAAAATATTTGAGGTTTCACAGAACTACGCACAGTTTTATGACAAACACTTCAATTAACAATCCTGAGAAATTTAGAAGAAATCAGAAAAAAAAATTAATGCGCATGGAGCATTTTGAAAAGTCCTAGAATTTTTTAAGAATTTTTTTGAAAAACAAGTCTAATTCTTCCACGAAATACTTATTTGGGAATTCAATGCGGTAAAAAAGAATATTAATTAACATGTGACATATCGAGTAAAATATTGGACAATGAAAAAACGGGGTTGAAGGTCCCTGGTCCACTTAAGAAGACAAGGGACCTTCAAACAGTTTTAAAATTTTTAATTTTTAACTCTATTTACAAAATGAGAATAATTTATATTTTTTACAGCATTGAAGACACTTAGAATTCCCAAATAAGTATTTTGTGGCAGAATAAAACATGTTTTTGAAAAAAAATTCCAGTAATCATAGTATTTTTCAAATTGCTCCATGCGCATTTCAAATTGCGCATTAATTTTCAAAATTTTTTCAAAATTTCTCAGGATTGTTAATTAAAGTGTGAGTCACAGAACTGAGAATAATTCTTTGAAATAACAAATATTTTCCAAATTTATGGCCCATGAAAAATGTAAAAAGATTCAAAATCATAAAAAGTATCAAGCAGATTCAGAGAAAAGAAAATATGTTTAAGGTTTTTGACTCTTACAAAAAAATTGAATGCACAGTTATGTGTCTATATCTATGATGCCTGGTGTAAAAGGCGTAAGTCAAAAACAGTGATTTTTAGATACTTGTTAATATTGATAAAAAAACAAAAATCTTTTGACTGAAAAGAAAATTTGATTATGAAACAAAAAATGTAATATTGTAAACAAAATTTATAGACCCAAGCCTTTTATACCAGTCAATTTTTTTATCAATACTGACAAGTACCTAAAAATCCCTGTTTTTGACTTACGCCCTTTATCCCTTTCAGGGGCAACAACCTCCCCCGTTTGCACAGTGCCGAATTTTTTCCGATTTTATTAACCTTAAAAATTTTGAAATTTTTTTCAATTAAAGGTTGCAAAATGTTTTTACTTCTTTAAACTGATAACAGATGGCAGCACTACCCATTTTTCTGCTCATTTAACTGAAATACATTGAATGCAAGTGAAAAGAAGACTAGATTTAGGCGTTTGCACTGTGCAGACGGCGCCCCTCAAAGGGTTATACCCGGCATCATAGATATATGTGGTAAACTTACATTTAAAAAATTAAGATTTTTAAATGATATGGAATGCGCATGGAGCATTTTGAAAAGTGGTAGCATTTTTGAAAAAAAATTTAAAAACAGGCCTTAATCAGCCACAAAATACTTATTTGCGATTTCTATGTGTTTGTTTGATTGTCTTTTGTTTTGATTTGAAACTATAGAATGAAATATATTTTTTAAAAGCATATTATAATTCAAGTACTTATTATTATTTGTACTTAGTATTATTTTTTCCTTTTTTAGATAATTCGTTTAATTACTTCATGTTTATTAAACATTCATTCCATTAATATTTTACAGTCAAACTATGACGAAGTATTTTCGTCTCTAGTTTTCTGTCTGATGACAAAAGAAAACAAACAACTTGGTTCAAAACAATGGATTTAGCTTCTTTTTGTTTTGTTTATACTCGCTTAGATTTAAGAAAAAGTTTCTTTCCACTTCCGAGTCTAAAAATTATCTGTTGGTGACAAAAAATTGCACGTACTTTCAATATCCTCTCCGGCATATTTCAAGGGCTTAGAGATGTATGAACATAGGCTTTATGTCTAACAAATGAGAGAAAATAAGAAAATAATAAACACAAGGCCTAATTTAATGCTTAAATACAACAATAGGAAAAGCAATATAATGTTATATCTTTTGTAATAAAAATTTATTTTTTTTAATTTAAAAGTAATTCTTGTTTCCGAGGAAAAAAAATTATGTTTTCTCCAGAGACAAATCACACCACATACCTAAAACCAACATTTAATTTCAATAATTTTTACACAAAATGCAAATACCATACACTAAATGTAACAAATATAATAATAATAGTAACAAAAGGTTATTACTCTCTATTAAGAAATAAATAAGTTTAGTATTACTATACATTTCAATATATATTTAAAATTTTTTTATTATTATTATATATTAAATTTTTTTATTATTTTTTATTTAATAATTATTATTATTATTGAGTTATAACAAAAAAATACATCCGAAATCATAAAAAAGCTCACAATTAAATTTTAAAAAGTCATATTGTCTTTTCCATTACATTAATTAACAATTTTTACTTTTTTTCAAACTTCCGGGAATCACAAATAAAGTTTTTATTCTTTCATGCATTCATTATTCCTTTTAATTGGCTTAAGTATGATTAAGCTGCTAGACGTTATAATGAAAATGGACCTATTGTCCTTCAGCTTTGCGTAAGCTCAATATGCAAGAGGATTGAATTAGGGACATACATTTATGGTATCGGTATAATGCATTACGGTACATTTATCTCGTCACTATCCTTTAAGATTATTTGTTACTGTTCATAAAAATGTACCATACCTGACTGTAAGAGGGCCTGAGACCGAGGAGAGATGGGTGTAAGATCTCCCGGTTACTTCATTACGAGGCAGAGCATCAGAACAATTTCCTTTATCAACTTGGGTTTCATTAAAGTTTATTTTCCTCGAACAACCATAGCCTCTCAAACCCTCTAATACACTTTTAGATAAAACTATTTTTAAAATACCCTAACACAAAAGTTTATCTATGATGATTTAATTCTTATTAGTCATTCTGTTGTTACACTTGTCCCCTTTTTTCTACTCACACTCTTAAAAACTAAATTCAGATAAACATAATGCAGGTATTACTATATATATATATATATACATATATATATATATATATATATATATATATATATATATATATATATATATATATATATATATATATACATATATATATATATATATATATATATATATATATATATATATATATATATATATATATATATAGAGAGAGAGAGAGAGAGAGAGAGAGAGAGAGAGAGAGAAAGAGGGAGGGAGGAAGAGACCTAGCCACTCTGGGGAGGGGGGGGGGCTTCAAAATAACGGAAATATCACTTAAAAATTGCGAGTGCACCACGACGTATACAAACTACGGAGACCATGTCATCTGTGAGCAAAGGTGTATAATTAAACAGTTAAATTACTTGAGGAGAGTTAAATTTAATGCTGGACAAATTATAATGGATTAAAAAAATTATCAAAATAAAGGAAAAATTTGTTCGTTACCAAAAATTGTTTAACGCCAAATTTCCTTTCATACAATCTTAACTGAAAAGACTAAATAAGGATGTATATAAATTTATAAATAAACAGTTTAATAAGAATCTGTATTTGTAAGAATATGAATAATATTATATAAAATTTGGGAAAATTTTTTTTGACGAAAATTATCTTATTAATTTACCTAAATCAGAATTAATTATGTATTACTCTTCACTTTTGTTTTAAAAGTTATTTATTTTGTCGTTCTGATCGATAATATGTATACATCTCAATTTCGTGAAGGAAGAACATAAATTTTTTTATATTTACACCTATAGAAGAAAAGTTTACTGTAAAAAAGGATGTAATGTCAATTTCTTTCTTAGGTGTATTCTGTATTAAATTATTTCATTAGCAACAGATCAAATGAAATTGTCAAAATTTTTAAGACCTTAACAATTTATCCAGAATGTATAATTTATGTTTTAATTGTACACGTATTTAAATTTCGGTAATGACTGCGGATAAATTAATATCCAATTATGGTTTTGACCTGTCAACACCTGACGTAAAAGATTATAAAGACTAAATATATTCTAATTTGAAATGCATATAATTACTGTCACATAAGTATGCCTTAAAAGTGTTCTTGGATTTCTTTTAATGACTCATTTATTAAAGATATAACAAAATTTTAATTGCATGTATTGCTAATGTTACGTAAAATTTATACATATGTTGAAATGTTAATTATATGTAATAGTACAAACAATTTTTTTTCATTGTTTTTTGTTAGCGATAAAAGTTTATTAGAATCTTTAAAAACATGTTGTACTAAATTTTATCAAGAAAATCTTTCTTAAATTTTTTTTAAATTAGACTTAAGATAAGAGACGTCTTGCGCATTCATAGACATTAAATTTATTCGAACTATACACTATATATATCTCATTTTTCTTGGCTCGAAATGCTTATAACATAACAAAATGAGCTTATGAAAGCTACTTTTAAAAAATTTTCGCAGATTCTTTTGACATCCCTAAGACTCTAAGATAAATTAAAATTGAAATTGGAGGATGATATATACCCTTAAGACAACTTTTGGTCTTTGCACCAGAGAATTTCGAAACAATGACGAAAAAAGATGCTCCAGGGACAACAGAATGTTTCTTTTGTAGACATTTTTCCCCATTACTACCAAGCATTTTACCAAACTGTCTATATAATAAACCTCGTTTGGTGTGTCAGGTAAGAATTTCATTTATATTTTCCCTAAAGTCGTGAAATGGAATATTAATTTACGAACAACAATAGAGTTTATGTACATTTTCCATGAAATTTTCATATTGTAAAGGAATTTTTTTTTAAATTATGCAATTTTTTGTTTAATGATACAGGGATATATTAATCTTTGTACAGAAAAATTTCAAGAATATAAATTTGCTTTCTGATAAAATGCTTAGCAATTTCTTAACGATAAATGAAGTAAATCTTTCTTTTGAATTTTAACTCTTTTGTCTCTTGAAAAAAACTCAAAATATAATTCATTGACAAAATTATAATAACATTTAAGTCACCCTAAAAGATTGAAATGTGAGAATTTTCTACTGAACACTGAAATACAAAATAATGTAGGCTGTTTAACTTTTGTATATTTTAGTGCTTTCTGTATCCTACCGACATGATATCAAAAGTTTAAATTTCTGGAAAGATTTGAAAGTTTAGATTACAAGTAGAAATTGTGCTCCTAAGCTCTTAAAACTGACTAATATTCAAAATGTCATATTTGTTTCTTAGTACTTACACTTTTAAAATTTTGGTTTCTTTGTCATTTTTTTTCAATAACAGTTGAAAAAAGGAAAATTTACTACAATTCGTAAAATTATTTCACGCTCTGAATCTATTAATTCATAACGGTATATGATTAACCGTCTAATTTATTTATAATAAACTAATGTGAAATTTGCCAATCAGGATATATCTCAAAGTAGACAGCTCGAAAAAGACAGCAAAATAGGTCAAGGTGCATTTTTCAGACATTAAAAAGTCACAATTTGGAGTCAACATTCTTACACCGTCCATATTGCTCAGTCAGTGTATGAAACATGAAATCTTAAAGTTTTCAAATTATCAAACTGAACGTTAGGGGAATGTTAATAATATCTAGTAGAACTAGATAGACTAAGATGTGTGAATCAAGTTTTTCCGGAAGGTAATCTGATAGTGGGTAAAAAAGCGGTTGCATTAGCGGATAGTAAAGCGTGGCTGGAAGCAGATGAAAACGATTTCAGTTATAACATCTTGACACAGGTAAAAATTATGGACATCGCAAAAGCGCCGTGTTCTGGAGAGATTTTAACAGATGAAGACACAAGCAGCCTGCCAAATTTACAGTTATAAGTCATAAAAAACCTGAAATCACTTAATCAATTTTCAGTATGAATGTAAAATCATGTAAAACTCATCTAAAATTGAAGGTCATGCAAGATCATATAAAAATGAAGCGATATATCTCTATAGTACGATCGAATGAGACACCTTGGAATAAATTATGGATAGAATAATTTGGAAGACAGGCAAGTATATAAATAAGTCAATGTTTCAGCCACTTGCTTAGACAGTAATAAAAAAGTAGCTAATCAGGAACATATTTATTTAGATTTATTTACAGAATTTTATAAGTTTTAACATTATATCCTTAATTTTATGTGTAGCATATCACGATTTATTATACATTAACTTAATTTCCCATTTTTGAACATTAAATGCAATATAAATATATTTCATACATTTAAACGAGTGTTTTTGGTTCCTTACAAGAGTTTTAGTTTACTTCACGTACAATTGGATAAGTAATCACTCAGTCCTTCCGAATTAAAGACAGTTTTATCATCTACCAAACCATCATAAATAGTCTTAAATGAAGCTTTGTTGATGATTTGTTGAATATTTGATGGAGAAGATATTAGTTTTTAGGTAAGAAAAAATTCTGATCCACATCTGAAATTGAAATTAAGCCTAACCAGCCGTTTGTTTACTGAGGGCTTCAATTGAAAGATGAGTACAGCCCGGAAGTGTTATACAGAGACAACGGCTATTATATATATAATTTATATTTTTTATTTATTCATTCATATTATTCATAATTTAAACATATATATATATATATGTATATATATATATATATATATATATATATATATATATATATATATATATATATATATATATATATATATATATATATATATATATATATATATATAAATTAAAACCTCTTTTGTACTTACAAGAGATTGACAAAGAATATTTTTTTATAAATATGATTATAGGGTCCGATAAACGATACAAAACTTATTGCACAAAATTTCTTCACAATTTTCATTATATCAAATAATAGCTATTATAATTATGTAAAAAGGTTTATATCCATAACATATTTTCATTCTTTTTATTATTTTTATTCATCCCAGGAGAATTACGGGGAAGTATTAATTGCGCTTTTGGAGCATTTTAGTCATTCCCAAATCTCATGTTTGTGAGATGCTCAGAAAACAGTAATTTTCCTTATATTTTATTCTTGTTCGATTCAATTCCAAAAGAAAATGTTTTCTCTGGGAAGTTTTTCTTCCTGATCTCTCGTGGTTTTGCCTTTGCTGAAAGCTTCACCGGAGGGTCTTTCAAATGTAAGACATGAGATAAGTGTTAGTAAGTTTTTTTCTTCTTCTCCAATCTTAGTTTTATGCTTGAACACAAATACAAAATGGTGGTTTCAATTTGGAAAGTTACAAGAAAATATGTTCTGTAAAGATTAAAATTCTTTAGATAGCCTGAAACTGACAGAATTTCGGAAACTGTTGCCGAAATGTTATTAGTTCTGTACTGTAATGATAAATTTTAAACATAAAAATAAAAATGACTTGAAATCGAAATTTTGTTAGATATTTCTTATAATTTAAAAAATTATGAACGATGTTATTTCGACGGTAATAATTTCAATAGCGTTTTCTGTTATGTTTATGCTCATTATTTTTTAAACTTCCCGGTAATATATTATACTTCTTATTAAGAACCTTAAAAGGTTTTAAATTACTCACTAATTAATGCTGAATGGTATAATCACACAGTGCTGTTTTATTAAACCAACTTTAAGTCGGACAAAAAGGAAAAAAAATAATCTAGATATTTTAGTTGAATAACATTTTATGCATTTTAATTTATTCATGACGCCTGTGTACTTCTGTAGCGGAAATGATCTTCGGATTACTTTGTGACAGTAAATTTATCAGTTTATGGCGTTTATCACTTCATACGTCTGTTATATAACTTTCTTGGGAAAGATATTCATTCACCTGTACAGAGGTTTTTCCATTATTATCTAAATTTTCAAAGGGCTAAAATCTGGATAATCATCATTCCAACTAAGAATATTGACTTTTTGTTTTCTTGCATCAACTACTTGATAGCATTTAAATTGTGGAAAGGAACCAGATTGTGTTTAAATGTCGCTGTCAGGTAGAATCGCAAGGTCAAAGTTAGGACAAAATTTTTGTTCGAGTTTGCAGTAGAGTTGATGCAATATTCTAATATCTCTATAAAAAATTTTAAAATCAACGCAAAAATTATTTTTTTCTAGAAATATGTAAAACGGGAACTGAAAGCTACACAATACCTTCGTCCCAGCAGGTAGATCTATCAAAATAGCATCAAGGGGGCCCATGTAGAGGTAAAAGCTTTCTCAATCACAAAGAAACCTTAGTTTTGTGACTGTTCCTGAAACGCGAGGAACTTCTAATACTTAAAAATCTTATCAGATCTAAAAATACATTAAGCTCTGACGGAAAGCTGTGATCACGATTCCCAAATACATGGAATAAAAATGCATCATGAAGCCAAGGCCAAACAATTTTTTCCAAGCCAATGAATAACAACAAAATAATAATTTTGAAGCCGAAACAAAAGTTTGTAGTTTAGGAGATCGGATAAAATTTGCCCTCCGCATTTTAGGTCCGTGTTATGTAGTAATTTAGACAAAATTTCGAGGAATCATGCTAGAAATTCTCTTAATTTACGTTTAAAATGGTATAGTTTTGAGGTCTCAATAAACGACATAATTTTGAACTTAGAGAAAGTTTTCTTTTCGAAAACATGATTTCTCCTGAAGACATATCTAAGTCCCCACAGACACATTTTACTCAAAGATTTTTTCATTATTAAAAGCTCCTTTTTAAAGACTTCTTGTTTACCGTTGTGTTAAAATTTCGCGTTGAAGTACAATTGCCTTTCTATGTAGTTAAAAAATTTTAATGTCCATGACACTGATCGTTAAAACAAATTTTGCTGTATCTAAGTGCAGTTTCATCAATTCAAGCAATAGTTTTCCACTTTTTCCCATGCTTTCTTTTCTTTTTGGAGACAATTACTTGACAAATAGA
Organism: Dolomedes plantarius; assembly: GCA_907164885.2. NCBI lineage: Eukaryota > Metazoa > Arthropoda > Arachnida > Araneae > Dolomedidae > Dolomedes > Dolomedes plantarius. Next base: position 73,040,035 of record OU015495.1, read on the forward strand.
AGGCTGTGATTTAGCTGTAAAGGCAAAATCTCACAATGTATTGATTCATTATAAATTTTTCCCCCTTTCTTTGATAAATGCGGGATTTTATACAGAAAAACTATCAGTCGTATCATCCAACTGCAGTATACCTTTTTTAATTTTGATCCTGATTAATGCAGGATTATAATCAATGGATGCACCATTTAAAAATCAATAAAATACGTTTTTCAAAAGACTTTACAACCGGCTCGTGAATGAAATTCCCAGTGCAATATAATTTTTTTGGGAAATTTTTAAGGAAATTTAATTTCTGATATGAATTATAACAAGGTATTTCGTATAGTAAATATAGCTCTTTTTAAGCAAATTAAAAAAAATTCTTGCCTTTGCCATCGTAAATTAAAAATAATAGTTAGCTACTCATTACTAAATTTCATAATCCTATTAGAATCATATATTAAAAACAATCATAATGCTATTTTGTAGCTTCAACATAAGATCGTAATTTATACGAATGTGTAGTAATTTCAATCCAAAATCATAAACGCATTATGAAATCTATGCAATTTTAGGCACTGCAAATCATATTCTATTCAGTAAAATTATAACTTTTATTCAGATCAGAAGATAGTTCAGAACAGTTTTCTGAGATACGAGATAAAATAGAAAAAAATTAAAAATTGTAATATAACACAGTATGTGATATGAAACAGTCACTGATTTCAATTTTAATCTTTGTTTCGGAAGAAACATACTATGTAGTAGTTTGAGTCTACCGAGAAACTTACTCTCCTCGAAAGATTCAAATAACTTCTTCAGCAAATATATTTCTCAGGTCCTTCATCGCTCTCCTATGTTTAAACTTTACATTTCACTTTACACATGTTTTGCTTGAGTGCGTAAGTCTTCGGCGAAACATTTCAGTTTTTAACAACTGAATATTTGTTTATCAGGTTAAGCATATACGAATAGCAGAATGTTTATTTTTACTTCGTTTTATTATCTTGAAGAATATTGCACTTCAGTGTCTTTCACTGGATTCTTATTTAAAATTTGAACAGAATCATTCTTCCTTCAAAAGAAATTTGTTCTTAATTTCAGTGAAACTAATATTAAATGATTAAAACAACAGTTATATGCTGTATTGTAAAAATGAAATTTGTACATTTTCAGTTTATAATTCATTTTGGATTTCCCCCCGCAGAGAAATTTTAGCCAAAATAAAAATGTAGCCAAAAATATTAGCCAAAAATATTGTAGCCAAAAATAAAAAAAATAATAATAATAATTCGAATTTACGAAGTGGAAAAGTATTTAGAATTTAAGTAAAAATTATTTTATCGAAATATTTGAAATAAGATGTTTATAATATTTTTAAATGCGTATTTAAAACAGTAATAATTTTTTTCCCTTAATCGAAATATATTTTCGCAGTCTATGTAGTTTAATGCATTTCCTGATCCGGGATTTTCAAAACGCAAGGGACATTTTTCTAATTTATTCAGGAGAAGGAATTTTTTAGTGTAAAGCGCTCGACGCAATATATTTTTAGGATTAGACTAATTAAAGGCTCACACTTTTGATTATTTGCATTATCGACATTACTAATGACGCAATTCCTAGTAGTAATGCTCTCTTTAGTAGCTTTATTTATTTTTAATAAGAGTTACAGTTTTAACAGGTTTAGATAACATTTTCTTGCCCAAAAGCTAAGGTATATATATATATATATATATATATATATATATATATATATATATATATATATATATATATATATATATATATATATATATATATATATATATATATATATATATATATATATAAATATATATATGTATGTATATATCTCTCTCTCTATCTCTATCTCTCTCTATACATACACTGCTCAAAACAATTAGGGGAGCACATGGTTTTAACGATATTGCACATATACTTAAACCGATAAGTAACATAAAATAAATCATCCATAATTCAAAGCCTAGCAGGAAACAGAAGAAGAAAACGTCATATGCAAATCAAAGTTCATGACGTCAAAAACCAGAAAAAGAACATAAGGACGGAAATCGGAATGCTGCAGAAACGTCTGTTTCACTGCTTTAGCTGTGAAATTCGATTGCACAGTTATTCTTTTTGAGAAAAGGTGACTTCAAAATGTCTCAACAACGGGATTTACCGGAATCCATGGCATGGCGTATTATAGGCAGACTTTAATACGCATAACACAACGTAATCCTGGCAAACACAACGTAGTGTCGCTGACGCTGTTCGAGTCGCCAGAAGTGTCGTTGCAAGGCTGTGGAATCGATTACAAGATTCCACAGCCTTGCAACGACAGACGTCGACCAGGGCAAGGTCGACCACACGCCACTACAGCAACTGATAACCGGTATATACTGTTAACAGCTTGTCGAAACACAACAGACAATGCTACTCAGCTGCAAAGACAGTTGCTCTTGGCAACAGGACGAAGGGTGTCCAGCCAAACAGTACGTAATAGGCTTCATCAGGGAGGTCTCTATTCACGTAGGCCAATGGTCTGCATTCCGTTGACCTCACGTCACTGTGCGGCCCGAAGAAGATGGGCTGCTGAACATCGAGATTGGGAGCAACATGATTGGAGCCAAGTGCTGTTTACAGACGAGTCCCGATTCAGTCTGGAGTGAGAGACCCGACGTGTTTTGGTTTGGAGGGAAAGGGACACTCGAAATAACCCCACATTCGTTCGTGAAAGGTCATAATACCGAGCAGCTGGTTTTGTGGTATGGGGTGGAATCAGTATAGGTGGACGTACGGACCTGCATATCATTCGGAATGGTACTTTGATGGCCCGAAGGTATGCAGACGAGATACTGAGACCTCATGTCATACCTTACGCTGCAGCCACTGGAGATTCATTTTTTTTCCAGCATGATAATGCCAGACCGCATACAGCTCGTCTTGTGGAGAACATGCTTGAAGCTGAAACAATACAGCGTATGGAATGGCCAGCGTGCTCTCCTGACCTGAATCCAATCGAACATGTTTGGGACATGCTCGGACGAAGCATTGCTGCGAGACCAAGGCCACCTTTTACTCTCGACACTTCGAGATTGCACTTCTTGAGGAGTGGAACAGTATCCCCCAAAGTCTTATCGATAACATCATTGCACCCATGGAAAACAAGTGTGCAGCAGTCTTAGCTGTTCGAGGAGACCACACGCCATATTAAAAATCTTGCATCATTTCTAAACAATACTTTTTTTAATCGTTTACATGTAACCAAATTGTTGCCCTAAATCATCTTTTCATGTTTTTTCCATATTTTCAAAGAATTAAAGCTTAATTACAAATTTTTTTACGTCTTTTTTCTGTATTGCGCAATGATACGCGTGTACTATCCATTTTATGCCAATATGTGGCTGTCTAGCACGGTTTTCTTAACTTCTTCGCTTGCTACCCTAATTTTTTTAGAAGTATATATATATATATATATATATATATATATATATATATATATATATATATATATATATATATATATATATATATATATATATATGTATATATATATATATATATACAGGAGTGCAACGTAGATCTACCTCCTCGTGGTGCACTCCGGGCAACGTTTTATGCGGCAAAATGATCTACAACTCTGGCGTGAGTAATTCTACATGCGGATCTTTGACGATTATGCAATGGAATGCAGGAGGCATGTCCCAAGCAAAGAGACAGGAAATTTACCACACTTTAAAAACGTATGATGTTGATGTGTTTACAATCATGGAAGCCAACCTAATTAATGAAGGCTCCAAGTACTATCCTTTCTCAGGCTATGTGACATATATTGTACCCAAGTCTAGGCAAATTGCAAGCGGCCTTTTGATTGGTGTTAGATCTGACCTCACGGCGGAATTTAAAGTTATTAGAAAAATGGGTACCGGGCAAGACAAAAGTGAGATAGCTCTCCTTGATGTCTGGAAGTTTGACAAACACTTTAAGATCTTTTCTATTTATTCGCCGCCCGGGAATAATCCAGACTTTTCCTTCCTCAATGTGTCTAGAAGATCAATTTTCCTTGGTGATTTTAATGCACATTCTACTATTTGGGGATATAGTGATAGGAACCAAGCCGGTGAGGCAGTTGAAAATCTACTAAATTCTACTTCTTTTAACTTGATTTATGACAAAAATGACCCTCATACGTACCTGCACTATAATGGTACAGGTACTACGCCAGACCTACTTTTGGTATCCGCTGATATTGGCCATATGTGTAGACGAAGAGTCCTTGATGATCCTGGCTCAGGTCATCGACTGGTTCTGGCCATATTTGATTTCTCTGTTTTGCGGAAGTGTAGACCAAAATCAAAGATCTCCTGGAACTTCCGAAGGGCAAACTGGAGACTTTTTGAGTCTCTTTTGGATAAAGAACTGGAGCCTAATGTCATCGATTTTAATCAAAAAATTGAGCTTCTATATAGATTTATACGAGAAAAATTTGTTTGGTGTGCTGGGAAAAGCATCCCTAGGGGCAAGATAAAGAATTATAGATGTTTCTGGTCAGAGAATTTGAGGGACCTTAAAGAGAAACGTGACAGACTCAGGCGAAAAGCTGAATTAACCGGTCGCCCCTCTGATGTACAGAATTGGAGAAAACAGTCTGCGCTTTTTAAGAAAACTATTCTGCAAGAGAAACGTAGCACCTATAATGACTTTCTCTCAAGCCTTGACTTCCGTAAGGACGGTAAAAAAGCTTATAAGTTTGTTTCAAGCATCAATAACAGTGGTGTTAATACGGCAGGTCCAAAACGAACTTTCCTGGTAGATAATAAGATAATTACCTCTGATGTCAGAGTCGCTAATTCTTTTGTTCAACACTTCTCTAGTCTACAACAGAAAAGCAGATACGCGAGACAGCTTTCAAGAACTCTCACAAAAAATCTTAAATGCAAAATGAAAGAAGAGGGCGCTCTTCCCACCGATTTGGATATTTTCAATGCCCCTTTAAGCCTAAATGAATTGCTGTCAGCACTGAAGTGTTTGAAACCATGAAAATCTCCGGGCGAGGATGGTATCTTTGCAGAATTTCTTTTACATTTGGGCCCTCGTGCCTGTGAAACCATCTTAAAACTATTCAATTTAATCTGGTACACGGGAAGAATTCCCTCTCAATGGTATAAATCTACTATTATTCCTATACATAAAAAAGATTCAGATCCAGGCCTTGTGAGTAATTACAGACCTATTTCCCTAACAAGCATTCTTTGCAAGGCCATGGAGAGAATCATCATGAGTAGATTTAACTGGTACCTGGAATCAGAAGGGATCCTAGAAGATGAACAGGCTGGCTTTAGGAAATTTAGGTCTACCAGCCAGCATGTTTCATTACTTAGTCAAAATATAAAGGATGCTTTGGATAAGAGGCAAATTCTCTCCGCTGTCTTCATTGACCTAAAGTCTGCTTACGATCTTGTATGGAGAGAGGGCCTACTTGCGAAGTTATCAAACATCGGCATACACTCTAATATGCTTGGATGGTTTAACGGATTTCTGAAAACCCGATTATGTAGAGTCAGGTACAACTATTGCCTTTCAAGATACAGAGCACTCAAAACTGGCTTACCGCAGGGTGCAGTCTCTAGTTGCACACTTTTTAACATCTACATTAATGATCTGGTAAGTGAATTGAAAAAGATTGACGGGTTACGGTGTCTGCTATATGCTGATGACTTAGTCATCTGGACTACTTCTCCTAAGAACAAAGCTAATGTGATCATTGAAAGTTCTTTGGGAAAGGCCTTGTTAGTTATTGAAAAATGGACAGAATTGAATAATATGAAAGTTAACCTCGATAAGACATTTGTAGAGTCTTTTTCCCTCACGCATCAACCTTTCCATCCACAAATTTACTACAAAGGCCGTCAGATTCCATCGTCTGATGGATTTAAATACTTAGGTGTAATTTTCGATAGAAAACTTACATGGAGGTCTCATGTGGCGGACATCATCCGACGTGCTATGAAAAGACTTAATCTCTTAAAAATATTAGCGGGTTCTAAATGGGGCTGTTCAAGAGCCACTTTGAATTTTACATACAAAACGTATATTTTACCTATTCTTGTTTACTGTTGCGAGCCGCTGATTACAGGATCAGAGCAAGTTTTTCATCTTTGTGAGATTTTTCAAAATCAGGCTCTGCGATTGATTACGGGGGCAGTGAAGACAACACCCATTGACTGTATGCTGCTCAGCACTGATAACAGTCCTTTCAAGATAATTATTCAAGAAAGAGCCCTTCTCCTCTGGGAGAGAATACTTAGAATCCCTGGGTGTTTGTCCCTGTGGAACCAGGACTCTCTAAACTGTGGGAGAAACTTGAAAACACAGAGTGGTTTTTTCCAGGGAGTTGCTGATATTAGATCTAAGCTAGATTTGAATTTCGAGGTTGAACATTTCTCTCCCCCCATCAGCCCTATTGTTGATAAGAAATTTTCTATCCACCTAGAACTGATCAAGGATGTTTCTAAAGCGGAGACTAGTGACATAGTGCTAAGAACTCTCGCTCTCGAGACAATGGAATCATTTTACCCTGAGGAGGAATGGTTAAGAATATATACTGACGGTTCCAGAGTGAGCGGTTGTGTTAACGCCGGTGCTGGTGTTTACTGTGAACTTTTTTGCCTTTATACTCCCGTCGGTATCCATAGCTCAGCTTTCGATGGTGAGATCGCGGCCATCTGCCAGGCCCTGTCACAACTACGGCCTCGTCTGGACTCCTTTTCGAAAGTTGTATTACTATCGGATTCAAAGGCCGCACTTCAAGCAATTGACGCACCCAGCCACTCCCGAACTTTAACCATCGATAATTGCTTAAATCTCCTCAACTGGCTTGCCAGTAATAATAAGACAGTAGTTCTCCAGTGGATTCCGGCCCACTGCGGAATCCAGGGAAATGAGGCGGCTGACTTCTTGGCAAAGAAGGGGGCCTCTGTCCTTCAGAGAACTAATCCCAGACTTCCTTTTAATAGTATCAAATGTCTAATAAAGAACATCTTCAGGGATTCTTTTCGCGAAGAACTCAAAAATCGCAACTTTAATAAACCATGGCTAAATCAGATTCTTAATGTCCCTCAGTGGCCTAGGATGAAATCTGTCGCCATGTTTCGTCTGATATCTGGCCATGACTGCCTGCGTAAACATCTATGTCTTATCAACGTCGTTCCTGACCCTCTTTGTACCTTGTGTGATCTTCAAGAGGAAATGGACTTGCCTCACCTGTACAGATGTCCTGCTCTTCCTCGGACATCAATCTGGGAACGCTACTGGATTGCTCGCTTTCATTTATAGATTTATTGTTGTCATTTTGATGTTCAATTGTCTTTTAATGTGCCATTGGAAATAAAAAAAAATATATATATATATATATACATACATACATACATAATCCTATTCGGTGGCCATCCCTCTAAACGGCCGTGTTTGGTTCAAAATCGATTCAAGACTCCGTAGAGCCAGTCTTAAAGAAGAAACCTCTTTCGACGGCCAACCTCTCAAAACGGCCACTTTTTTCGGTACTATAACTGGTCGTCATAGAGAAGTTTCCCTGTACATATATAATTAATTAATTTCTTTTTGCCGATAGCAATTTTTTTAAAAATATCTAACATATTTAAAATGTTTTAAAAACAATTACTTAACACAAAGTTTTTATAGTAGCAGTTAGAAACAGTTTATAATCGATCTTACAAAATATTTCTATTACTTTATTAGAGCGACATCTAAGAGAAAATCTATGAGATGAATGACTAAGATGTTCCCTCTTACAAATTATTGGCAAATTCACTAATATAACTTAATTTCACTTATAATTTAAATACTATAATTCACGCTTGGTGTTCCAGCTTCTAACATGTTTTAGCCCTCTGCAGAGAAATCAAACAGGAACTAAAGGTCTAATAGCTGATCTGAAGCCGCTACTATTATTTTGTTTAAATAAATAACTAAAGAGTTATCTTGTGATGTCACAATATCAAATATCTACGATTCATCATCATAGTAGCAATCTCGAATGAACCAGTTTTTTCCCTTATCTTGTTCCGAGATCATCTTTCATACGGAAAAAAATGCTAGTTTCGTTTTTAAAATTCATGTCTGGGAAAGAAAAACTTTGATGTTTTTTTTCCACTTTTTATAAAATTTTTTCTCAAAAATTAGAGAGCTACAAGTACGAAATTATAAGGTATATTTTAAGATACATGAGAATCCTGGTGGTGTACGTGGGATGGTGTGGCAGAGAAATAGAAAGAACACGCGTAGAGAGAGTCTTATTCATAGCGTAGAGAAAGTATATTCACACTCGTAGTATACGCGAAAATATATTCACAGATAGTAGCAAAATCAAATCCATTGTTAAATTATTTTTGATGTTGCGATTATTATCAAACTATGATCAACCATTATTTAACAAGTAATTCACAGCTAGTTATTAATTATATATTCACGACAAGTGGTTTAGCGTTCAATTCAATTTTTATATTTAGATTATTATAAAATTATGATCAATCAATATTTAACAAGTAATTCACAGCCAGCAATTAATTATATATTCACGACAAGTGGTTTAGCGTTCAATTTAATTTTGATAATTAAATTATTATAAAACTAAGATCAACCATTATTCTAGTAATTCACGGCTAGTTATTAATTATATATTCATGACAAGTGGTTCAGTGTTCAATTTAATTTTAATTTTGATAGAGATTGTTATAAAACTATAATCAACCATTATTAAACAAGTAATTCAAGACTAGTTATTAATTATATATTCACGACAAATGGTTCCGTGTTCAATTTACTTTTGATGTTGCGATTATTATAAAACTACGATCAACTATTATTTAACAACTAATTGACAACTAGTTATTGATACTATATACTCACAACTAGTGGTTCAGAGTTGAATTTAATTTTGATACAGAGATTATTATAAAACTATGATCAATCATTATTTAACAAGAAATTCTAAGCCAATTATTAACTATATATTCACAACAAGTGGTTCAGTGTTCAGTTTCATTTTGATATTGAGATTATTATAAATCAATGATCAACCATTATCTAACAAGTAATTCCCAACTAGTTATTGATACTATATACTCACAACTAGTGTCTCAGTGTTCAATTTAATTTTGATATTGAGATTTTTATAAAACTATAATCAATCATTATATAACAAGTAATTCAACGCTAGTTATTAACTGTATATTCACGACAAGTGGTTCAGTGTTCAGTTTCATTTTGATATTAATATTTTTATAAAACTATGATCAACCATTATTTAAGAAGTAATTCACAACTAGTTATTGATACTATATACTCACAACTAGTGGTTCAGTGTTGAATTGAATTTTGATATTTATGTTACTATAAAACTATGATCAACTATGAATTTACAAGTTACCGCATATATTAATAGTCTAAAGAGTCTTAAATGTAATTATACTCATACCTTAAAACATACCACGATATGTTTGATGCATACTTCCTTATATGGTTGAAATATTCCTAAACCAAATTGTAATTCAGAAAATCGAATATGCCATTTCTGGTACAAGAGATTCTTATTGTTCTAATAAAAGTTCTTTAAGGTGCAAATCTAAACAACAGTTTCAAGATGGCTGAAGTTTGCGGAGGATGGATTTGAATGCAAATTGATGCTAACTAGATGCCACAAAGTTTGAAAACTGCTTGGTTGCAGTTTGAATTGCAAAATAAACACATGGTGCGGTACCCACGCCGCGCTGCAATTGCTGATTACCGGGGCGGGGTGTGAGTTTTAAACGAAAATGGAGATGTGCATTTATTCGGAAAAATACTTTATGAACTACAAAGAATATTGAGATTTTTTTTTCAAGAATGGAATTGAGTATTTTGATGGAGAAAACTTTACCGACAAAAAATAAAATAAAGAAAATTAAATTATTGATATCGTAAACCAAAATGCATCTTTAGAACACCGAACTGCAACAGAAGCGTTTTTCTTTAACACAAGATAAGAGAAAAATATTGATAAATTTAAATATATGGATTGAAATTCATTAAATACTATTCTATTTGAATTAATTATATATATATATATATATATATATATATATATATATATATATATATATATATATATATATATATATATATATATATATATATGTATATATATGTATGTATGTATATGTGTATATATATATAAATATATATATATATATATATATATATATATATATATATATATATATATATATATATATATATGTATATATATGTATGTATGTATATGTGTATATATATATAAATATATATATATATATATATATATATATATATATATATATATATATATATATATATATATGTAGGAAGGAGTTAGTACTCCTTCCTTTAGAAGTGAATCATTAGACTTAATCATTTTGAACATTTAATTAAACTAGACGATGTTTACAAGACAGGACTAACACTTAGTATGAAATTAAAAAAAAACAAAGCATCAACACAGCTATTTGACTCAAAACGGCAAGCCTGCGGAGCGACACATCCGCTTCGTAATGTCACTAGTCTATCACACTGTTTGCGTGCCAAGTCCTTCGCGCCGAAGTAGTAGGAGTGGAAGTTGTAGTAATAGTTCAGTTGTGTTGCCAAACTCACTCTCACACGGCCGTTCTGACTTTCCAGACGTCCGCGGCTGGGTTGTCAACAATAATTCTGAAAAGATAAAAAAAAAAAAAGAGCAGAAAAAGGAAAAATATTTCAAAAAATCAAGCAGTGTTCAACACAGTGGTATTGGTGTTCAGTTTCTGCACCACTGTTTCATTTTGTCCGCTGCAGTTGATGTTATGGTTGGACCATCGTGATGTCCTAACTTTCGAACTTCGTAACGATCGTTGGGGTTGATGTTCGTGATCTCATATGGTCCGAAGAACTTTGGTCGGAGCTTTAATCCGGTTCCAAATTGAGTTCGTTGTATTGCCACTTTGTCATCTATCTTGTATTTACGAGCTGGTTTACGCCGTTTCTTATATTGTCGTATGTTTTCTTTCTGTTTTCCAGATTTTCGCGAGGACAAAATGCAAGGAATAGAATTCGAAATAATTTCTTGAACTAATTTCTTAAGTTGAGGGAGGGGGATGAAAAATTCACGAGAAACAATTAATTCGGTTTTTTGTGAAGCAAAATGACCTTGTGAATGGGCGTTTAGCACTATTTCTTTCTGCATCATTTGTGGTACTACTAAAAGTTCGGCATCCTGATGAAGTTTATAAAGAATTCCGTTTTTAACAAAAAATTCATCAGAAGGTGTAGATTCAAGCATAGATTTAATTTGAGATATAAATTCATCCTGGTCTTGGGCATTTTTCACCTTTTGAGTGATATCATTTGAGGTAATTACAAGAATGGGGTTACGACTTAAAGCATCAACATGTTTCATCTGTCTACCGGGTCGATGACAAACTTCATAATCAAAGTCTTCTAACATCAATGCCCATCGAGCAATTTTAGCTGGTAGGTCTTTTTTGTGCATCGTTTTTTGGAAAGCATCACAATCGGTGATAATTTTAAATTTTGTTCCCAACAAGTAGTTTCGAAATTTTTTTAGCGCTTCAATAACGGCAAGAACTTCCAGTTCATAACTATGATATTTTTCTTGTTGAACTGTAGTTTTACGGCTAAAATAATGAATAGGATGAAACTGTCCATCATCGGATTGTTGCAAGAGCACAGCGCCAAAACCTAAGGAGCTGGCATCAGTGTGGAGTTCTAATGGGTATCCCTGTTGAAAAACATGAAGAACTGGGTTTTGTGAAAGAATGTTTTTCTGTTGTTGAAAAGCTGCTATTTGTTCAGGGGGTTTGGGAGCTTCAATAACTTGAAATTTTGGTTCAACATTTTCACTTTTGACGGATTCATTCTCAAGGGCATCATCATCGGCATCAAATATTTTTGGTTCAAGAGTTGCTTTGATAGTTCCAATATCAAAAGCATTATCATCATCGTTATCATGAAGCAAATCTAAATCACTGGCATCAGCATCATCTAAATATTTTCCATCATCATTATCATGAAACAAATCTAAATCATTGGCATCATCATCATCATCATCACGTTCAAAATCAATTGGATTATCCATTTTCTCTACCCTAGAAATCTTATCTTGAGTAGATGTTAGAGGTTTTTCAGACATGCATATTTGGCCCTGATCTTGAATTTGTTTTTCTACAATTTTCTGTTCCGCAAAAGGGAGTCGTCGAGAACGTTGATTTACGGGGATTTCATCTTGTAATAAAATAGTCCTTTTAATTTCAGTGTCTTGAACTTTATGGGGTTTGTAGGAAGTAACGATATTTTGAACTTCCTCACGAATTTCAGAATTCAAAATGTGTGAAAGATCAAATGGGAAAGCTTCGTCATCAGGAATATTAGCAATATTAACGAAGATGTTATTATCAAGAGTAAAACGAATACCGTCTTCATCAAATGTAAATTGGGTTTGCTGCAAAAAGTCGATTCCGATAATCACATCAAAAGGAATCAAGTCATCCTCTAGAACATGTATTTTAGCAGGTAAAGTAATGGTTTGAATTTCGATGGAATCCTGAAAGAATCCGATACTGTGAACTTGGTTTTTGCCAATTCCTGAAAAGGGAATGTTGGTGGGCTGCAATGGTGGCGAACCAATTCTTCGATAGGTTTTCTCATTGATGAGGGTTGCCTGTGACCCAGTGTCACAGAGTGCTGTCAATTGAATTCCTGCAAGTTGAATGTCAACATGCATGGGATTTTTCGATGAAGTTTCAGGAGAAAGTGCATTTACAGTTTTATCAGAAATAGGTTTTTGAGAATCAGGTTTTGGTTTAGAATTTCGATAACTTTTAGGGCAATTAGCATGAACATGACCAAAACTTTTACATCCGTAGCATTGTTTACCATGTGACTTATTCAAACATTGGTTGCTTTTGTGACCTCTCAAGCCACAGGAAAAACATACTGGCTGTGTATTTGGGCTACGTGTATTATCGACTTTCACATTGAGGTAGGAAGCATCAATTTTTTTCTGATTATTTTGTCTGAAATTTTGTGATCTGTTAAAGATTTGTTCATAAATTTTCAACTTTTCCTTAAATTCAGGGACGGATTTACAACCGTAAAGAATAGCTTTATTGTTTGTTGAATCAGGAATTCCGTTTATGACATACTCAAACAGAGAGGAGTCATCGAGAGAACCTTTGTGTGCCAAATCTCTCATAGCTAAGAAATATTCTTGTAGGGTTTCAAACGGTTTCATACGTCGAGATTCCATTAATTTATGTAACTGAATACCGTTAATTTTGTCCGAAAATTCGTCTAATAAATGGTGCTTCAATTGTTTCCAATTTGTAATTCCACGAATAGACCTAATTAAAGTTTGAGCGGGACCAGTTAAACATTTTCTAACAAAAGTAATTTGGTGAATTGGATTGTTTATCTGATATAAACAAAAAAGTTCTTCAACGTCAGATATAAAATTCTCAACACTGTAATTATCACGAGACGAGAAAGGTTTTATTAAATCAACAACGTCTTTCAGACTAAACAACTGGAAAGAGAGATTCGCAGTTTCAACTGAAGGCAATGAATTTTGATCTGATTCACCAACGGAAATGTGTGTATTTTGCTTATTCGAAGATTCTTTTGCGTCAATGGTGGGGGAAAAGGGAGATCTATTTTCCTCTATAACGCTGTTAGTTTGGGATGAACGTGCATCCGGAAGTGAGTCATCATTCACTTCGCATTCCGAAAGATCAGAAAATTCTGCTTTTAATAACGATAAATCAGTAAGACTCATAAGAATGGTATTGGCACATTTGTCTGGGTCAGTTGAAAATTCTAAATGAAGTAGATTACAAATAGAAATCAAGTCTTTAAGTGAAAACTCTTTAAGTACTTTCTGTTTCGTTGCTTCCAACACGAATGGCTGTTTAAAACCTGTAAATTTACGTAATCTGGTACGATTTTGTCTGTCGCCGTCTGTACCAAAAATTAAACGATGTAGAACCTTTATTTGATTCGTACCACCAAATTTTAATGATTTTGCAATATTGGGGTAATCGTTGAGAGTAGCCATAACTATATACTAGGTTCAAACAATTATAGTACACAAATATACAAATATTCAAAACCAAAATCAATACTTATAATACGTAAGTACTCAAATTCAAAAATAAAATTTCAAATCGAAATTTCCTCAAATACCAATTCAATAATAAAATATTGATTCTCAAAATATGCATCAAAATAAGTAATCTTTAAAACAGGTTTTGTTCAAGAAAACAAAATTATGAACTAAAATAAGCATCAAATATCGAATAATAAGTTCTTCAAAATAATTTCTCTGGTTGAAGAAAACAGATGACGTAAATTTAGATATGTATCAAGTTAGATATTACTTCAGCAAAATATTCATCAAATTAATCTTCAAAATAAATCACTGTTGAAGAAAATAGAGGATGTAAATGCAGCATCAAAATAATAGTTAAAGTTCTAATGTTAAAAGCATCAAAATTGGGAAATCGAAAGTATCAAAATTGTGAAATCGAAAGCATCAAAGCATTCTGCAAATTAAAAATATTCTCGCAAGAAAACAGCAGAATTAAGTTCAACATCAAAGCGCATCAAATAAGCAAAGTTGTCATCAAATAAACATTCGCTTCGTCAAAATTATGCATCAAATAATAATATAATAATCTTCAAAAGTATTCAATTCGCGATCTTTCAAAATATATATTATGTTGTGGTTTGTTCAAGGAAACAAGATTCTTCAAGTTAAATGTCGAAATTTTCATCAAATCATCAAATAATTTCATCGAAATAGAATTCTCTTCAAGAAAACAAAAGTGATAAATTCAACGTCAAAGACCATCAAAAGTGAATTTAGCATCAATTAAATTCCTGCATCAAAAGAACGTTGAAATATCTTTCAGTTTTCTTAAATCATCAATAAGTTGAGAATTCCCTTGATCATCAAAATTTTCTTGAACAAGCGTCAACGTATGCATCAAATAATTTTAATATGATCCAAGTTACTTACAATTCTGGTTTTGGTTCTCATCATCCCATCAGAGTATCATCAGAGTCCGTGGCACATCACTTTCGTTTTCGCTGGCGGTATCCAAAACAGAAATCACAGAGAACAGTAATCCGGTAATAATCAAAAGAAAATAGTTTTTAAGTCCAAGCTAGGGGTATTTTTCGAGTCCGAGGGTCGAGCCCCCATGTAGGAAGGAGTTAGTACTCCTTCCTTTAGAAGTGAATCATTAGACTTAATCATTTTGAACATTTAATTAAACTAGACGATGTTTACAAGACAGGACTAACACTTAGTATGAAATTAAAAAAAAACAAAGCATCAACACAGCTATTTGACTCAAAACGGCAAGCCTGCGGAGCGACACATCCGCTTCGTAATGTCACTAGTCTATCACACTGTTTGCGTGCCAAGTCCTTCGCGCCGAAGTAGTAGGAGTGGAAGTTGTAGTAATAGTTCAGTTGTGTTGCCAAACTCACTCTCACATATATATATATATATATATATATATATATATATATATATATATATATATATATATATATATATATATATACACCGGGTGGCCATAATTAAACTGACAGTGCTCACAGTGCTCTGTAGAGCGATCTATTTGCGAGAATCACGCTACATTTTGTAGGAAGATTAAACAAGACGAGGGACGAAGGATTCCGCGAAAAAATAAATTAGTTCCAAAAGTCACCACTAGGGGAATATTTGGCGCTGTGTAATAGAAAATGGAGTGTTAACAAATGCAAATTAATACTGAATAAAATTACCTTTTATTATGCACATTTTCTTATTTAGTTCAAGTGCATTATGGCAACACTTTTAAAAAAGCTTAAAATCTACATATACTGGGTATTCACAGTTCCATGCAGGTAAAAGTGGGCCTCGTCTCCCCATAAGATTTTCCACGGCCAAGCATCATCCACCTCCATTCTGGCAAGAAAGGTGAGAGCAAAAGTCAATCGCTTATCATCGTCGGGGTACAGTAACTCCTGTACACGGCTGATCTTGTACGGATAGAAGTTGATAATCTTTCGTAAGATTTTCCATACCGTACTGTAAGGCATATCCATATTCTGAGCTAATCCACGAGCGCTAGAGGTGGCAGCAATATTGTCTGGTCCTCTGTCGACAATCGCCGTGGCAACTGCTTCGATTGTATCCTGTGGTACAGGTTTTCGTCCTCTGCCTGACTGAACCTTCAGAGAACCTGTTTTCTCAAACGTCGCAACCATTGCTTTTAGCCCATTAACTGACACAGGACCGTTACTTTTACGCATTTTTTTGTACGTTCTAAAAGCACGAAGAGCGGCTGACGCGTTGAACTGGTTGAGGTAAAAGAATTTGACAAGTAACGCACGCTCGACTAAAGAAGGAGACATTGCACATACACTTTCAATCCGATTGATTCGAAACGTAACACATTGCCTTTCAAAACCCAAGCAGCTGGCACTGTGCCAATGGATGTAACGTGAAATTTGAATAAAGAACTTCTTCTGCTCAGCGTACGTGATATTGCAGATCACGAGACTTTATCGGTGTTTATGTAAATTTTACTCTTTTTTAAAAGTGTTGCCATATTTCACTTGAACTAAATAAGAAAATGTGCATAATAAAAGGTAATATTATTCCGTATTAATTTGCATTTGTTAACACTCTATTTTCTATTACACAGCGCCAAATATTCCCCTAGCGGTGACTTTTGGAACTAATTTATTTTTTCGCGGAATCCTTCGTCCCCCGTCTTGTTTAATCTTCCTACAAAATGTGGCGTCATTCTTTCAAATAGATCTCTCTACAGAACACTGTGAGCACTGTCACTTTAATTATGGCCACCCGGTATATATATATATATATATATATATATATATATATATATATATATATATATATATATATAAGCATGTACATATATAGCTCCGAAGAACATGAAAGTATCTTTTAAAATAAATACGACGACTTAAAATAACGCTCAAATTCTTCACCCCGTAGACCAATTTGATTATGGATAGACATTAAGGTTTCATTTGCTACCAGGCTGTGTCAAAATATTCTAATTTATGAACTGTATCCATGTCTATAGGGCACGATGATAATACATACTATTACAATATATCATTCTAGTCCTACCTTTACTTACTATTTTTTTGAAATATCTCAAAATTACCTTTCATAAGTGTCGAAAATTTTGACAATGTTTGCATTAAACTTATTTTTACCACAAAGATGTATTCCATGCTTGTAATAAGAATCGGGATCAAGGGAAAGAACTTTTTACTGTCAGTGGATTAAAAGCGCTCAGTTGAGGTCTTCTAAATTCTTGCCTAAATGCGTTGCTTTGTTTTTGTTTGTTTTACGTAACAACGTTGTAACTGATTGATATTCCCGAGAAGTGCGGTGAAAGTTTTCAGAGTAGTTTTATGGTTATAAAAGGATTATCCAAGAAGGTGACTTGAATATCACACTACAACAAGTGTGTATATAAAATGACTTCAATGATACACTTTGATATAAAGCATTAGTGAGTGTTCCATGCTGCATTTGATTCGGTCCAGTAATAACATAAACATGTGAATGTAGAATGGCAATTTCATAGGGATAACTTTTAAAAGCTTTCTGTTATTATAATTATTATTATTATTCTTACAGAAATTTCTGTGGTGGAGAATACAAATATCTGCATTTAATATTATGTTATCAGAATTACAGAAAGTGCTTTTACTATTAAAGGTAAATTTTGTTCTGGTTTCGACATTCTTATTGACTATCCATAACAGAACACATAAAATACGTAAACATATAAAAATGATTTCTAAGAAAGATTCCTTATTGTGCTTTTCATAGATTTCAATGGGTCTTTGATTGAAAAGGGAGAAATTGTATGTATTCGTTTATGCAAAAGAATATACATATGAATCCAATCTTTTGATAAAGGAAACACAGTATGCCAGACAGTTAAGTTTCGTAACCACGTTTTGTAATCATTTTCAATACCAATGGACTTCATAAATGTTTTTACTTTAATATTCACAAATTATACTTATATTAAATGTTTTTGCAAATTTGTAGAAATACTTTTGGCAGATAAGTGCCACTAATTTTTTTCGATCAATTACATTTTTTCTAGCATTTTTTAACTCTTTCTGAAATTATATTTTAGTTTTGGTTTAAGAACATAAGTTCTAACACGTATATCTAATCTTAAAATATACTACTTCATAACTATACATTTTTTTTACTTAGTTTAAATAAATATGATTAGTTTTATCAAATATTGGCTAAGTATTAGGAATGTATTCACAAAGTGTTTGCCAAATAAAACTTACAAAATTCCACAATGTTTTAGATTTTTTTACATTTTTAAACTTTTTTTTTAATTAGCCACAATATTTCCTTTATATCGTTATTTTTGAATCATCCGTTTCTTCACTGAAATTGCTTTGGATCAATAGACATTATTATAACTTTATTAGTTGCATTTCTCCTTAATCAATTGCAAATGTATATAAGAAATAAACTTCAGCAACCCCTAATTTTTCTGCACTCCATTATTACAGGAGTAATATTTAAAACTGTTGCATAAATTGTACAGCTAAAACATCAAGCGACTGTTTCATAAGTATATACTATTCTCCCCAGAAAAACGTGTATGATTGTTGTTCAGATAGACTGTTTTTCTTTGAAATATATTATTAAGACTGGTTAGTCAAAATTAAACTACACGCACACCCAATATTCAATGTCAATAGAAAACATTTTTTAACAATACAATACGCGACATTGCCTGTATTTTAAAAATATTTATTTCTAAAAATGGATGTGTATGATTATTGGTACGAATCAATTTAAAATGTATATAAGCAATAAACTTCCCGAACCCCCAATTTTTGCACACTCCATTATTACAAGAGAAATATTTAAAGCTGTTACATAAATTGTATAGCTAAAACATCAAACAACTGTTTCATAAATATATACTATTCTTCCTGGAAAAACGTGTATGATTGTTGTTAGGATTTTTTTTTTACTTTGAAATATAATGTTAAGACTTGTTAGTCAAAATGAAACTACACACACTCCCAATATTCAATGTCAATAGGAAACATTGTTTAACAATGCAGTACAGCAACATTACCTATATGTTAAAAACATTGCTTCCTAAAAACGGATGTGTATGAATATTGAGACGAATCAGTTAAAAATGTATATAAGAAATAAACTTCACCAACAACTAATTTTTCTACAATACCTTATTGCAGTAGAAATATTTAAAATTGTTACATAAGTTGTTTAGCTAAAACATCAAGTGACTGTTTCATAAATATATATACGATTTTCCCTGGAAAAAATCGAACAGTTGTTGTTACTACAGTTTGTTTTACCTTTAAATATATTCTAAAGACTTGTTAATCAAAATTAAACTGTACGCACACGCAGTATTCGATGTCAATAGGAAACATTGTTTAACAATGCAATACAGCAACATTGGTTGTATTTAAAAAAATATTCCTTTCTAAAAACGGATCTGTATGATTATTGGGACGAATGAAATGATATTTCTTTGGTATTTTGTGAATCAGCCCTTCCGCAATAAATCGATAATGAAAATGGGGTTTTATTGACTCAGCAATTTAAATACGTTTCTGGAATCAAGAGCACAGCAAAAAAGTACAGAAATAGCAACCAATCGAATTTCTCCAAATTAAAGCGTATTTTTCTTTCTTTATTTGGAACATCAAACATAGAACACGGTGTATCGCGTGTTCATGAAATATTACGGACAGCTAAAACCCTTTATATGCTTTAATTTGCTAGGCGCTAAAATCGTGCCGTGTCCTAAAACATCCGGAATGACCTGAGTGCATGTATCCATTATGCTAATAAGCAGTAGTTATTTTGAGGACACTTTTTCTCCGAATTAGGCACAGTCGATTAGTTGCGTGCGTATTCAAAGTTAGTTTCTCCGTAACACCCTTTAAATTTAGGGCTTATAATATATGACCTAAAAATAAATTGACTCTTTTATCATTGACAATATGACTGAGGATTATATGATTCTAAAAATATTTATCAGAGACATTATTTATTTTTTTTGCTAATACTGGATAGGATTTCATAACTTTATATCACTACAATTTCTAATGCAACAGTTTATACGTGCTATATGTAATAAAAGCTAACTCTAAAAATCCTTCACATTTCTTATTTCAGATATTATCATATGCATTTTTTTCGAAAATTATCTGGGGCAGCGGTCCTCAACCTGGGAGGTGCCTCCCTTGGGGGGGGGGGGGGACGTAGAAGAATTTCAAGGGAGGAGTGAGTTTAAAAAAAAATAAAACTAACTGTAATTTACTGCACTCAATTTTGCGGTCACCATGTAACCGTATTGTATTTTTGAAATACGAACACGATAATTGTCGTACTTCTGGAAGTCGAAAGTGACCTGGGGTGTGCTTTGTCACAGTTACAACCTAATATTCAAAAACTTGTCAAGGACAAACAGTGCCAGCCCTCTCATTAATGTTGTGAAAGTGACTGGTATTACATGCCAACCTCACCTAGATCCTTGATTACCTCAAATATATTTGATCTGTGTTTAATTCTTTGATTTCATATGTTCTAATAATAATATGTTCCAAATTAAGATATGTGTAGTAATATTAAATTTTGTGTATGAAATTATCTATTCTATATTTCCATTTAATAACCAGCTTCAGTTTGAAATTCCGATTGTACTGCTTGTATTGACCACATATGGTGGTAGTAGTGGTGGGGGAGGCGTGACCTCACATCAGTGTTCAAAGGGGGGCACAGAGCCTGAAAGGTTGAGAACCCTTGATCTAGGGGATAGTTTAAAGCTGATAAAACAGTTGAAATCTCACAAATCATATTACCAGTCAGTTTTTAAAAATGTATAACATTAGCGATTTTATTTTTAACGTTTAACGTTTTGTTCATCTATTTCTGGAGTATAAAAGCATATCATAATAAACGATCTCAGAATAATCTTATATGGGAACTAAATATTCACTAATAATGTGAAATAACTATATGCCATTAAAAGCTAACTCTAACAATCATTCAAATTTCTTATTTCAAATACTATCATATGTATTTTTTATCTAAAATTATCTAAGGAATACTTTTAAGATGATTAAAACCGTTCAAAACACACATATCATATTACCAGCCAGTTTTTAAAAAATATAACGATAGCGATTTTCTCTTACGTTTTATTCATCTATTTCTAGGATAAAGAAACATGTCATAATAAACGATCTCAGAGTAACTTTACTTGGGAACTAAATATTCACTAATAATGTGAATTAGCTATATGCAATAAACGCTAACTCTGAAAATCATTGAAATTTCTTATTTCAAATATTATCATATATTTTTTTAAAATAATCTAAGGAATACTTTTAAGCTGATTAAAACCGTTTAAAACTCACCTATAATATTACCAGCCAGTTTTTAAAAATTTATAACGCTAACGATTTTCTCTTTTACGTTTTATTCATCTATTTCTGGAGTAAAGAAGCATGTCATAATAAACGATCTCAGAGTAATCTTAGATGGGAACTAAATATTCACTAATAATGTCATGATTTATTCTGAGTTTTTGAATAATATTTATAACCCATTAAAAGTTATATCGACTTAAATACAAAGTAGTATTAGTGTAAATCAATAAACGAGTTGCCATTGGACTACTTAAATTTACGCCTTTTCATTTTTATATGCTTATAAAAAAAAGAGTAAGTTTGAGTTCTCGAAAGTTTATTGCAAAGGAAAATATTGACTTCTTAATGAAAAAAAGAAAAGGCGAACGGCTGAAATTTCAGAAGTTGAAATATTTCGAAGTTTCCATTAAAGAAGGAAAATGTGTTGACAAAAACTGCTCAATGAAAGAAGGTATTTTTTTTTACAGAAAATTTAAAAAAGAATATGCAGTGCTCGCGTTTCAAAATAGAACTTTTATGACATTGGAACACATTTTTAATGAAAAAAATGAATATTTAATCATTTTATTGCAACAACAAGAAATTATAAAAATATCTTTTTCAGCATAAATTAGAGCACAAAATATATTGAATTATCTTATTTGATATGAAAGTTTTTGAGAGCTTGATATCTTATTTAATATGTGTATTATTAAATTTATCAATCATAAATTATGCAACGAATTTTCATAGCTTAAAAATTTACATTTTTAGAAAATTCAAATTTTATTCAATTTAATTATCATATGATTAAGCGCCTGTGCATGACTAAAATACAAATGTCGAATTTGTATATCATATATGTTATTAATGGCACTATTTTGCATCATAATTTAAAGATGGAGCATCTACATATTTTCTGATTTCATGCAGAAGCGTTTATTAACACGTGTGTTTAAGTACAGAATTATTTTGCATAGGGAATATTTCACAAAGAACATAATATCTAAAGAAAATTTTAATTACATGTCCCTGCTGTAATCAAGCTATAGTATAATCTATATATATAAAACGTGTAGGTATGCGACACAAAATCGACGATATTTCTACACTCCGAATGGCAACGGCTGCAACTACCGGATGTAAACATTAGCGGCTGTCCGCAATTTAAAACCGCGTATGTATAGTACGGTGGAACGAAAAAAAACTTTTTTTTTAATTTCAATATGCTCTAGTTTTCAAAAGTTGCCCTTTAACAAAATAAAGACGGAAATTAAATATTAGAGTAATTAGTGCATGTTTTCAGTTAGCGCAAGAAGGGCAAACTTTTGGTTTTTATTAAATTTTTGACAAATTTCGCAATTATTTTGAAATTGAATACACTTGTAGTACAAAAAAGTAGCAAAATATGTAATTTAAACATTCTTTTTTGTCATGAGACCTGCTAAACTGATTATATAATACGTTTTACTTCATAAGAATAGTTCACATAAAGGCACTTAGGACGAGGCACTTAAAAGACACTCGGACATCACGGTGGAACGAAAATTTTTTTTTCAGAATTTCAATATGCTCTAGTTTTCAAAAGTTGTCTTTTAAAATTAAAATTAAGAATAAAAAATCTTTTTACTCTACTAAAATATTTTCAAGTGCCGCAAAAGGCTTCAAAAATGGATATTTTTATGAAAAAGTGATTATATTTGTATTTTTTGTTAATTTCTTTTATAGTATATTAAAATAATGTATATTTCCTGTAAATAAAATATTCAAAATCTGATATTATGACAGAAAACTCGCATATTCTAAGTATTTCTAATTTTTAGATGCCATAACAGAACAACTGATTTTGTGGAATTTCGCGATTTTCATCATATTAATTTTACAGTAGCATGATCTTTTAATACACATTGGAATGAAAGAAAAACAGTTTTTAATTGACCGAGCTTAGTTAAAATAAGCAAATCACACACTTATTTAGAAAAATATTAATGTAATGTCTATAAGGCAAAACGTTACTTTGAAAAAATATTCATGCTTTTCAAAAGTCCATAGTAATCACACATGTTTCCATTACTTATTTCACGGACAAATTGAATTGTTTTATTTTTTCAAATTTTGGCATTATCTTTTGAGAATGTATTTTTGTTTTTAATCAATGCATCTCTATCAGAAGTACCACGAACGGACAAGGATGACTCGGTATCTAATTTAACAATCCTTTCTACTACTTGTGTGTGACATGGAATGTTGTTGAAGTCAATAATTTAAATGAACTGTCCCTACGTCACCTATTTTGTTTCCTAGATGGAAAAACTAAAGGTCCAAAGGAATTTGGAGGAGAAATAGGTAAACAACTAGAAAACTGCTATGAACTTCCAGTGATTGAATTTTCACCTATTGAAAATAACATTCCATTACTAGAAATTAAGGATGATTTAACTGTGGACCCAAAATATTTGTTAGAAATGCATAATGCCATCTCTGTTGGAAAGTGCTCTTCTGATTTGTCCATGAGAAAACCAGGAAATTTTGTCATTCACGATGGTTTACATTAGCAAACCGAATACTTCACTTGTATGTGGGAACAGAATTTCCTGCAAAAATCTCCGAATACTGATTACATTTTGAAAGTTTATGCACCAATTTGGTTTAACATAAAGCTGAAACCATCTTGTATCCGTGGATCGAAGCACTTGTGGAAACTTGTAAGCTATTCACGTTACCTCAATCAGACACTTAAAAATGTAATTGACCCTGTCATTCAAAGAAATGCATACTTTGCATAACTTTTGAAAACTAGAGCATATTGAAATTCCGAAAACAAAATTTCGTTCCACCGTGATGTCCGAGTGTCTTTTAAGTGCCTCGTCCTTAAGTGCCTTTATGTGTACTATTCTTATGAAGTAATACGTATTATATAATCAGTTTAGCAGGTCTCCTGACTCAAAAGAATGTTTAAATTACATATTTTGCTACTTTTTTGTACTACAAGTGTATTCAATTTCAAAATAATTGCGAAATTTGTCAAAAATTTAATAAAAACCAAAAGTTTGCCCTTCTTGCGCTAACTGAAAACATGCACCAATTACGCTAATATTTAATTTCCGTCTTTATTTTTTTTTTAAAAGGCAACTTTTGAAAACTAGAGAATATTGAAATTCAAAAAAAAGTTTTTTTCGTTCCACCCTAGTGTATAGTGGCGGCATATGTTACAACCGCTGATCTGTTGACAAAATATGTTTAAACCTATCAAATCCAGTGTTTAGTCATGGACACTTGTATGTAGGTTTATCTAGAGTCCGTTCTTTTGATTCTGTCACTGTACTATCTCCTACTTTTGAAATACTCAACTGTGTATATCAAGAAGTTTTATGAATATCATAGTTGTAATCCACACTATATTTTAGTACTTGCTGAATTTTTACTCCATTTTATAAGGGAAGATATTTTCCCAAATGTAATTCACACTATATGTTAGTACTTGCTGAATTTTTACTCCATTTTTTAAGTGAAAAAAATTTCCCCAACAATTTCTTATTTGATATAATGATAAATTTTAGATATCTTAATTCTGAAAATTGTACATACAGAGAGGGATGTAATTTTTAAAATCATTGGTGTTGGGTTTCTCAATCTTATCTTTAACTCTGTTCTGAAGTAATGGAAATTCACATCTTTTAATCGTGCTTTTTTACAATCAGCGTTATAGTGAATTTAGAAATGATTATAATTTTTTTTTGGCTGAGCTCCCACTACCCCTTAACAACGTATATTTATGATTACAGGTATTGATAACATTCCTTCCATGGGTTACTTTCAGTTGAGTTGTTTTGCAAAAGAAAATATAAAACTAAAAGCGACCACGCTGGTCGCGCAGTGGCTAGTGTGGTAAAATTCTAATTTTGAATAGACAACTATAACAGACATTCCCTTATTACTTTTGACGGATTGTTCTGTAACGTAACTTCTTTTAAGGCCAAATTCAAGAATTATGTCGTACTCATGTTGTACTTAGAAAATAAATTATTAGCCTTACGTATATCCAGAACAGTGCCAGTATTTATCAAATAATTAGAATATATATTTTTAAGTCTGGGAAGGTATTAGTTTTTATTTTTAGTAGTAGAGTTTTAGATGTATCTGGGGTGAAATGGGATATGACCTTGATGGAACATGAAGTTTAAAATCCCGTACATACCACACTAATTTTTTTTTCTTGATGAAATTTCTTCTTTTCCAATTTATGTTTATAAACGTACTAATTAAGTTTGTAAGTTCGCAAATATACACAGCGGCTCTAAATATTATTTCAAATTGCTTAGACGTTATCATACATATATTTGTTCACTTTTCATAAGAGTTGTTGTGGTGAAGTTAATTCTCAAATACTCTAACGCTAGAATACCGCATGAAGTAAAAATGATCCGTTTTAAATTTTGGCTTTACGTAACTTTCCTTTTATAAACGTTAGCAACCTAGCTTTTTATGGGCGCTCATACCTCTTAAAGACCAAGTGACTCGACAAACGTATCCCTATATTCAATCATAAGTATTTACTAAAATGATTTATTCAGAAATATGAAAATTTTAATCTCAGTTAACCACTCTAACTACACATCGGTTTGGGATCTTATAAATTTTCCCCCATATAAAGGTCACTTTGAACTTACAAAATCCGTCGAAAACTAAAAATGATCAAAATAGTGATGTAGCTGATTTTGAAACTAGACGCCTAAAATATTCTAATTCAAGTAAGTTCCTCTGCATATAGTCTAAAATACCTAGTTTTCCCATAGATAATGTTACGAATTTCGGAATAAATTATAAAAGTAATTTGAAATAAATTTTAACAAACATCTTTTCCAGTTTTGTTGAATCGCTCTACTGTTCGATATAAAGACATTCTGCTGATATTTACTCATTTCAGAGTTTGAAAAATCTACAGATCTGGCTTTCTGACTTGGTGTTGCAAATTGAAATTATATATATATATATATATATATATATATATATATATATATATATATATATATATATATATATATATATATAAGTGTGTGTGTGTGTGTGTGTGTTTGTTTGGCGTACTGGTGGCGCCACCTGGCTGCTTAGCGTTTTGCACGAAGCTTTTGTATTAGTTGTGCTCTTGAACGAATAAAAGCC
This sequence comes from Dolomedes plantarius, assembly GCA_907164885.2. Lineage (NCBI taxonomy): Eukaryota > Metazoa > Arthropoda > Arachnida > Araneae > Dolomedidae > Dolomedes > Dolomedes plantarius. The sequence continues at coordinate 73,066,735 of OU015495.1, forward strand.
TGCTCTTGAATTCTTGATGATTTAATATTTCTTGAATTTCTACACTCGGTACAGTGCTATTACCGCTACACGATTTTCATAATCACCTCATTCCATTACTAAGAATGCCATTGAAATAATGAGTCGCCTTTTGAAAAATTCGGCATTAAACTTTGGTTGGCCTCGGATGTAGAAACTAAGTATATGCTCAATGGTTTTCCATATTTGGGGAAAACAGAACTGCGCCCAGGTAAACAATTCATAGGAGAATATGTAGTTCTTTGGCATGTGGCACCGTACAAAAACAAAGGTAGAAACATAACTACTGACAATATTTTTACTTTACTTTCTCTGTCAGAAGATCTCTTTTCTGTCAGAAGAGGGCAACACTTTAAAGTACCTGATTTTTTTCCATGGTTATTGTACAATAATAGATATGACCGAAAATTTATTCTTCAGAGAACAGACGTGTTTAAATATTGGAGGGTATATTTTTACCCTGCAAAAATCTCAATTTCTTTGTGAACAGGGAATGAAGTATAACATTTATTATTAGTTTCCACGAATTAGAAAGAAAAAAGGAAAATCTTCACTTAAAATATCAAAACTTCACTTGTCGGTACGACAAATCGATCACAGAAGGGAACTCCACAGGAAATAAAAGGGCAAATTTTTCACAAAAGTGATCAAAATATTACATTGACTGTGTATCAAGGTATAAAGAACAAGAACGTTCTTTTTTTGAATTCTCATCACGAAAATGTTACTATTTCCGATAATACGAAACAAACTTAAAAACTCCTGAAACAGAGTACTACTATAACAAAAAGTATGACGTTGATATTTTGGATAACATGGCTCGAATCTACAACACAAAATATTGCTCCGAATTTCGTTTCTGTAAATGCTTGGAATATTTATCCAAAAGTTACGAGAATTAGAATTAGTAGAAAGATAATTTATATTTGCTTTATGTGATAAATTACGGTCCCAATATTTAGGAGATACATAAAGCCAACATTGTTAAAGATATAAACTTTAATGATATTATTTCTCACCAAAATTGCAACATTGGTAACTATCAAAGAAATGAAACTTCAGTTATTTGCCAAAAATGTAGAGGTGGCAAATGTGTGGGACAAAAAGTTTTCATTTGTGTAAAGTGCATAACAGATTAATATTGGTGTTTATATTAATTTAATTTAATTTTAATTTCAGTTAGTTTAATTTACATTTGCATGTTTTTGAAAAATAAATATTCTTAATTAAAAATTCAATTGCTGAATAATATTATCGTAATTTGAACTAAGGATCAAAATGATCCCGACCAGGCATTGCAGTAAATTTAAAAGTCCAGGCGTTTTAGTGTTGACGCCAGGATTTAGTTTTAATTTGCATGAAAATAAGTTTAAAATATTTAAGAGAAAAATTAACAAATGAATTTTCCAATACAGAATCATAAAAAAATAGAATTCTCTAAAAATATAACCTTCTCAAATCCCTCTTACATGAAAATGGATTTGAAATCAACTTTGGAATTAAGCCTATTTTCTTTACAGAAAAATGCTTACTTAATAAACGGACCAAACACCACTTTCAAGCATTTGCAAATTCTTTTCAGTTAGAGAGCATAAACAAACGTTAAATTAGTTGATATTCCTATTTTACTATTCCCTAATTCCTACGCACTTTTAAATAAACAAAGAATTTTCTCCAGCCTGACATTGAGCTGTAAATATAGCGCATTAGAGGGCACCATAGTTAAAACAATTGTGTTTTTCCTTTGAATCCATTAGAAACATTAATGCCTTTTATAAACTGAAATCTATCTGTATTTACACAGCTGTATGTGGGTGCCAGAAGGCTACATTATATTATTCTAATTTCTAAATTTACAATTAAAGCAACCCACGATAGCTTCAATTAATCATAATCGCCATTACATTTCTTTATATCCCTTTACAAATATTAAAAAGCAATGATACTTCACAAAAACAAAGAGAGTATTATGGCGATATTTCATTTGAGCCGTGCTCTTTCAACCAGATCCAGTTGCTTTTCTATTAAGATTCTATCACCATTCAAATCATAATGACTTTATGTGTGACAACATTGATAACATTGCTAAGTCCAGCTTTCAACGCCACTCCCACATGAATTTAAAATGCTGAAGCGTTTTTTCCGTACCAGAAGAGCAGAAGTTTTGTGTTGATACAAATTAAGACATTATGACGAAATATCAACGTCACAGACTTTCGTAATGGAGCCAATTTGTCACACACATGTATCAGGAAGAATGGATGATGAAGTAAGTGGACAATTTACGTTTTTTGTTGTTGTTTTTAAAGGAAGCGCACTTCATCCAAGTGAATATCTCCGTTTTATTAATTTCGAGACAAAATTTTTTTGGAAAAATATATGAAATATGCATATACAGAGATTGTTTCAGATAACTATGAAAATATCTACGACTTACTTATGAGAACAAATTGAGAACGAGAGGGTAACACTTAAAGTACCTGATTTTTTTCCACGGTTATCGTACAATAATGGATATAACCAAAATTTTATTCTTCAGACGTGTTTAAACATTGGAGGTATATTTTAACCCTGCAAATTTATCAGTTTCTTTGTGAAAAAGGAATAAAGTATCCCATTTATTATTAGTTACCACGAATTAGAAAGAAAGAAGGAAAATCTTCACATAAAATAAGACAGTAATAATTCTGGACATTGAAATCAAGTCATCAAACACGGTTTTATGAATGGGGCATATAGATTATTCCATTCCTATGAGTCGTAACACGGTCAAGCACTGGAATGCAGTTATATAACATTAAAAGATATATTTTTATTAACTTCTGCATCTATTTATGCTCCCCTACTGCATCATTCTTAAGATCTCAATAACTATAGAGAGACAAATCTGCAAAAGCATAAGACTGCTTAAAAAAGATGATATCTCTTACTATTTCTTTATTTGGTTATTTGAAACAGTCTAGTTTCCAGGGATGAGTTAATATTTTCCCCTTTATTAAATAGCTGTAAACGTAATGATTCCAATATTTCAAGACACTTTTGACATACAAATTTTATATTACTTAAAACAGCTACTAAAACTTCACGATAGGAAGAAAAAGTGTAAACTAGTTTCAAAATAATAGATATAATTATGTTATGACTATACAAATTCAAAACTAGAAAATATCAACTATTAAAAGTTTACGGCACATAGTAAAAATACAAACTAGTTTCAAAGTAATAGATATAATTATCTTATGACCATACAGATTCTAAACTAGTAAAAACAGTTACTAAAGGTTTACGATAGAAAGTAAAAATAGAAACTAGTTTCAATTTTAGTAGGTATAATTATGCTATGACTATACAAATTCAAAACTAGTAACAGCATCTATTAAAAGATTACGACAGAAAGTAAAAATACAAACTTGTGTTAATAAGTATATTTCTCTTAAGACTACAAATTCTAAATTACTAAAAACAGTTACTAAAAGTTAACGATGAAAAGTAAAAATGGAAACTAATTTCAAACTAATAGGTATAATTATGCTATGACTATACAAATTCAAAACTAGTAACATTAGCTATTAAAAGATTACGACAGAAAGTAAAAATACACACTTGTGTTAATAGGTATACTTCTCTTAAGACTACAAATTCTACATTAGTAAAATCAGTTAATAAAAGTTAAAGATGGAAAGTAAAATGGAAACTAATTTCAAACTAATTGGTATAATTATGCTAATTATACAAATTCAAAACTAGTAACAGCAACTATTAAAAGATTAAGATAGAAAGAAAAAATACGAAGTGTGTTAATAGGTATATTTCTCTTCAGACTACAAATTCTAAATTAGTCAAAGCAGTTTATAAAAGTTAACGATGGAAAGTAAATATGGAAACTAATTTCAAACTAATAGTTATAATTATGCTAACTATACAAATTCAAAACTAGTAACAGACACTGTTAAAAGATTACGACAGAGAGTAAAAATACAAACTTGTGTTAATAGGTATACTTCTCTTAAGACTACAAATTCTAAATTAGTAAAAGCAGTTACTAAAAGTTAACGATGGAAAGTAAAAATTGAAGGAAAGTTTCAAACTAATAGGAATTGTTCTTGAGCAAAACTTTTTGGGTGAATATGTATATGAGAATATAACAAAAGCTAAAGTCATTAAACTTTTCGATATAAACAGTAGAATCAATAGAATTTTCCGGAAAAACTATGTGGGCAGCAATATGGGGAGAGAATATAAGCAAGTTCGACGAGGAAATGTTTACACTTAGATTGCTTTTATAGAACGCACCGTAAGTCCATAATAAAGAAACAAAACGGTAACAAAGAGGAAAGGTACCATAATAGAATGGAATAGATAAACTTACGATGCGCAATCAAGATCAAAAGAATCCAAGAAGATATTATTTAAAGAAAGAAATGGAATAGTAAATAACACATTAATGACATTTATGTTTTTTTTTCTCAGGTAGTCGTCATTAATGAGACTTTTAGATCATTTACAAATTGTGTAGACAGCAAACCTTTAAAAATTGTATTTCAGATATGAACTGATCGTGTTTTGTAATTTTGGCATGATCTCACCAGAAAAAATAGGTATCATAGATGTTCAGATTTGTAGACTCTTAACGTGCGAGTAAGATTATTAAGCATACGTCTCCCTATATAAGAAATAAAATCAGGATATTTTATAAACTCCTTACTTATGAAAGTGAGTAGGGGAAGATTTACTCGGATAGAAGAAAATTATTAGGGGTTTGAATGAGAAAAATACATGAAAATGAGATTTTCTGAAGATTAAATACAGAAGTGGGTAAAATGAGAAAACCTCTAGCTTATAATTCTAAGGTAAGAAAGTACTCCATTTAGGGGTACCCTTTATCAATAAATGGAAAGTTAGGGCTACTGCTGGATATTTCAGATAATCGATTTCGGCTATAGCAGATCTGCGGTTGACGCATAAATACTACTCACAAAAACTGCATATGCCAAAATAAGCATTTTTTTTACTACGAGGAAAATTTAGTAGGACTGAAGTGAGCAGAGGACACAGAAAAGAAAATAATTTTTAGAAACTGAAAATACCAGAACTTGAATCAGATTTAAAAACATTAAAATTTAAAAAAAAGATTTTTCTTAACTTTTAATAAGGAAACTGAATGTGCCGGTTGACAAATTTCAATGCAGTAAAAAAGTCAAGTTGACATTCGATCAGAAAGAATTTGTCGTTATACTACCCTACGCAATTCTTATACTGAGTTTACAGGGTGATCAGAAAGTCAGTATACATTTGAAAAAGTAATAATTCACGGAATAATGTAGGTAGAGAGGTAAAAATTGACACACATGCTTGGAATGGCATAGGGTTTTATTGTAACTACAAAAAAGTTTAAAAAAATGGCCAACAGATGGCGCTGGACAGCAAAACGTCAGTGACGCTGCATGAGAATCGCGTATAAAAGGAGCTGTGCATTTTCCTGAACTGTTTCCTGAATTTTTGACGATTCTCTACGAACTTTCTTTCTATTTTCTGTGGAATTTCAACTCTCCGATGATACAACTATGAAACATCTGTGTTAGAAGGCACTGGCCTAGGCATCACAGTTAGACATTTGATTCTATGGTCCTATGGTCCTATGGTCCTGAACTGTTGATTACTGACCAGAAGACTCATTGCTTCACTTTTTGTATAGCATTTCCTGAACTTTTGGCGATTCACAACGAACTTATTTCTATTTTCTGAGAAAAACCAGCTTTTCGTTGCTAATTTATGAAATATCTGTGTTTGAAGGCGTTGGCCTAGGAAACTCAGTTAAACATTTTGTCCTATGGTCCTATGGTCCTGAACTGTTGATGCTATTCTACGAACTTTCAATACTCATTTCGGTGGTACTTCCGCTCTCCGCTGACATTCTCCTGAAATATCTGTGTTTGAAGGCGTTGGCCTAGGTAACAGTTAGCCAATTGTTTCTATGGTCCTATGGAGGGAAACAGATGCACCAGCAATCGCAGCATGTTGACGTTACTAGAAAAGGCACTGTTAGTGAAGCTGTACTATCAGAATGGGGAATCTGCTACTGCAACTTTACGATCCTATCGACATAGGAAGGGGATTCGAAAGAGTAAAGGTCCTATGACAATTGCAGCTGTGAAGAGAATGATTTTGAAGTTCAAGATGGACCGACATCAATAGGGATGCTAAAAGACAACATCCAAAGCCAATGTCTCACCATAAATAGAGATATGCTGTACAGTGCTGTTCACAACATTGTCCCTCGACTACAGCTATTGATGAGGAATGACGGTCGAAATGTTGAGCATTTATTCTGAAGAACATCATCTTTGCTTTTTCATAATTTGTTATGCTAATTATTGCTTTTCTTATCACATGAAGCGCTATCTGTCGGCCATTTTTTGAAGTTTTTTGTGGTTGCAATAAAACCCCACGTCATTCCAAGCATGTGTGCCAATTTTTACCTCTCTACCTACATTATTCCATGAATTATTACTTTTTCAAATGCATACTGACTTTCTGATCACCCTGTATTTTAAAAGATTTGTTTGCAAATTAAAGCATGTAGAAATGAAGTAAATGAGGACATTAAAGATTATCAATATCCGGAACATCCAGAAGTCTCTAAAATTCGTCATTAATTTTAAAGTTATTTGTTCGACAATTAGTTTATTTAAAGTAACAAACTACGCAATCCTCATATCTCTAACATGAAATTCATATAGTCTTTTTAATGTAATTTAATACACTTTCAATGGAGACGTTCGTGATAGGATATTTTACATAACATTGTAACATATTTCAGATTAAAGGAGATAAGTATTAGATTTTCATAAATTCTTAACAGATTGGATGTTGGAATCTAAGTGGGAACAAGAATTGTACAGAAATAATCTAAGAGGTTCTGTAAGTTCGCTCATTCTTAATAAGGACAGAATTATAGAAAACTGAATATGAATCCGTTATCATTTAGTGGTTTCCATTTCACTAAAATGCTGAATCATTAATAGAATAAATAAAATAACTTGCTTTTCTGTATAAATTGTATTTCATCGATCTCACATACTAGTTTTACTGTAGATATTATCACCATTTCAGCTCAAAACATTTGTTTGTTTCCATCCACGCAAAGATAGTTATTTTCTAAGACTTTAATGCTGCTGCTCTGAGTCATTATATTGTCATACTGAAAGTTCAAAAGCTTTTTTTCAGAGGGCTAATGCATAAGAATTTTAGTCCAACAAGGCATTCTTAATGGCTTAGAAAGAATATGTGACAATGAAGCGTGAAAATGAAATCCAGATTCATCCGAAGGCTGCGTAGCAGGGAAATGTATCAAAAAGATGAAGAAATTTAGAGATCAAAGTCAAAACCTATTAGTAAATAAAGGTTTAAGATTTTTGAATTAGTGCTTTTACTTGCCAGACATTCTGTCACCTGAAATTCATTAAGAAGTTGAGAAAAGTTTTCATTTACTACATCATTTAAGCATGAATCTGTGATTTACAGATTAAATTCAACATTTACATTTACCTTTCAATCCTTTTTGATTTCGGATTATTAAAACTTAAGGAATCCTTTCTGATAAAGAGAAATCTATTAAACTGAAAGGCCGACAACATAGAGAATAAGATTTTTTTTCTTCAGGGAAGTTAGATAAGTACTGAACACTAACAAAAATCTAAGTTCGTTAAACATCATTTCAAGACTGCGGGTAACAGAAGTTACATCACGTTTTTCGTGATGACTGAAGGGTACAATTTTGCAATCTTGAGGGCTGGTTTCCGTAATTGTTTGTTAAACAGCAGGTGTTCAGAACTGCAGAATTTATTTTTAATTCGTGATAACTCAACCTATGTTAGCATTCGTTTGCCATCTAAAGAGTTATAAAGCGCTTTGACATATTTTTATATATATTTTGGCATATTGGATCAGAAAATGAAAGTATATCAATAAGTTCAATCATAGAAATACTTACGAGGCGTTAAGTGAATTTAATTAACAATCTCCTTACGAAAAAATAAACAAATAGCGCCTTACAATCCCTTAATTGTATAACTCTTTAATTATTTTTTAACTATACTCTTAATTTAAAACTACCCAATTTTTATTAATGTATTTAACAAATTACTTATACCTTTAACTCATTGGATATTTATAAACCAAATATTTTATGTACTTCAACATTTTTGAATAAACACGTCATTTCTAAGTTAACACGCTTTCAGATATATCGTACTATTAGTAAAAATTAATTTTTTTCCAAACCTGATTAATTTACGCTTTCTAAAATTTTATTCATATATCAATCTATCTACTATAATTCTCTTTATCATTGTATCTCTAACTATCTCCTCCACAAACACACATACAACGCTCTTATGAAGAGAGAATGAAATACAGATATAGAAGCATATATGTAGGTGCATATGTCATTACATTTAATAGCCATCTTTATTAAAATCAAAATATCAACCCTTTATTTCAGCCTAGCAAATTACTAGCTTGCGGTAGAAAAAAGCCTTAATACCGGGTCCAGATTTTTCGAATATATAACATGATGTAAAAAAATACATATCATGAAATATGAAAATTATTTGTTGCGAACAACAACTTTTAATTAAAAAAAACATTCCAGTTGAAATTTCTATTCATAATTTCTCAGCATACACAAAATTATCCGACATGTTGAGAGACATATATATAAAACTAATTTAATTGAAAATATCTAATTTCTTGATCGAACAGGAAACGAAGAATTAGTTATAATAAGATTTGCTACCGTGGTTTTATCAAGTTATAACGAGAAAAAGACTGTATAACTTAAAATTTTAACATCAGTCCTCCTGAAATTTCAAATTTATGTAACGAAGTAATACTTTATAATTAGGAAGAAATATGATATTAAGATAATATGATATAAACGATTAGAAAAATATTCCGAAATGTTTATATACGCATCTTTCTAACACTTTTGTATGTATCAGTAAATGCAATATCAAAACAGGAACATGTTGTTATCAGAAACCTATAAATCTTTTGCTAAGCCACATTGAAATAATCAATTCTTATAAAAATATACTTTTGATTAGTTCTTCAAAATTTAAATGGAAATTGTTTCTACAAAATCAACAATGGACGATTTTGAGTTAAGGAAAAACATATTAAAAACAGGAAAAACAGCAAATAATTATGCTTGGTAAAAACACTACATCATTTTAACGATAGGGGAGGAATAAGGATAATTTTCGAACATACGACTGTGCAACAATCATAGGGTATTTCCCAGCTAAAAATTCCGTAACGTATAATTTTCATTGTGACGTCAGTCGTCAATACTCTGTAATCTAATAACATATCAGCTACTGGGTTGCAATCGACAGTGAGTATGCTGAGATAATATAACTGGAATGGAATCAATTTTTCCCTTAAATAATTCAGCAGAAAGCAGTTAACCAGACAATTTTTCTTTATAATGCTAAATGAAATATATTCAGCATTCATCTATTTCAAATGCTTTTAAATGAAAAACATTTACATAAATTACTTTCCATATGAAATAATCGTTCAGATAACAGTATAAACATTCTCAGCAGCGTAACTGTATAAAATTTATGTTCTTGTCACGGCTTAATGTTTTAATTTTGCAATGACAAAAAGAGTGACACATCCTTGCATGTATTGTGGATATATATGAGCTTAATTTAAGTTTCATTGCGTTCTGAAACATACTTAAAATTACGATCAACGATTACGAACCAACTCGAACAAGAATTACGAAAAATATATAGAAAGTAAAGTTCTCGTATTTTTACTTGAATATAAGCTAGCAAAATTTGAATACGTATTATAAGAAACAAAAAATAATATTTTTCATGCATTGAAAAGTAATTGTGGGAAACATTGGTATAAACCTTTATAAAAAATTTTCAGTCTCATTGTTCTAGCAATTAAACCACTGTATCCGAGTTCCTGTCTTCCAACCACGTAAGATAACCTTTTAAGAGTTAAAATATTTGCCCGGTCTCTCAGTTCTAATAGAACTCTGTTCGAACTCTTTTTACCCATTTCAAAGTATAAAATATCAAATCTAAGAGACTGAAGAGTTTTTATAGACACGGCAAATATCAGAGGTTATATATGCATAGTGTATATGCATAGACATGCATGCGATTATGTATTTTTTAGCTCTTAAGTATGTTACTTTATGTCTCTGTGTTGAAAGAACTACTCAGATAAGTAATTCATAACATATGAATGCAATTAACTTCAAAACTTTTCAAATTTATCGACGAATTTTCCAAACATTTTTCTAGCCGTAATTGAATTTCCTGAATAACTTTGTCTCCGCGGTCTTTTTTTTAATTGCAAAATGCCATATATTTCCACAGACTTCATCAACAGAGCATCTTACGTTCAATTCGAATTATTAAACCAAACTTTAAAAAAATTAATGCCATTATTCACATTTAACTCTAATTATAAGACGTGAGTTATTTTTATCCTCGTCAAGATTTTCAGACTTAACAAATGACTGAAAGTTCCCGAATAAACCTTTTAAATCCTACAGTTTATCGTGCGTAGGAAGACGAAGCAATTTGAATACACATTACAGAACTCATTAACTTGAACAATTCAAACACATCATAGAATTTTTCCGCATTTAAATATCTAAGGAAAATTTTAATACATTCATTCGGCAGACTTTTCACTCCTGCAAAAAGTTACTTTAATACCATTTATAAACCATCATGAGCTCATGAACTGTATGCATTATTCCCTTTTGAAATAATAATACGATTCGGCTTATATGAATTAAATTAATGGTTTAATTTCCCTTACAGAAACACCACATTATATATTTAGCTTTAAATTAAAGACTGTTTCATCCCTATGTGTTTTATATAAATAAGTAATGATAGAAGCAAATAACATTATTTACAAAGCGCAATCTATATTTTCACAGCAACTTGGGTTTGAAAATGCGATTGTATGACATGCCCAGGAAATCGGACATGAATTGCTTGTTTGCGTATACTAGACAGTGTATTTTTGAAAATGCACCGAAAAAAACTGTATTAAATGTGTTTGCATTTAGTAGTACACAGAGCTAGTTCAGATTTCATAAAAAGAAATACAAGAAAAACCTGTGCAAAGATATGAGATACCTTGCTAGACAGGAACTTCATATGTGTGAAATTTATCCTACGAGGATTGCGAAAAAGGACATTTAAATAATTTATGTTTTAGTTAAATAATCAATACTTATTTATTTAAACTTTGAATAAGTTTGATGCTGTTCGTGTCGTGCTTAAAAAAATTACGTGACATTCAAAAATATAAATGTAAGTAACTTTTTGGCAATGCAATTCGTGACAAAGACAAGCATGCCAAAATTTCTTCTTACGCATTTGTTTATTTATTTTTTGGCACGTGTCGATAGGTTATATCGTGATTTCAAACTTCCTTTGGCCTTGATAACAGAATTGATTTTACAAGCCATGCTGATTGAAAAGCCTTAAATAAACTTTGCTATTTGAGGTAATCCTCTTAAATCTGTAAAACTTGTGTTATAATGTATGGAATACATTGGAGCATTACGGACAACTAACTTAAATGGTGCTTTCAGAACTTTATATGCATTTTGGCACATATACCACACAATCACACCAAAATATGCATGTACAAACCATTTTATTTTCACACACCTTTTTTAAAAAACCTCTTCAGAATTACATTAAGAAAATACCTTATTTTTTACAACTTCATAAAACAGTGTTGTTTTAACAGTATTTGGAATGGCAAAACAAACAACATTTATGTAACTTAAAACCTGAATTTAATAATCCAAAAAAGGGTCAAAATTTTTATTTCGATTAAAAATTTGGTTTTCCAATTTCTATATGTCAGACGTAGCAAAGAAATACATGTCAGACGTAGCAAAGAAATACCCCAGAATAAGATTTCTAAATGCATAGAAATTCGTAAATAATTTTGCTGTTTAAATAGTCAATGGAAAGAACATTTTTAAGGTCCTTAATTTCTATGTAATAAGGGGCATAATTTTTTTATTCGAGTAAATTAAGGCTGCTGTCTACTAACCCTATTGGATTCGCTCACCTCAATGTTAACCAATGGAGAAAATTTGTATACTATTTACAGCTACATAAATGCGGATAATCCAATAAAAATGGTATTTTCAGAGAGCCTGAACTTCTTTGCACCTTGCAACAGGATTCATTTGATAAATTTCGTCCATCAAACGAATTTATGAGCGTTAAAATACCACACTATTCCAGATCCCCCCCCCAAAGTAATTTAAATTTTAAATTATTCTTTGCATTTTTTTAAAATGAAAAATGCCCCAAGGTGTAAAATTTCTTTCCCTATTACGGAGTACAATATTAAAAAAATAAAAAAATAATCTTTCCAAGGGTTCGCAATTTTAAACATCAATGTTAGACTATGGTGAGAAATTTACTACAGTTTAGGTCATTCATCTATTCGACCAAAGTGTCTGGAACACTGTGATCAAGCCTCGATGGATGAGTTCTCTATTGACAAAACCACTTAATTGTTTTAATTAATCAGCAGTCCCTTTTACAATCGTGACGGCGTCCAATCAGACCCTGCAGCCCCAACAGTTGTAGATCTACTTACATGTTAATGGCGACCCCCGTTTACATTTCACTTTCGTCTGTCAGGAATCGATTTCATTTGCCACGCCTCGAATAGCAGTCACGCACTCAAGAAGAAATGAATTTGAATAATGCTGAGAATTTTAATAGAAGTTGGATAGCATTGAAAATAATTACCTAAGGGAATACTCTCAATATTATCATACGAATTTAAAAAGTTGTAATTTTGCTAACCGAAAATGAATCATGCAACGCTTCAAAAACTATTTTCCAAAAATTTAGAATGTAATTACACCTGCGATATCTTAAACTATCCTAGATATTCGAGGAAATGTTGGGTCCTTTTACGAATATTTTGACACCAGAGCTGTTTGTGCTCATAAAATTAAGTTAACGAAGCTCGAAAATCATACTAAACCTTTAGTATTTACATCCACTTAAATAAAATTTATTAGAGCTAGTTAATTTTCCTCGTTTTTCTCAACTGTGATAAAGATCGTCGTAAACCCACTATATAACCATATCCATTCTTAAGATCCAAAAATCCTATCTTGTGTCAACTCATTTCAAGAAAATAAACCTGTTTCCTACTGTTTATCTAACAAAGGAAAGCCAATATTCAGTTTCCTTGATATTACAGCTAAGTCAACAGTAATATGCACTCAAACTGATGAGGTACACTTGCGGTAAATAAATTTAACTACGAGGCCAATATTGTGCCATGACAAAGCATATCACCGTAATGTCGATTAATATTAGGAGAAGATTGGTGTGATTGAACGCTTGATCTTAAAATAGTCTCAAAGTATATCATTTGAATACAAAGGAGGATACAAAGTATATAATCTGAAATTAAAGAATAAATTAGAGCAATTTTTTTAATTTTATTCTATAGTTAGTAAAAAAAATTCTTTAACCCAGTAAATATGTTGTAGGACATAAGCCCAATTTAAAGAAAAACGGGCGCAGAAACTACGAAAGTAAGCTAGAAAATGATTTGAAAATATATTCCTACGGAATACCTATTTTTATTGCATTAAAATATTTCATATCGAAAAATTATTTTATCCTTAAAATTTGGGAGATATTCGTTAACTGTTAGATAACTATGTTAGAAGAGTTTGGTATGATGAGAGTGACTTAAAATTACATTAAAAATTACGGACGGCATCAAAATTGTTATTTAGCATATATTTAACAAACGTTAGGGAAAAAAACTCAAACATGGGTTTCATTGCATATACAATCAGAATACGTTCCAAAATGATCAATTCTGCACTGTCAGGCGGTAATGACACCAGTGGTGTAAAACTCACCTGAGTGTAGCACAACATGTGTCCGGAGTTAAGAAACACATAAATATGTAGTCCGGATTTTATTATTTTTTACGATTAAAAAGTTTTGAAGAATCTGTGGAAAATCTACCGATAAACGAAGGCAAATTCTGGGCAGTTTTTTGCAAAATAAGGTACTTTAAAAACACAAAATAAATTACATACTTAACTTAAATAAAAGGGAGTTGTAATGTAATACATTATATAAATATGATACGCAAGTACGAACGGATTTAATATGGTACGTAGCTCATAAAAAATGCATTTGACATCATTATTTTGAAATTATCAGTATCTATCTGCGTTGCTTTAAACCAAACTTCGTGACCTGAAAAAATAGCAAAATTATTTTCCATTCTTATTTTTTAAAAATTGGGATATAGTGTGATGGAAGTTTTATCAGTGGCATTTATCAAACTTCCAGTCTGGCTTTCATTTTCGCCCGTCATTGGGAAATTAATACGATAACCTACACATCAAGGAATAAGCGCTAGCGAGAATCGATTTTCTGCCCTTAATAATTTTTGACGAATTAAGAAACTTTAATTACTGGAGTTGTATGTTTAATCGATACATAGAATGGTGTACAAGTATATTTAATATCCATGTTGTAATAATCAAGATGACTAAAGTTTAAATAAAATATTAATGATGAGAAAAATATTTGCTTCATGTACTTATTAAAATAGCTGAGTTTGTCGATAAAATATTAATATCGCTTGGATTTTAAAATTAATAAATAACGGAATAAATACAGAACTTTATTACAGTCTCCGAGTGTGGAGGGAACTGACAATATATATATATATATATATATATATATATATATATATAACGCATTGACAGCAAGGTCTTTGTTACTTGAATATACAAATCTATACAAATCTATAAGATGATTCAACTACGATACTGAAATATAATAGCGTAAAATGATTTAATATAAAAACTGAAAACTAATAAGAAGTAAACCCTATTAGACCCTCGGTTTTAATTCGTATGGCAGTTTAGGACGAAACCACAGAGAAGGGGCTAATGTTTTTGATATGTATATACATATCCCACAAATCACTAATCAGGCAACAATAAGTCATTAAATATCAGTAGCGAAATCGATGACTGTAAGAATTCATATGCACTTTCATTGGTATATTTTTTCGGGCTAACAATGTTTAACTCAAGAAACAACTGCAGTATAATAAAAAAAATATTTTGGGTGAAATGGTTAAGTTGTAAAATTCATAATTTCGTGTATTTCAATAATTAATTCATAATTTCGTGTATGTAAAAGTTTTTCTTATTTAATTCTTTAAAAAAATCACTAAAATATTTTGTTTTTCTTGCTTGAAAATAAAAATATTTCACAAAATATTTAATCTTATTAGAAAATAAATTAAAAGAATGCATTAAATGGCTGTATTTTCAATAACAATAGATTATATTTTCTTTGCATGTGCATGACATATTTTTAATATTATTACAGAAATTTAATATAACATACCATCGTGAATTTAGCATTATATGAATATATTCAGTTAAGACTATACAAATATTAATATATGTATAAATAGCCACTATCTAAAGTGCCTAATTGGTTTAACTACATATGTCCTATATATGTTTAATCAAATGATATCACCGTTCCTTAAAATCACAGTACAGTAGTTTAACGAAAAATAAATACTAACAATGTTTTTAAACAATATTATTTTCATTAGAAACTTATAGTTATATTAAATGACTTAAAAATTAGCTCTCTCCGTACATTGTCTCACACGTTTTATATGTTGATGTATATGGACGTTAAAATTTTTTTAACAGTCTGCATTTCAAATTAATAAATTCATTATCGCCTATAGAGAATGAAATGAACTAGAGAGGAAGTTTCTGAAAGCAATTAAAAAATTTTTCGAAAAAATCGAAAATTTTATCCGAAAGAATGTATATGTTAGAAAGTTCAGAAAAAAAAATTAGTAAAGTATGTTATTTTTTCAGCAAAATCTTTCCCAAATGAATTCAGTATGACATTTTTTATACTTTTAGATTGTGCTTCAAACAATAGGTTTTTTTTATAAAAAAAACTATTTTTAAAAACCGTCCATTTAAAGATGTAAGGAAAAAAATAAAAATAATCACGATAGTATAATAACTAAAATTTCAGACGTAAAAAATATTTCCCTTTGCATAAAATATTCATTTTTATATTTATGTTTCATAAAATTTCTGTTTTTTTATGTAGAAAATAAGGAGCTTAGGTCATTAATTATGTATATTTTAAAAGTAAATCTACTTTAGTTAGATACATACGAACTGTTACAATGGGAAGTAAATAAAATCCAAATAAACTTTTCACAACTGAAAAAATCGCACGACGACCAAACAGAAAAATGAGGTTTCACCTGACATTGCATGCATAATTTTTTTTTATATATTTGGTCATATTTTCTGCAGGTTAAAAAATTACAAATAGGATCTAATTTCTCTCGTTTAATTATTTAAAATATTTCATTAAAACAGATAAATTTGGCCAACTTAAATAACAAAATAATTCGTGAAATTTTATTTTGCGATCAATTGAGATATTATATTACGTCCATTACTTCAACTTCAACTTTGTTTGTATGTTTAATGTTATAACAGAATTGTTATCTAATCTCTTATCTTGAATTCAGCAGTAAATGAATAGATTTAATTAAGATAATACAAATATGAATCTGAGTATAAATCGCCATAGGAACTATATATACGAATTCCTTTATACCAGTCCATGTTAATAAGAAAACATCAGAGGGTCCCTTTTATCTCTTCTAAGGACAAAAAGACAGATCCCTTAATGCGAAAAATCGTGAGAAACAATATACCAAAAATTCGCAAGAGCAAGAGATATCATTCATCACGTCCAGCTTTCATTTTGTCACGTTTCGGGAAATAAAGAAAGTTAGTTAAGATAACGTAGACACCTCCCGATGAATAAGGCCAGCTATCGTATTTCCGCGAAGAAGATCTGATTTTTCTGAATAAAGAATGATAAAATAAGTATAGTATTAAGTTTGATAAACGTTACGGCTACCGTATAACAAATATATGCTTATATATCCAAACGTTTTAGTGTTATTAAGTATGTGAGGAATGATAAAAGGAGGCTGAGACAGGAATGTAGTTGTAAGGGTTAACCTCGAGTTTCATTCCAAGTTATACTTCTTAATTCGACGTTAAAAAAATTCTGTTCAAATTGTGATAGGTCTTTTTATAAAGTTACACTTACTTTCTTTACTCAGTTTCTTTTAACCATCGAAACGGCTTGTAAAGCTTTTACACCCACTGTTGGGATTGAAAGAGAATCAATCCCAGCCATTCCTGAATCGTTAAAAAGAGGAGTTTCTGTTTAAAAAAAACATATTTCACTGTGAGATATTCATGTTCCTTCGAGGTTTAAGATAGAGTGAGTGGTTGTTTTGACATTCTTCTCTTCAATCATAATCAATCCAGCTATGTTTTTTCTGCAACGCGCTGCATGATATTATGGACCAATTCTTTTCACCCTGCATGAGACTCACGTTGGAGGCATATGGAACTTTAAACTTCAACATCAACGGATTAAATGTGCTACTGGAACAATACATTATCCAGTTAAGCCCTCTCAAAGTAGAACAATAGCGGTTGGTTTCTTTGTAACAAACATCTGCCATTTCAAATCAGGTCTCCTAATCACGAGAAGGTTGTTGTTCCAACAGAACATTCCAGCGATGTAAGATCTCTAATTTTTAAATTTGTCTACTTCAAATTATTCCCCTTACTTTCCCTCGAAGAATATATATATATATATATATATATATATATATATATATATATATATATATATATATATATATATATATATATATATATATATATATATATATATATATATATATATATATATATACACACATTTATTTATTTATTTATTTATTTATCACTTTCAATTAAGTGCTATGTACTTATTTCTTATTTTATACTTTATTACTAGAAATTTTATTAAGTAAACTTACTAGGCAAAGACCTAATATCTAATACAGATGTTTCATCGCGTAAAAAATATAACGATATCTTGCTTCTGTTTTACTTATTCATGATAATTTCAGTTAGATGATATGATTATGCAAGAAGTTTTGTGTGAAATTAATATTTATGAAGTCGTAAGTATGGCAATGTCGTGATTAATGCAGTCACGAAGAGTTTAAAATTATTTCAAAAAAAGAATAGATCCCAATAATAGAAATATCTATAATTTTAAGTACGTGGGCTCGATTCCATTCCAATAAATAAAAATAGGGATTTAGATTAAATGAATTTCTCCCCCCCCCCTCCAAAAACAATCATAATTTTCAGCCTGGGTTCCAAATATTTTCAGTACACATAATATGAATAAATTTATTTCCGTTCGTAAAGCTCTTTGAAGAATCTATTTTGAAGCTTATTACAATTTTGTGTTTTGTGTATGAGTTAGCGTGCCAAATATTGGCAGCAGATCTCGTTGCCAAGAGTACTGGGTCATAAGGTCTCCAGACGAATAAAAAAGCGAGGTTATGATAATTGTCCAGAAAAAGATTGCCAAAATATGACTGCAAGGTCAAAATATTTGTTGGCACACTACTTTTGTATGACATGATCTAAAATTTTAGCTCTTTCTAAACATAGTTGTCTAAATTTTTTCCAGCTCTTTTGATGCAGTAAAATTGCAATGGATATTCATGATTCAGTCTATTTAAAATATTTTTCGGTATCTCAAAGGATTATTGTATTAGTTTTAGTATTTTTTAAATGTTTTCATCATTTAAAAATTTGACATTACATCACTTATGCTCGTCTTTGTGGTCACATCATATCATATTTCGCCTCGTCTGTCATTAATATTTGTACAGCATCGCTTCTTTTACAAAAAATTAAATTAATGTATGTAATTGCATGAGCAACTCCTACTTGACATTGAAGGTATTCTATAGAAAGAAATAAATATATACATAGTTATAGTCCTTGTTCTTCTTAATAATTTTTCTACCATTATGATTAAAAACTTTGCCACACAAAAAATTCTTTAAACTGATATTGAAAAATTTAACAAAGTAAAATCAAAGAAAATGAAAATCCCCACTACATGATTTTAAATGGTTGTACAGATAGCATTATTTTTTTCTAACTAAACCATTCCCTTAAATAAAAATAATTTATAAATGACGCATAATAATTGAGAAAATAACAAATGTGACGTTTGAAAATTCTATCAGATAAAATGCATATAACGCGCTTCTTAAAAATTCTTAATAAATGGTATATTTCAGAAACAATTGCTTTTCGAGAAGAGGGGTTCAGGTACTTAAACATGTTAAATTACCGTTTTGCTTGCACACACACACACACACACACATATATATATATATATATATATATATGTATGTATGTGTGTGTGTGTGTGGTTATTAGTATCGCAAAAATTTAATAATAATTCTACTCAAATAATACCAAAATAGTAATTAAACTTACACGCTTAATATCTATGATTTGTGATCATGCGTTAAGAAATATTTATAAAAGCATGTTTGAATTACAGAATTTTTTTTTTTTTACAGGATTTTTGACTACGATGAATTTTGAAGCTAATTCTTCCATAAAATTTTTTTATTAACATAGAAGATGATTATCATTTGCAGTATTTTGGGTGCTAATAAAATATGAATACATATTCTAAAATTTTTATAAACCCACCTACGACTTTAAATCTTATAACATATTTAACTAAGTGATACTACATTTCTTGGTTTATGAACGGAATTGCTGTTTCTTTGCTAAAATATGAAATGTTCTACCAGACCACTTCAGTTTGTCCTTTCTTTCCAATACCAAGATCCATCTTCGGCATACTGATACTGCAATCATGCTTTAGTGGTATTTTATTTATTATTATCACCATTATTTTCTCTTTTTTTGCAGAAATATTGAACTACAATATTGAGGAAGTGATTTTGTTCACTAGAGAATTAAACAGCTGCAAGGCGTTTACTATGGATTGCGGATAATAATTTCTGATAGCGAAGGCAATTTAATTAGCCTAAAGTATAAAAAAATCCTTGGTTTGTGCTAAACAGTTTTCAAACTTCCTTAAATAGATCTCAGAATGATATAAAACTCTTTCGCACCAACAGAAAAAAGGGTGTATAAAATATATGATAAACAAGCCTTTTACATTCCGACTTATGCTCAAGGTAAAACGTATCAGTTTGGTCTTAGGCTATACGTTAGAGAAATCATGTGATATTCCAAGATTCCCATGCTAATTTTATTCAATGTCTTTCTATTCGTATCTCCTCACGTAACAAGCTGTTTACACTCACATCCAGAATTTACAAATTCTCTTACGAAGTTCTACTTGAAGCTCTCCCTTCATTTCATGGATGAAAACCAACAGCGATGAACTATTCCTCTCTCTTCTGAAAGCCAGCTGCTTTTTCCTTCTGATTTACAGACTTCCGTTCATACTCTCTGATTTTATGCAGAAATGGAAAAGTAACTGTGTGAAATTCACACAGAATTAACATAAATAATAAGATCGGAATACCAAGGAGTCACTGCAATTTAAAGAGTGCCTTAGACATCCAACGATTAGAATTAAAACAAAAATAGGTGATTAAAGAGGATATATTTTCCTCTTAATACACCCGATTACCTGCACCGATAATCTAGAAGGGACATAAAACAGGAAAACGTACGTAATCCCAAATTGTCAACTGTTCCGAATAAAATTAACAATTATCTATTACGGAAAGAACTACGTAAAGTGATTTAAATAAATTCAGTTTAAATAATAATGAAGCACTTAGATTTTCAGCATTTATTGTGAAATAATATTTGTTTATTTCCTGAATATGAATATATTTTAAACTCTTCCGGATATCATTTCATTTGTGATGTAAGGAAGGTGCACCAAACGTGTTATTCTGTCATGGGTAATTTGAAGGTCAATGCTAGTATGAAAATAAACCCACTTATGGAGCAAATTACCATTAGCAATTTATCACTTATATTTTCAAATTTTAGAGACTTGAACAATATATTATGAGGAAGAGGAATCAGTAAGATTTGAACTTATTATTTTTGGTCAATTTCTTTTCTATTAATCTAGAATTTTCATATTTTTATTTGAGTTTAATATTTTTATAACTGTCACAGGAGTACAATTTTTGTATTTCACTATTTCTTGTACTATACAACCTTACTACTTCTAAAACATATTTTAGAACTGTCTCTCTCTCATTTTGAAAATTGCTGAGATGAATTTCTTGTTCATTATGCATACTATCTTACTGTTATATTTGCTATTTGCAATTTTTACTTATATATTTTACTCATATATTGTTTTCCGTATCAGAAAATTTAAAAAAACGGTGTGATTTTCTAGGAAATATTTTCCAAAACATACACAAAACAATGAATAATTCATGTATTTTTATTAATCTGTTGATTAAATTCGACTTATGCCTAATAATGGGCCCTTCGAGTTCGGTAAAAATTTCAAGTAGAGGTTTTCCCAGCATGCATATGACTAATATCATCATTTTTCTTATAGGAAATGCAAATTCATAAATTTGTAGTTAGAAAAAATTCTCTAAATTATATTACATTTTTAAAATTTTTAAAAATATGTTAAATTTTTTTTAAACCTTGAATTATGTGAATTGGATTAATAGTGTCAGATAAGTAAAACGATTCCGCAGCATTGTTTCGATACTACATATTTAAACGTATTATAGGAAATATTAAAGGATAATACATTATATATTTCAAGAAGATTGAAACAGACAATACTTTAGTATATTTTCCTAAGCTGTTTGCTGCTTAAAAGGAAAAATACCTGCACTTTGAGTTTATTAGTAAGAAATCTTCAAAATCAGCTAAAGAGAATATATTTTATTGTTTAACTTTTCTGTTAAAATTATCTATCAAAAATGAATTATTTCTAGAATTTTAAATTAGAAAATCCCCAAGTATTTTAAAAGTAACTTAAGGAAATAAAACCTGAATTGGAAGGGGGGAAGATATGGTCTTTTGGGTCGGGAAGTTAAATAAGATTTCCTTTGAACGATAGCATAGCTTTTTAGGAAGACTATGGAAAATATCATAAAATTCAGGTTCGTTTTCCTGTACAGTCAGATATAAGATACAATAGTAACCTGTCATTGATCACGAATCCGATATATAAATATGTGATAAAAAAATGGGA
Organism: Dolomedes plantarius; assembly: GCA_907164885.2. Lineage (NCBI taxonomy): Eukaryota > Metazoa > Arthropoda > Arachnida > Araneae > Dolomedidae > Dolomedes > Dolomedes plantarius. Next base: position 73,088,994 of record OU015495.1, read on the forward strand.
ATGATTTAAAGGTGAAAACTTGTGTCAAATGTGGCCTTGAAAAAAGGGAGTGTAGAACGTAAGAATGGTGACCAGTTTAAGACTTTCTTACAACACAGAATAGTTCTACAATGCGAGTTAGTGACTTAGATAATCGGGGTTCTATTCTTAGTTCTGACAGAAAGGCGTTACAAACTGTGTAGTTTAAAACAAACAAAAATTACGTTTTCTATTCAGTTAAATTTTAACATATGGCGTGTTATGGTTCTTACATTTCTACCAGAAAATCCTTACAACCGTTCAAAACATTTTACTTTAGCGTTTGTTTAAAATATTTAATTCTTACATTTGAGAGCTAAGTATAATTGATTTATTTACAGTTATAATCCGCAATCTTTAACAAAAAGCATCTGAAACTAGACTTCAGGTGAGAAAGACATAAGAAAGTGTTGAAAACGTGCATTTAAAGCCTAAAAAACTAAAGGGAAGAAATATTTGAGAGAATATTGAACATTTTTTTATGTAGTAAGAGGATCATAAAAGCATAAAATTTTTGTTTTATGAGAACAATATTTAAAAAAAAAAGGTTTTAAAGTTATTTAAGGATTTTCAGTCTGATTATAGGTCATGAAGGTCATATATTGGTATCTGATGAAACGGAAACGTAATTATTTTGTCCTGAAATTTGTGACATCTTGACGAAGAAGTTTATGATGTAAAACGTTCATTAAATTACCTTCATAATTTAATGAAAATTACTTTGTGAAATTTGTGCATTAAAAAAAATCGTAATATGCTATCAAAATAGTGTGTTCCAGATAATAATTCATGTCAAATAAATTATTTCAACAGGATCGCCTTTTTTGACATTTCAATATTCAATTTATCTAAGGTATTTTCAGATAAATTATAATAATAAAGCATTTACTAAAATTAATAGATTAGTACCTAAGCGTTAAAATTGTTTTTACTTTTATCGCATATTCTGACGAGCTTTGATTAAAACAGTTGCCTGACTTCTTTATTCATGGAATTTCGTCATTTGCAGAACAGTTTAATTCCTCCCAGTTAAATGTAAATCATAAGTAATGCAAAATTAGTAAACTTATCCTTACTGTCACCACATTGATATGACTGATTGAACCTGCAGAATATTTCCAGAAAGTTTTTAATTTTATCCTTCGATTGGAATCTAATCATAATCTCCTGATCTATATAACTAACGAGCTACTATTTGATGTTTTCAAACTTCCAAACTATGTATTGGAAATACAGATGTTCAGTTCTTTATTTATTTAAATTTAATCGAATTTCGTATATCTGCTATTAAAAAACATTGCTGTAGATTAATACAAACTGGATATTTTACATGAGATTTCAGTAGAATAAAGAAGAGAAAAAAATAAGTAAATACATACCAAAATCCTAATTATGCCTACAGCTATATGTTCCCTCTGTTGCACTTGTTTTCAACAAGTCCGATATCCTGGGTAGACCTGTATGTGCAATTAAAGTGAATGTTATTGTTTTGATTGTAGTGCTTCTTGCAGCAATTGCAGTGACAAGACGACACACAGCAGCAAAAATAGGCCATTATTGTGCCCTTCATAGCTTCCCTAAAATCTGTGTTGAAGTAAGCATAGATGACGGGATTGAGGGAAGAGTTGAAATAACCAATCCAAAACAGTATATCTACGACGATTTCGGGAGTGTAACAGCTATCGCAGAGGCTCACTGTGAGGTACCAGATGAAGAAAGGCAACCAGCACAGAATGAATGCACCCATGATGATGCCCAAAGTCTTGGCAGCTTTGTGTTCGCGTTTCATTTTGACAATATTTCTCTTTGTAGGAGTATTGTGGTCATCTTCAACGTGAGAATTGCGGTGGTGGTTAGTATGGACAACCATTTGAGCTGTAGTATCAGTACTATTGCGGGGATATTGAGGTATGATATTACTTGACTTACATATCATCTTCTCTTGCTTGGTCGCTTCGAAGTAAATGCGAATATACGCCGAGATCATGATGATACACGGTACCCAAAAGGAAATACAAGAAGATACGACAGCATACGGCTTATTTACAACGAATTCGCACTCGTGAGGGTTTAGGGAGCGCTTTCGAAGGTGTTCGTTTGTCGTGTACCACCCGGTAAAGATTGGAATAAAACTTAGCAGTCCTGCAACCAGCCACACAGTAGCAAGCATACACGCTACGGACTTAGAAGTGATCTTATTAGGGTATTCGAAAGGCTTTACAATGGCGTAATAACGATCTACGCTGATACAGCATAGGTGCATTATGGAAGCTGTTGAAAACAGGACATCACAGCTGTTCCAAAAATCACAGACATTTTGGTTGAAGACCCATCGCCCATACAAAGTGTTCGTCGCATTAAAGCTCATGGCAAAGAGAGCTACCAGAATGTCCGCACATGCTAGTGACACAATGAAATAGTTTGTAGTAATCCTCAGCTTGTGATGTCTGTAAACGCTGAGGATGATTAATATGTTGCCAAAAATGGCTGTAAATATGATCAATAACACTGCCATAGTTTTAAAAATGAAGCCAACTAGATATGGAGGGTTCTCCACAGAGGTGGTATTGACGCTGTCAATATATGTGTCATTGAACATTGACTCGTTGTCTATCATCATCTCGACAACTTCAGCCGTCATTAACACTTAGATTCTATAAACTGGAAACAAGTTTTGAGCGCGGCAGAAGTGAAGCGCTCGCAGTTTTTCTCACGCCCACGCGCCAGCAGCGGGAAGTGCGCGCGCGAAAACTTTTAGTTTCCTCGGAGGCATTACGCACTTTTGAGGCAGGGAGTCTGTCTGCTAACTGGTCGACTGCCGATTTGGGGCCTTGCTGATTGCGCTCCCAGCGGCGGCGCGTAGGACGCGGAAACGGATCTCGCCAAGAGCGCCAATGCGGTTTCTGCCAGTGGTGCATAATCTTAGCGTCCGATGACATTAAGTTTGTTTTAAGTGGTTGCATGTTTTGTTCGTACTCAACTTATTTCTCTTTCCGCTCGCTTTTTCTTCTGTCTGGACGATTCAAGGCTGAAAACTCAATTCGATTGCCGATAGTGTTATGCATTAGTTTAACCGCTTTATGCAGAGTGATACGAATGTTTAATTTTCATAATTAGCACAACAGGGTTCGGAAATTTAAAGAGTACAAATAAATAAGAATCATAATTATTGAAAAACGTTACTAAATAAAAATTGCAGTACAAATTTGCTATCTGGTTTTGATATATATGGTTAATTTAGACGCTAATTTTTATCTTTTCTTTTATAGATCGAAGAAAAATTAATCTTATAAGAAACCAATAAAAAATAAAGTTTTCAGGGTTAAAACTTAAATAGGTAAACCGATTTGAGTAAGAAGATTGAATAAATTAATATCACAGAGTAAAATATACAACAAAAATAATACTGATTAGTATCTTATTTGCATAATTCATAGATTCCCAAATTTCAGGTTATGAAAAAAATAAACTCTTGAAATTTCATGCATAGACTCTCCTGAAAAGTAAATTTGTTTTCTTTTCCTCTTTCATAACTCTTATTCAGGCAAATCACAATATTTTTTCTATTTTTTAAAAATCATTTTTTGTTAAGGATTTTTATATCAGTATTATGCAACATGTAGAACCCTTATATATCCAAATTATTCTAAATAACTGTCTACAATCGGAAAATTGGGAAACGTTTACTTCTCGAAGATGAGTCATTTTACTTTTGAGTTATCTTATTTTAGGCACTTCTATTCTAAATTAATAAAAAAAAATCTACTAGACACAGAGAAATGTTGTTTAAAAGATGCAGTTTTGAAAGTACTGAATTCATGAATCGATAAAGGACAATATTTCTCTGAAAATTAATTGTTTATATCAGAAATATTGCACATTTTGTCATTACATGAATTGCAACATGCCTTTGGATTTTAAGACAGAGCAACGACAGGGTTCGATAGTGCAGGGGTTAGAAAATCGCTCGTAAGTGATTGGTTGTACCTTGAAACGCCAAGGTTTTATTTAAAGAGAAAATATATTATTAAAAACAATGGTTTCCTCAAAGCCTTAGTGAGAAAAGAGACTAAAACGTTGATATATTGAAATTCGTGTAAAGGATTGCCACATCCCCCAATAGCAAAGTTTACTCCCGGATAATATGAGAAGGTATAATTTGAGTACATATTTATCCCTCATTCTTTAAATACATATCCTAAAATTTAGGATATGAACAAATTAAGAAGATGGGAAGTTAATAAACACACGTTATTAACAAGCTGTAAGCTTAATGCAAACATATTTTTGCCTTAGTTAGGGAATAAGACACGTGTTAATTGGTTCCAAGGTAGTTCCAAGGTGATTGGTTACAGAATGAATAATTCTGGATAGAGGTAGGTTCCATTATGAATGATTAAAGAATTGAGTTGAAATGTCTGCTCATAACCAAAATCAACAAAATTAGAGTTGTAATTGTTTGTATTTATTGGTAATTAGGACTTAAAATGTAAGAGACGGTAAGGACAGTATTAACATACCGTCTAGCCGTCTGTTGGTCATTTCATGGGTTTCCACTTCACCAAAAGGGAAAACTAATAATTCCGTTTTGGTAGAACATATTTAAATATGGAGAGAAAATGGTAAATATTCTACATGTTATTTCTAACATATAGTTATTATTAATAACATGTAACTGTTGTTTACCTTTGGTGTGTCGTTTGTTGTAAAGTCATTTAGCTGAAAGCGAAAAAAATCCAGCAGAAGCTGTTCTGATTTTTTTTTCTAATATCTTCTGGGAGCGGGCAATTATAGCCCCTCACATCTGAAGGTATACCTTTGAGCAATGAAAAAAAAATTTAAAATAAAATAAAAACTGCTTGAAAAATAAAATATAAACGGTGGTACCATTTGCTTTTAAGTCCTCTCTCAAAATAACAAAAGAGTATTTTTTTTTTTTTGTTCAGCAATCAACTTCACTTAAGTTAAGAATAAAGGTAGAAATAAAACATTTCTTCAAAATTTCTTTCGGGAACAATTCTTAATGGATATTATTCTTTTTAAATATGTGATACAAACAACAAAAAACAAGCTCATATACAAACACTTGTTTTTTTTTTAAAAGTGACTCAGGTGAAAGAAATGTTGTTTCAAAATATTTATCCTGTTAACTAATGATTCAGTTAAATTACTCAGTTAAATTACTATCATGAATTAATGCCTATATATGTTTTTAATTTTTCTTTAAATTTTGAGAACATTTTCGTGAATCTTTTACTATAAGCAACATTGAGACATTTAAAAGGATATTACGTTTTACAATTTCTTTAAAATTTCGACCTGGAAGTATGATCACCTATCAATCTTTAATAGTTATATTTAAAGAATAATTCGCGGTAATGATTATATGTTGTGTGTTTAATGCTTAAATGTAGAATGAGAAATATTTTTGTTTGCGGATTAATTTAATGACATCTAAAGTTAAGCAAATCATTTAATAATTAACTTATGCTACATAATTTATGTTTTTGTTTCCCATTAGGAGTAAAAATTTTGTGAAAATAGGTGACGTTGAAGTGATGAATACAATATTTATAGTATGTGTTTCAAAATTTTAGCATATTATATTAAAAGCGGAAAATGCTGTCAGCTTATGGTTCAGTTTTAACTCATGATATTCAACATCATTCATGCGATGCTATAAAATAAAATATCTTCTGGGGCATTTTAAGCTGCATGTTTAAATAATCACATCATCTGTACCTAATGTCAAAACATCTTCATGCGTGTTTGAACAACTGAAATTATTTGTATTATATTAAATCTTAAACTACACGAAACAAAATGAAACAAGAGAGAAATTAGAGAAAAAAAATATTATAACTTTGGAATGGAAAGAATTGAACTGATGAGAAATAAATAAATAAATTTATATATATATATATAATATATATATATGTATATATATATATATGTATATATATATATATATATATGTATATATATATGTATATATATATATATATATATATATATATATATATATATATATATATATATATATATATGTATATATATATATATATATATATATATATATATATATATATATATATATATATATATATATATATATATATATATATATATATATATATATATATATATATATATATATATTTATATATATATTTATATATATTATACACACACGGAAAATGCTTACTTAGATTCCTAAGTACGGCCATTCTTACAAATTTCTTAGAGGAAGAATGATGAATATACCAACAAAAAACAAGAACTTTAATGACTGTCAGTGTTTGGAATGTGCTCACGAAATCCTTTTATTGTTTGTCCTCTCACCTTTATTCTTAGTTCCACCTACAGAAACGGACCCCGACTCGTTCCCGGGTCCTGTTACAAGCAGTACACCCGTGTCCTTGACCGATTGATCCGTAAATTCTGCATCGCGCAAAAATTCAGACTGGAACTAATTTCGAGGGCGATAGATCGCCAAATGCTGGCGCACTTTCCGAAAAACAGAGAGAGAGGGAGAGACGCTCATCGTGAGGGGCGGAGAAAAATTCCGGGACCTTCGCGAGAGGTAAGAAATATAACAGCAGGTGCATGGGTTCTCCAAAAAGTTTCGCTCTTACCTGCCTTTTTACTTCACGTCCAGAAACAAGAAGACACGCGGACAGGGATGCTTTTGTTAACGAGTTTCACGGAATTAAAAGAAAGAGAAAAATGCGTCATGCCGTAAATGTTCAAGTTTATAGTTTCTTACTTACCTTTGGAAAATCAACATTATTTGGTATACTTTGAGTTAGCTGTGAGAATGCACGAGACGTTATGGAAGTAGACGTTCCTAAATGTCATTTTGAAATATGCTTCATAATTTGTTTCGAACTTGATCTCTTTTTTTATTTATTAGCCCTTATGGAACTCAATGCAAACTTTATGTTTTATGTTAAATGCATAAAAATTTAATGATAAAATCTTTTAACTCTATCACAATGCATGCACTTAATTTAATATATATATATATATATATATATATATATATATATATATATATAGATAGATAGATAGATAGATAGATAGATAGATAGATATAATTATAGCACTGATATTAGAAAATTAAATTAAATGCATCTATCTAAATATAAATGAAAGAAATTAAATGTCAACTAAATAAAACTTTAAGTCAACAACGCTTAGGGTTTCAACTTTATACTCTATGTTAAATTAAAACAGCAGGTGTTCGAAAAATATTGGGCAGTGTAAAATAAGATATTTTAAGTGGTTGCAAATTAATTTATTGGGAATTAAGAGCCGGCTGTTTCATGTGTTTACAATTAAGATTTATAAAATACATAATAAAAGATTTAAGGAGATAAATAATGAAATATAGTACATTGTTGCATGTAAAGTCAAAGTATTTTGATACTTGTAGCAAATCTTCTTGAATAAAAGGCGAGGAGAGCAAACATAAAATTTGTGCTTTCCTGATGGAAGGAGACCAAGGTGCTCAGTGTGTCAGAAAAAAAATTATAATTTAAATTGAGAGTGTAAGAGATGTATCATAAGGGTGTAAAATTATACTATGTTGTTGTCTTAGTTAGTAAGTTTAGAAGATTGTCATTTCCGTTCGCAGAAGATTGAAAAAGAAACGTACGCTATACATAATTATTATCGATTATTTGTTCGTGAAATTGATAAGAGCTAGTTCAGTTTAAGAAAGTTTAAACAGATTTTTCAAAAATGAAAACATAAAAGGGATACAAAACATAAAAGGGTTACCTTAAAAATGTTAGAATTTTTAGAAAGTTTAACGTAAACAGTAGTAAAAATAAATAAAAATATGAACACAGATGTAGGTAAAGGGAGGGTTATCGGTTTGCATTTCTTGCAAATAATTTGTAAATCTTATAAATACTTCATATTTTACTTTTAGAAAGGCAAAATGAGGGTCACTTTATTGTTTTAGTATCGTGTGTTTTGTGTTTTAGTGCTTGTGCTTTAAATATCAGATTATAAATGATGACAACTCTGACCATAAAAAAACAATACTAATTAATAGACTTCTTTATTTTTCCTTCAACAAAATCACACTCAATTCCTCTGTCATTAAAGTTAACTAAAAACCTTCATTACTTGAAAGTTAATTTGTGGGATTTAAAGTATTCGCAACAGATAGAATTTTTCATACAAGTAAAGGAATCTTCAACATAAATATATATATATATATATATATATATATATATAAATATATAGATAAATATATAACAAAATCTAACAGAGCTAAATATTTATAAGAAGAATATAAACAAAAACAATACAGAAATCAAGCACTCAGGGCTCCACGCATCAGAGGCAATATTCTATAATAGTGCCGGAACTAAACCAGAAGTACTAGGTAACCGACTGGTCTCGCCAACAGGGAGTTAATTACTCGCTGGTTTCGTTCCGGCACTATTACAGAATCTAGCCTCTGGTGCGTGGAACCCTAAGTGCTTGGTTTCTGTATTGTTTTTTTTGTATACATTCTTCTTATAATTATTTAGCTTTGTTAAATTTAGTTATATTCGCCTTTTCCAATGTGAAGATATGCAGCATACTGCGCAATCCTTTATCAAAAAGTTATTTATGTTTTTCAATGCTAGGGTAGGTTTTGAGTTAATTTGTTTGGCAGTCTATGCCCTCCTTTTTAATTTTTTGCTTCTGTTGTTTTGTTTATATTTTTATACATTATATATATATATATATATATATATATATATATAAACTTATATACATATATACATATATGTCTCATTAAGGCTACTTGTATTTTAATATCTTTAAAATGTGTCACGTATATAAAAAAAAAATTTTCTTCTTTTACCATATAGATAACTTTGTGCGTACCTCTAGCTGAAAGCTCGGTAATGCAAGTACTTTTAACCCCTAATTAAGTTGGGTTTGTGATGAACTGAAAATATATTTTTCATTAGTCCTCTCATATGCGCTGAAATTAATGGAATTTTTAATAAATATCAGCATAATTCATAAAAAGCCGTTTGAAGAATAAAATACCCCTGATATGATATGTTAGACGTAAATATGTGCTAAGAATGAAATCTTTTTCATTGCAGGTCATTATCAATTTCATCACTTATAACTCTGATTAAAGAATCTTTAATATCAGAATAATAAATATGATTAAAATATTTAATAAAAATATGTTTCTTTCTTTATAAGGAAATATTTGCTCAAATAGTTCTAATAAAATGATTTTTTTCTTTATGAAAATGGGTAATTGCATTGTGTTCCTTTAATAGGTCCTATTTGCTAATGTACTGGAAAGTTTAAATTTAATTAATTCCTTTGACCTTCACTCTGAATTACCCTAACTACTAGTCATAATTAACATTTTTATAAAATCTAAACCTATGTTTTATGTATTTCCTTTATTTATAAACATTTAATGAAAGGATTATTCATTATAAGGATTCAATAGAAGGATTTTTCATTATAAGAATAAAATTTTTAAACAAACATTGGAAATTTTGGTATATATATTACTCATATTTACGACACTTTGATTTAAATATCCAGACCATGTATCTTATATAAAATTTTTAAAAACATTGTTATTTCGGCACAGAAAAGTTTTAGATCTTGTATTTCATATAAACCTTCTTCAACTTCCTCAACGTACGGCAAAATCTGAATTTTCCTGTTCGAATAGAGCAGAATTCTTGGAGCACTGGAACGTATGAATTTCATTATATTATAATAATTTAAACTGATTAAACTCATAGTTCATCTAGGTTTAAATTTGAATGCTAATTTTCTGGGATTAGGTATGAAGAGTGTGCATTGTGGTGTACATCCCTAGAACTTACTGAAAATCTACATCATTATAAGTGCAAAAGCAGTTCAACCTAGAAGTATCGCGAATTCTGTTCTTTCGCTTCCAGGAGAAATAGAAGAAGCTGCCTCTTTAGCTACCCATTTTTAAAAATGTTTCAAATTTAACGTGAACAGCGTTGATAATACCAAGAAATGCAAATAATTTCTAAATGAAGCAAAAATATATCAATCATGTTATATAAAGGATAAATCTTAAGTTCAGTTAGATATTTACGGAATTAAAAATCTCTTTAGAAATTATCTTATCTATTTAAAGATGACAGTCAGGATCTGTCAGACATCACTGGTATCAATAATCACTTCTGAAAAATTTTGCAGCATACAAATCGTATCTAAAAATACTTTTATAAAATTTTTTAACAATGTGTTTTAACAAAAGCTAAGAAATTTTGCTTTGTTAAAATATTTAGAAAATGTTTACTCGATCAATTTTTAAATTCCACTTTTATATCCGTACATTTTAGCAAAATCTAGTATTTTTTTAAGAATGTTATGATTGTTGTCTGTTGTTAATAAACTTACTTAGAAAAATATACCTTGTGTCAGAAACTTTAAACATAAAATTATTTTTTCGTATTTTTAAAATGCTTTGAATCCTTTGAAAGCTTTAAATAGTACATTGAAAGGCTTTAAATGAAATAACACATCTAAGCTAGATAAAATTAATAAAATTAATTTTAAAAGCAGATATATGTTTATATAGAATATAAAAATACAGTGAACAGATTAACACTAGAACTAGCGACAATTATATCTGTTAGAAGTTTTTTTCTGTTTCTAACATTTATACATCTGCGAGCCAAAATTAAGTTTTACAACCAGTCATTTTGATGAACTTTAATCTATCTCTAGAGTAAATAAGGCATTTCTTTTAAGATTAATTATTTTTGCTAAATCACTTAAACTGACATTTTCTGATTTTTCTGTAAACGATATAAAAAATAGTTTGTCGAATAGGTAAAATTAATTAAATATATTTGTAAATTTACTGTTTTGTGTTTTGTAACACGAGAATTGAGATTATAACATGGACTGAAATCCTACAGCACGCATATTTTCATTACACATCCTTGATTTAACAATTAGAATATAAATCTACAATATAAATTCTATTTATTAATTCATCTTTGCTTTGTCAGTAATAACTCTTGACCGAGTTAAATTAGGGCTCGTAACTGTCAGTATTTCATTGTAAATTAGCATTAATTTGCCATACAAGATAACGGATCTGGTAATGGGATCATCAGTTTTGTATTTGTTTCCAGCCTATAGAACTCGACCTGTATTTTACATTTTCCAGTAGGCGATAAAGGTTTCTGTGTCGGTCAGGAGAAAGCTTTTTTTTCACAGATTTAGAGCACTCCCACTTATGTTTGAAACTACTGAAGTTCTCGGTGTTATTTCATGATGAAGTTACTAGACTACTCTGGCTCAAATTAGATTCATAAAGGCAAAGAGTTATAACTTTATAATAAATCAGAATTTCTTTTGCATCTAATTTTCTTAGACATTGACTAAGCACAGATAACTGTAGCTTAAATATCTTTTTGCTTTAATCACGAAAGGAACTTTAAACTATAATTTGATAATTTTTTTAAATGCGGAAAAAATTGAACACGCATTTCTGAAATTATGTTAACTTTGTTCCTAAATTCATACGTTTGTAACTGAAAAGTGAAGTTGATGTTAAATTTAAAAATTAGATAAATTAATATGACAATCCTAAAACAAAAGAAATATATAGCTTGTTTAAATTATAATTAATTATAAAATTTTGAATTTTTAAAAACAGTTGCTATTATGTACTAAATTAAAAATTAATTAATTAATTAATTAATTGAGGAAACTTGGATATTAAGGTAAGGAAGATTATAGCAGCAGATTGGTATGTTCAACATAACCCTGAAGAAAGAAGAAATTTTTATGTTTCATTCTAAGCTACTGATGTTCTGCTAAAAACTGGAGGAAAAACATGAATTTGAAAGTTTGCCCAAGATCTAAACATAAGTGAAGACAGCAATATAAAATGATATAATATTTTACAGAGTCCTTAATTAATTTGCCTTCACAATATCTTCGAAATATTATTAAAAGCCTGTTTTAAAAATAATATCATCCTGTAGGAATATTATCTACATAATCTATTTTAATTTTAGTGTCACGATCTACAGGGTGAGTTGGCATATAACTCTGTTTAGAAAGTAATTAAAACTAAGTAAAAATTTCGGCAAGGTTTAGTAAAATTTAGAAGGCTAATAATCATATTCCGTACTTTTCAGCACAGCCTATGCACTATTTGTAATTAATTCTTCATAATTCAGGAAGTTGGGGCTTCCACTTAAAGGATTAATTTGCATTAATTGCATATTCATGCAACGCAATAATCCAATCGATACAATGTTTAGAATACTAATCAAATGGGAAAGAACTAGGTTTTAATCCTCTAAGTTTCAGACTGATATTTTGTGAGATGATTAAGATTTTAGTTTAATCGAATTTATTAATGTTTGAAATTTATTTTTAAATTAAATAAATTTTGTGTATACTCCATTGGGAAGTAGAAGAAACCAAAAGAATTTTAAACGTAATTATAATTAAAAGAAACAAGAGGTATCATTTTTGTTTGAATGAAAGGCATACATGTAACTTAAACGTGAAATTTTAATAACAGTATATTTTTCTCAGATGTTAAAGAATTCAATTACCTGGGTTTAACCCTTCAGCGGGCGCGCCCGTGTATACAGTGCAACATTTTCGTAATTTTGAATGGTTTGCTTTTACATGTAAGGTTTGAATGTTCTAAGCAGATTCTATTTATAGCTACACCCTTTCTAATGCAGGCCTGATATTCTGACCCTTGTATTCCTTTCCATTCATTGGTAGTCGTAATTGAACAGTGGTAAATTAACGATTATGCTGAATTACAATACGACAAAAGCAGGAGTTGATGCACTTGATCAAATATGCAGCTATTACACGGTATCCCGCATATCACGATGATGGACAATCTCATTATTTTTTAGGTTTGGGAACATAATAGGAATCCATTCGCAAGTTGTCCTTAGATCCAATAAATCGGACAGTTTTGAAATAAGGCGATTGTATCTGCATTCTTTGGCTTTTAATTATAAATATACCTCAATATTATAAACATTTTATATATTGTCATAAAACGCAAATTTATTATTTCAAATTTGAAAAAAAAAAGTTTATAACAAAAGGAATAATCAAGGTTGAAAGAGACGTTGCATTTTATGACACGCGCGCCTGCTGGTATTCCAAAAATTGACGCGCCCGCCGAAGGGTTAATGAGCCGAGGAATTATTTTCGTATCTATATGATTACGTTGCTAAGCCGACTTTTTGGGCAGTCCGTGAGAGAAAACTACTGTATCAATTTACTTCAATTTGGTCTTAAACGAAAGATTGTAATCTGTAGATTTGTCGAATTTGGTTTTTGTAACCGCAATTTCTATTAATTACTGATAATTTACAATTAAAAATTGATTTCTGCGCATGCTCAGTGGTATGCTTAAATCTGGCTTTAGAAACTCATTGTTTCTACGCATGCTCAGTGACATGTGTTAATTATAAACACGTTTATTCTGAGCAGTCTCTCTAGATCTTTCTCTGCCATTTTTATTTTTGTGATAATTATGTTTGTGAAATAAAAGACTAAACTTGATGGAAACTGTATATTTCGCTCTGTTTAATTAGCGATAATTTACAATTTTAAAAAAAATTTCTTTCTGCGCATGCTCAGTGACGTTTTTAAATCTGGCTTTAGATACTCACTAAGCACGAGACCGCTTAAACACATTAATTTGCTTCTGCGCATTATTATGATTTTCAACATTTGGCAATGATGTGTTGAGTATAATTTGTGTATTAGTACATTTATTTACTATCTAGCCGTCATGTTTTGACGGGTACCAACTAGTGATTTTTAAAGTCGTTAAAAGATCAGCAAAAGGAAGAAAACAAATTTTTATTTGCTATTACTTTTCTGTAGTTTGCAAATTTAAATGTTTGACTTCAAAAATTATTAAAACGTAAAAAATTCGTAATAACATCCTATGTTGCCACTATCTTGTAATTGAATTTTATTATTGAATTTTGAAGCCAATCACGTAAATTTGAAAACTTTAAAAACGTAAAGCAAAGGAGCATTTGTTTTCTTTCTTTTGCTGACCTTTTGACGACTTTAAAAACATGTGAAGACAGTTCCTGGGCTGAATAAACCGAGGAAATCTTCAACATCTGAGAAAATTACATTTTTATTGTACACGTAAATATACATGCTAAATTAAACATTATAATTCTAGAAACACAATTTGTAAAACTGATTTCATTGTAGTTGAGATTACAAGCTGTAAAAAAATTAATTTTCATAGTATTTTTTACAAATATATTATTTTATGAGTGTTTCATTTCAGATAACTCATTTTACACATTTCGATCATACAATATAATTGACCCATCGTAACTTACTACACTTCAAGGTTTTCAGTAGACTTTTTTAAAATTTAAATTTTATTAGCATTTTTGCAGTCTATTGTATGGATTACTTAAAAAAATAAACAACTATATAAAGCGTATGATAATTTTTTTCGGTTATTTCATAACGTTAATTTCATAACGTTAATTTCTTGAATAACAAATAATGATTGTTGTATGTAGATTAGTATTTTGAATTTAAATCTGACTTTAATTAGAACATGATATATTTTTATTCGTTAAATTTTTTTTTAAATTTAACATTTTAACTTTTGAAATTCACTATGAATATACAACACATGCGTAGGGAAGCTTCAACGCTTTTATTTGAAACCACATTTTTAATGCTTTCTATTATTGATGTAATGGAAACAGTCTTTAGGGTCTCATTCCATGCTTCTGATTGAACAATTGTTTTAAGAGTGATTAAAGAATGCTCTTCTAATTTTTTTCTGAATTATCTATGTTAATACGTAATAGTCTCGACGAGGCAGTATGCTTAATACTTAGGGGTACGCAAATTTCGCATGATAAAATATGAAAATTTTTAGTTAAACGCTATGAAAATTTTTAGTTAAACGCTAGCATTGTAGTAGTCTCCACATTCGCTTCCTTAAGCCTTTAGCAATAAGTAATAAGCAAATTTCGAGAGTGAGATCTTTCAGTTAAAGACCGTCGATGGTCTTAGATAAGCAATTATGTTAATAAATTATTACTATTACTACCTAATTTCGATTAAAAAGCCGTTTATCACCGAGTTTTCGCCAAATAATAATAAAAAAATTTATTTTTCATTTATTCTCTCATATCGGCAAATTTCGCATTTATTCGCATCTATTTCGTAAATACGAAAATTACGTTTCCCTACTAATACTTTTCACTATATTAGAACTACCTCGAAATTTAGCATATGTATTAGACAACTATTATTAAGCATTTCATTAATTTTTCCCTTCCTTAGATGCTTCTCTATTTTGCTTTTGATGCGCAGTATTCATTTAAAAAGAATATTAAATACCTCACAACCTTCATATAAGCATATAATTAGAATATGACTAGCCTCTCAGAAAAATCATACTCTCAGATTACTGGAGTGTTGGAGAATTTGTCATTAGTTGTAAGAGGGAATTTTCGAAAAGGAGAAAAAAAGACTACATGAAACCTTTTTTAGGATTTCATTAAAAAAATTATGAAGATATTTTTTGCGCTAAAATAAACAAATTATGAAAGAAATTTTAAAAAAGTCATTTTTAAAACTACTTTTTACTAGAAACATATACTTTTTACTAGAAACATTGACTTATTCGATAAAAAAGAAGAGCATTTTTACTGCTCTTTTTATAACACTTTTTACAAGACACATAATAATTTACCATTTCATCTATAATTTAATTTTACTTTACAGTGTTCGCAGGGGTTTAACCTTAAAAATGCGACTGATTAATGATGTTCGTCAAAGCATTCCCGATGTAAAAACCTGCAACGTAAGAGATCCTTTTTACATAAATGCAACTATCAGGTGGGCAAAAAGTCTGTAAAAAATTTAAAAAATCATAAAAACGTGAAAAATAAACAAAATAAAAAAAAAACGTTTGCAGGGACAGCATCGCTAGGTCACGGGATTTTTTTTTTAAGACAGGAAAAAAAATAGCTCAAAAAACAGCCGACAGGTGGCGATGACGTACACAAGTCAACGGGTGTATCATCCCGGGTGTCCATCCAATCTTTTGGAACTGAAAGATGCGATCCGCCGAGAGGTGTCATGTATGTGTTCGGACTTGATGCACTCTGCCGTTACTGGATTTGTGACTCGCCTGCAATGTATTATCCCCTGTGTTTGGGGGTCATGTGGAACACCTACTGCTGTAATAAACGATTTAGAAGCATTCTTTTCGTTACTTGCGTATCTATATTTCACTTGTGTAAGTTAGCGCCACCTGTCGGCTGTTGTTTTAGTTATTTTTCCCCTGACTTAAGAAAAATCCCGTGACCTAGCGATGCTAACCCTGCAAACGTTTTTTTATTTTGGTTATTTTTCCGGTTTTTATGAATTTTTAAAGTATTTACGGACTTTTTGTCCTCCCGGTATTATTAAAATCATGAGTCAAATTTTAGTGTATTCCAAAAACGAATTGTAAAAAAAGAAATTGCGATAAAATAATTAAACATATATTTATGTTAATCATGAGTATTATGTAAAATGATGAATCTTAAAACTTGACCAAAATAATATAGAAGCGTGTCATGTCCCCAAATTATTAACTTACATTCCAAAATATATGTGAATAGCTTCTTGAGACATTTTTAAATAATCAGTCGAATTTAATTCGGTGTATGCATTAACATTGTATAATATGATGTGACAGATCATTCCCAGTATTGTTTACCCATTCATGACATATTGAAACTAGTTAATATTCATAAAGTATTAGTGTGAAAATGTCAGCTGGACGGTAAAATAGGAAATGTGAAGCAATTTAGTGTGATATTTGTATTATAAAAAGATTTAAAAGTGTTAAGTTTATCTGCCTGATTTATATTTACTGCTATTCATCTATTAAGCAAGTAGTTATAATAACCGTATAATATTTTTGAAAGAAATCAGATCTCGGTTCACGGAAGAATAGCTATGAATAATAAATAGTTGGCGTGTTTTAATTTCTCGAAATTAAGGAATCATTGTTAATTAAAATAAACATTTTCCAGCCAAATTATTTTGAACTCTTTTTTGAAAGAAAAAAATGATGATAAATTATTACTTCTACCTGTTGTAACAATCTCTGTGTAAACAGTATGAAAGCTTAAAATTTACGAAATTTTATTTTTGTTAATGCATATTATCTAATATCTACTCGTTATTTTGCATATAGAGGAAACATCTTAATTTAAACTTAAAATTGTTTTAGTAGAGTTAATTAACAAATACAGATCTAATACAATTAATAGTATATTTTACAAGAAATGTCTATAGCCTTTCATATCTCTTGGTTACACTGTGTGATAATGTTCATTTAAATTTCCCGTGACTGAATACTAGGTGCTAGAACTACTTGTTTGGTTCAATGTCTGAATTTTCTACGCATTGCAGGTTTATCCACAGATAAATTTGCACATTACGTAAGTATAACTACATTCCCCTTGAACAAATATTAGAAGAAATCATACTCGAGTAATTAGCTTTTGCAATGGAGAAAGATATAATAATTTAAGTCCCTACATAAGAATCGATAAAATATATTGAAACTGCATCTATATATATATATATATATATATATATATATATATATATATATATATATATATATATATATATATAATATACAGGGAGAGACACAGAAAGACAGAAAAGGAGAATTTTAGTAAGTCTTCTTTTAAGAAGCAACGATATAAATATAAATTAACATTAATTAGAAATAATTATTGGTGTTTATTCCGTAAACTTACGATTTTTGCCAGATTCATATACTTATATTTTTCTACAAAATGGAGAAGTATTCTTATATCTACACTATTTGAAATGGAAAAGTATCCATAAATCTGCTCAATATCATACTCACTGAAGAGGCATACTACTTTGAATAAAAAATCAACTTTTCAGACAAACGCTAATGACTGAGGGACAAAAAATTAATGAATAAAGGTATTTTTCCCGTGAGAACGATAAAAAAATTCAAGAAAATTCGTAATCCTGTTAATTTACACCCATATCGATCTTTTTAATCTTTAAACACCCTGTAGTATTAATTGTTTTACGTTACTTGCAATTGCTCTGAATATCTAACGATTGCTTTTTTAATCCCTTACAAATTAGCTACGAGAACTCTTTAAGAGAAGGGAAAAGTCAGATTAGATTATCAGTAAAATTCTCTTGTATGTTCAATATTGCGAAAATTCGTCACTGAATAGAAAATTTACACTTGCACTTGAATATTTTTCTAATTAAGTAATTTACTGATAAACTAATTCTAATAAAGGAAGATTTTCATTGAAACACGCATGGAAAATACCCGCATATTTGTCCTATTTTTTCCCCACACTGGTGTTTTCCATAGGTTAGTTCCTTTTCATTGCATAACTTATTTTAAAATCAGGCTTGACGTTTTTATTTCTTTTTGATCGACAGAGTAGAAATAGAAAATCTTATCTGATTTTATGCCCGCTGACAACTCCTTAAAGACGACCTTAAATCGATATCTCCTTTTTAATTTCGATGGATTTTTCAGACCTACATATTTGTTAATATTACTTGTTATGGAAGTGAGGTTTGTTCACCAAATATATGTACTCAAAATGCATAACTAATGTTAAACAACGTAGCTATTAAGCATGAAAACCGTAATTTTCTAGTTAATTCGATAGAATGTCTTTTTCTCATTCCCGAATTCTACTTTTTAATACTGAATTATACAGAGCAACTTTTTTTAAAAATAAGTTTTCAATTTGTTAGCTGACCGTTATAAAAGAGTACAGCATTTGGTCATATTAACATGTTTAATGTTAAAATAAAATTCACGTGTCACTGCCATATCCAAATGAATTTCAACATGTTGGTTAGTTGTAACTTCATTAAGTACTGCAGTTGCATTTCGGTAGGAAATAAAAACAGCTATTTTCAGAGAGAAAGCATATGTTTTGTGTCTCTAAACCATAGAAATATATGTTCAAATAGTTGATATAATTTTTTTCGACACTTTACTTTAGGAGGAGTTACATTTTAAACATCGATGTTTTAAACCAGTCTTAAATATGATACTATAGGCAATTTAATCTGAAGTATTATAAAACAATATAAAACTACTTATATTTTACTAAATAAACAAAGAACCATATTTAGAAATAAAACAAAAATCTTTAGTAACTCATTAAATGGAATTTACTTATTATGTTACATTCTATTTTTTTTGCATGTTATTGCTAGTTTCTTTTATACATTGAAACTCCTAAAAAAGTTTAAAAATTCCTTTTAAAGGATGTTATACATTTCTACGCTTATATAAATATGTACAGAAATTTTTATACGGTCAGTATTTTTTAAGTATATATCTTAAGTATTTGCTAAGTATATATTAAATACATATTAATTAGGTTTATGTCCTATAATTATTATCTGTTTTGTAAATATTACTGTAAAGTACGAGTTATTGCGTAAAAAATACACATTGCCATATTAACAATATGTACAACCATTTAACAACATGGTAGATTCCAATCCCATAGACTAATCTGCTAAGAGAGGATGTAACATTAAATGTATTAATTTAGCTTGGCCCTGAAACACGAATTTTTTACATTACAAGACTTGTAAATTGCTAATACCTAACAACTCAAATTTCCTAAAGTATAGATTATTTTTGCTATTATTTCACAAGCACAAAATTCTACAAAATATATTTTAAGTTTAATAATTGAGCAGGAAACAGTGTAGAGAGACGTGCTTTATGAGAACTGTATATACTTTAAATGCCGATTTTCAATCAAATATTGAATCTGACTCACAACATTTATGATATTAGACATTTTTGTCTTTTAGAATATATACAGTTGCGTTATAATTGCGCTCAAATACATGTATAAACGCATGCGATCGGAGGTAACGTATCAGGTACACTCACTATTGTATCATGACTATATAGCATTTTGAGAATTCCCGTTGCTTTTGATGATGTTGTGTTCAAATGCCCAAATAAATTCCAAATAGTACTGAAATTTTATCCTTTACGTCCCAAATTTAATTTACTTTAGCTCACCATGTAAATTTGTTTAAAATAAGATTAATAATTTATTTTCAACGCAGAGAATTGTTTCAACCTTGGGTGATTTTATTTCCATCACCACGATATTTTTATTTTGAAATTTTTCTTTTTTCGCTGATAAACTGAACTAAACATAACTGTCGGTATAAGCAATTCTCCAGCTCTACTGATTATTTTAATTGTTTATATTCAAGTGTATTTTAAACAAATATTATCAATAAAGACAATCATATTGGTAGAATACTAAAATAATCAGTATAGGCTAAATGCCTTTCTATCAAATAGGAAAGCCTCAAATATCCTAATCAGTTAAGGTATCCGACTACGTTGAAAAGTTTAATTTGGGTCAAAAATAACAATTCTTTTTAATTCTTTTATTGAATAGATCAGTTATTTAGCTTTATAAAACAGGTTTATTTTCGTCTGCTCGTTAATTAGAAGCCGATATATTAAAGATTTTATAATGACTAGAAAACCGGAGGTGGAGATTTAAATTACCGGATTTGGCCGTTTATTAAAGGACCAGAAACCTGATAACAATTAGAACAAACATAATTTCATTTTTAAATATAATTTTAGTAAACTTTTAATGAAATAATTAAAGTAAGAACGCATTTGAAAACTATGTGGCAACGTTAAATTTCTTCACATAGCTTGTATTCTAAGAACATGTAAATCGTAAAATGAATTTTTCTTAAAATTGAGTTATTAAACATTTTTTGCTGACTTCAAAAGTGGTAACTCAAAATATTATGATTGAATTTTTATGAAATTCTGTGTCCCTGGTCTATATAATGTTTTTTAGAGGATGTACTAAAATAATTTCTATTGAATGATTATTTTCCAATTTATGACCTATTATTTCAATAATAACGTTGTAAAATTGGCAAAAATTTCTATTAGTTGTAAATTATTCATTTCTTAATATAAATTCAAACTTTTAGTAGATTTTGAAGATAAAAGCATTTTGTTTATTTTGGTATAACATTCATTCAGATAAGACTGACTGTTTTTAATGTCGCAGTTAGCTACATTAAAAACAGTTTTAATGTAGTTAACTGCTAGCTTTTAATGCAACATAGATTTTAATGTAAGTTTTAAAAAAAATTTCTTAAAATTCTGTATATATTTAACGATTTTGAAATAAACATAGAAGTTTATTTTAAAAATTGACACTCATTAATCTTTATTGGAATTAAATCCAAAAATATATTTAAAGTGTGCCTACACCACGTGTTTCTAAAAAAATCTACTTAATCACTCTACTGCAGAGTGCAAAATTGCCACTATGCAAAAATTGAAAAAAAAATATTAAAAAGAAAAAGAATATCGTGTATCTTTACTAAGCATACTTATTTATATTAGTTTTCTTACGGCATTAAATCCCATTAGCATCTATACATCACAATATTCAATTTTAATCTCATTAAATATAATTTCCTCTAAAGAATGGTATAATAAAGTACTACTGGTATTGTTTAAAAAAGAAACATCAGTTTTGGGATTCATATTCAAGAAAAAAAAACCTTAATCCTTTTAATTTGCATGCGAATTATTTCTTTTATCTTGCAAATTAGGCATAGTGAATGATTTCTTATTGAAATTCATCACGCTTCCTTTTTTAAGATATTTATATTTTCAACCCATTGATGATAATCTGGACTTTGAAGAGAAGCAATGAAAAATATTAATGATGTAGCAGTAAACATTATCCCAAAAAGTAATCGCTCCTAGATATGATAAACTCGTTTACGGAAGAATTTCTTTTCTCTTTTTGCTTTTGTAAAATGTTTATTTCATTGCCTAAATCAATACACCACCCTCAATAATGTTGGATAGTGATCGCATTGCAGATTTTTTTAAAATGATTTTTTGTAAAATTTCTTAATTGTGTGGAGTAAATAAATTTTAAAATGAGGGATCTCATGGTGCCATTGTATAGAAAGGAATTTTGTTTCCTTTTTACAAAAGGCATTTATTTCCTTTATGTAACTCTAAATTATGTTTTTGTTTCATGAATTGCGTTTACGAGTTCCAGTTCTATTAATATGCGGCTCAGGATAAAATATTTGAAGTATATGATTAAAAAGAAGCCAGCAAATTAAATGTTACTATTTTTGTCTAAATATATTTATGTGAGTATAAGTTCTAGAAATTTCCTAACTTTCGAGACAGCAACTCTTTTGATTTTAATATTTCGCATAGTAGCAGCAACAATAATATGCTGAAGTCATAACAAAATACTTTAGAATTATCTTGGGAATCAGTTGCAGAGGCCCTCTTATAATTTTATGAAGCATACTCCATTCACTCTACAAACTATGACACAGCGTATGCAAGCAGATTGAAACTTCCATATTTTAGTCCTTTGTTAAATTGAGAAATTTTCCATTGGGATATACATAGAAAATGAGAGAATTTTAGTGCGTATACAAAATATGACTCAAGTAGCTAAAGGCTGACTTCAAAGGATACCAACCTTTCAAAATGAAAGAAATATATTTATACACCCTGAAACTGAAGTTTAAAATGCATATATACATATATGCATTTATATTTCATTATATATATATATATATATATATATATATATATATATATATATATGTGTGTGTGTGTGTGTGTGTGTGTGTGTGTGTGTGTGTGTGCGTGTGTGTGTGTATATATACATACTCGTAAATAATTGAATATCCTTACCCTGCCTCTTTTTGACATTCAAATTGAACTCAATCAAGTAAGCGTTGAAATATAAATTAAATTTTGAAGGAAAGCCAGCAAATGGAAATGTGTATGTAAAAGTTTTTAGAAGATGCATAGCTATGAAGACAGATAAAAAAATTTTAAAATGTCAAAATACAATAATATTGCCTCAATTCCTTTAATACTTAAATAAAGAAATATTTCTCAAGCTAAAACTGAATGTAGTAATTCATTCATTCATGAATTTGAATACAGATTTTTTAAATATTCAATTAAAATTATTAAATGTACACGTTTCCTAAAATGAAACCAAATATCCATTTGCATTCCTACAAGTTACTTCCGAATTTCAGTGCATTGTGAGGGGAAGCCATTAGGAAAAAAATCTACTCCAAAACTTAGGGGTTGTCCATTTTTATGACTCAGTCATCCAAGAATAGACACGAAGAGTTCAGTAGTCACCCGTGATAAACTGATCGTTGCATTGGGTATCGACCATACACAGAGAAAAAATGCTGACCAGAATTCGAAAGTTCCTGGTTTCAAGGCATGTTAATTTAGGTTATAAGCAAACGCGTCTGTAGACCCAACTAATGTGTCAATACACGCAATCCAAACCGAGTTGAACATTTTGATTGTGGGTTGATGTGATTTTCCCTTTCCTGATTCGCCCCTTGTGTGAATTTCTTCGAAAGTTGGCCGAAACTCAAGACACTGAAGTAATAGCTGTCTGTTGTTTATGTGGAAATAAAGAAATGGCGCTCTTCAACAAAGCGAGGCGTTCACGTGTTATATTAGTAGATGTAAAGACAATTTTAATCGTTTGAACATTAAAATATATAATAAATATGCATAATCCTTAATGTAAATCGTAATTATAGACCATACTTCAACAGATAAGAAATGCGAGGACTTTTTTAAAAGATTTACTATTTTTTAAAATTTGAAATCGTTGTGTAAAGCTAAACTTACGACACTCGCGTAAGCTATTGCATGTGTAACATGCAACTCATACACGAATTATAGATGCATATTATTGACCATATTATGATACATATTAGGTGATATTTTTGATGACGCAAATCTTACATAAGTGAGTGCGCGCGCACATGTATGTAATATGTAAACATTATGTATTAAATTTATTTTTACGTTACATAATAATTTCATCATAGAAAACTCTTAATTTAATATATTTTAATAAAGAAATAAATTTAATTATTTGACCAAAAAACAAGAATATGATTTTTCAAAGTAATTTTTGACATCTACCGATATAACAGGAACACCACACTTCTGAATATCCAATATAAAAAGTAAGTTTGGTAACTTTTTACAGTGTAGATTTTAATGATCTGTGAGTTACTGTTATTAGTTTTCTGCAATCTTCATTAATAACTCCTCAATATTTTAAATAAACTTAGTACTACTATAAAAAAAGCAAAAGAATGCAGTTTGTTTCCTGTAATGCTACCAGTACTATAAGTATGTACAGCTATTTGCATGTATATATAAGTTGTGACTGCAAGTCCAACTCCATTCCAAAATCGAAGTTTACAGATGATACTATCTGGCGATAGCATTTAATTATAAACTCTTTTGGCATTGTCGAATTTAGAAAAATGGAAAAGTAGAAGGGGAAATCTGATTTTTTTTTAAATTCGGCTATACATTACATTTATGTCTACACAAATTGTGTGTTTGTGTGTAAGTCAATGAGACAGAAGGAAATAATAAAAAAATATTGTAACAATTGGTAATCAATTTAGATAACTAATTCGAAATTCTCAACCAGTTGTTCAGTCATTGACAGCTGTCCCTTGGGGCGAGTGTCGTTGTTTGTAATGCCCTCCCCACCACTTCATGGGCTTTGTTGGCCAAAGGAAAAGGTGAGAGTCAACGGGATCTTATTCCGTTGACCCTCCCTTTTTGTCACTTTCAACAACTCATCAAAAATGAACCCTTTTCTAGTGACTGGTCTTCCAGAGATCTTCTCTTCAGAGGAGACCAGTAAATGTACCAGTCTCTAGAAATGGGTTGTAGGACCCACTTTCCATTGTGGGTTGTTCAACTAATGAAAAGCGAGTTTCGCTATGCAATAGATTTAAACCCGGCAAAGTGAGTTCAGCAACCAACTTTTTTTCTCCTTTGTGTAGGAACAAAGATATTTGACCAAAATTCCTATCGACGAAAAAAAAAATGTCGGTAATGTCAAAATGAAAGGGAGAAAAGTGTGAGGTAAAGTCATTTGAAAAAACACCTTTTTCATCACGCCGTGTTTCTGAGTTCGATGAATGCATGCTTCAGTTTTTAAAACAGCAAGTTCCTCTTGACAGGTGGTCGTAGCATCACAATTTGCTGAAATAAATTCATTAGTTTTATCTAATCGTAAAAACAACTTAAAGAGGATTAGATAAAGCAATATTTATTAATTTCTTTACAAAATTGTTTTGCAATTTATGTTTCACTAAAAACTATTTTCTAATTGAAGTTCATAAATGGACCAGATTTTAATTAATATTTCTTTTTACTTAGGTAGTATTTATTTTTGTAAGCTAACAGTGAACGCTCTTACACAAGCTGTTTTAAAATAAATCATGCCGCATGTATAATCATTAAGTCCCCATCTTGCGCTTATGGAACGTAAAATGACATCTAACAAGTTTTCTAATTTACTGATGGGCTCCAAGGGAAATGAAGAGATAAGCCTTTCTCACATGCACAAAAGCGATTACTCTAATGATTAAACCGCTCTTTAGTTTGCTGTGATTTTATCTGTCACAGGCCTCGCACATACTGTAACCGAAATTTATTCAATACACCTATACACGTAGGGCAAGCTCAAGGTTTTACAAGAATGTAAAATATTATGGTTAAAGTCTACCATGTGTTTGTGTTTCTGAGAATTTTCCATTACTTCAGTAATTATTCGTGCTATAGGAGGCTTAAAATTTAGTTGTTCTGATAATAAGCTAAGTTTTAATAATCTAGTATCCCGAGTTTTAGTATTATACACCATAATAAAACAAAAGAATCGAATTTTAATCATATCTGCCTTCGTAATTGTTAATTGTATATATATATATATATATATATATATATATATATATATATATATATATATATATATACACTCTGCTGGCCACCCAAATTGCAACACCAAGAAAGACAAGATATATCACAACAAAATTTATTTTGTAGATAACATGTTGACCAAGTATCAAATGATTAAATTTATACACTTCTGTGAAGTGTGGTTCCTGCCAAAATCAGTAGCCAGAGTAGCCGCCATTGTTGGAGATCACCGCTGCCACACGCTCGGCATTGATTCAAAGAGACTTTGGATGAGTTCTTGGGGTACAGCAGACCAAGCAGCTTCCACACGTTGCCAAAGTTGATCTGCTGTGGCAGCTGGGGATGGAATCTGGGTCAATCGTAGAGCAACCATGGACCACATGTTTTCTATCGGCGAAAGATCCGGAGAGCGAGGCGGCCAGGGAAGCAATTCAATCTGGTGATTGACGAAGAACCGTTGGACAATGCGTGCCACGTGTGGTCGCGCATTATCCTGTTGAAATATGGCTGTGGGCAAGCCCTGAAGGTAAGGAAGGACAACTGGCTCCAACTTCACTTTTTCTTCCTCGGAGATGTAGCGCTGGCTGTTTAAAGTACCGGCAATGCGTACTAGAGGTGTGCGAGAGTGATATCCAATACCGCCTCATACCATAATACCCGGTGCAGGACCAGTGTGGCGGTGCATAACGCAGCTGTTCAGCATCCTCTCTTCACGGTGTCTCCAGACTCGAATGCGACCATCGTGGTGTTGCAGACAGAAGCGTGACTCGTCAGTAAAGACAATTTCATTCCATTCTGCCGTCCACATCCTTCTGTCATCGCACCATTGGCGGCGGAGACGTCTGTGGTTCTGCGTCAAGGATAGACAAAGCAATGGACATCTTGCGGACAGACCACTCTGCTGTAAACGGTGTCGAATGGTACGCGCAGACACTTGATGATGCGTTACAGACTGCATGTGCTGTGCTATGGTTCGTGCTGTGACTGAGCGATCCGTCACTGCCATGAGCACAATTTGCCTGTCATCACGTGAAGTGGTGCGCTGAGGTGGATGCGATCGAACACGCCGGTCCGTCGTACCCTCCTGCATCCAACGATCACATATCCGCATTACTGTTGTTTGGTTTCGTCCAACACGACTACCGATTTCCCTGAAAGATAATCCACAATCTCGGTAGGCCACTATCCTTCTTCTGTTGAACTCGGATACTTGATCAAAAGATGATCGCTGTTTTCGACGAGGCATAATTGATCGTTTTTTTGAAAAAACCACAAGAAAAACACAATTGCCGAACTTGAAATCGTCGAAATCTCCAAGCCTTAAATAGCGCTTTGAAGTGGAGCCACAGGCGCGCGTGATGTGCGTCTGCGCTGAAATTCTAATCATTTGCATATCTCACCTCCGCTAATGCATGTTGTAAATTTCATGTTATTTGCATGTTTCCTTCAGGGTGTTGCATTTACAGTGGCCAGCAGTGTATATATAAATATATATATGTATATATGTGTGTGTGTGTGTGTGTAAGTAACATGTTGGATCAACTGCGAGAAGAAAGACGAATTAATGACCCGACATGTCACAGTGTAATTAAAGTCGATGGCCTGATGAAAATACGGCAAAAGGAATTATTCACGGCAAATCATTTTATTAAGAAGAAGAAACGTCTTCACGGGGCAATTACAGAAGGTAGAAAACGCACATGTACTTTGCATCATGCCAATATATAACTTCCTAAACGGTTCATGTGACTGTGCAAACGTGCAGCGATTCGCTGTCAGCCCGGATGGCTGGGTCTGAGCACATATATAACTAAGGGGATTATCTAAATATTTACAGGGGTCGTATAGGATATGCTGAAATCAATTTCTTTGATCTTAAAATGAAAATGAAAAACGTAATTAGTCCACACTCAAGGAAATTTAAAAAAAATTTAGACTTTTGAAGGGGTTTAGTGTTTTTTCAATTCCTACTATTAGTTCACACTCTCCCTATATTTATATATCTTGTTCAAATATTCAATCGTTAATAAAATACTTTTTATTCATCCACTCAAGTTCAAATGCATTTTTTAAAACTTGTAGTGGATGACACTTGATGTTAATACAGTGTTTTAAATATTAATTCATTAATTAAATCTAATTAATTAATTTTAGTTTTATATGGGAGAAACAAATTTCTCAGCAATAATGGTGTTCACGGAATCGAGCCAATATCAATGTAATTCCCCGCCAAAAAGTAACTAAATTAAATTTTTTCTTTGTTGACCTAAGTAGGAATGGACTTTATTTTTTTTTTAATATTACTTGTTATATGTTATATATATATATATATAGGGTAACTCTAGGATAGATGGACATAGTTTTTAAAGATTGAAATAAAATTTCTTAGAATGCAAACACAAGAATCATTTATGCATATTTAAAATTCTTATACACATACTCATCATATTTTGGGCAAAAAAAAATTAAACATTGAGAACAAAAAATGGGAAACATAGTTTGAAATTAATATGGCAGATGGCCATCTATCCTTCAAGCCTAGGAAAGATGGTCATGCAATACAAAAAAGAAAAAGTGAAGTTAAAATCGCAAAAAACAACACATTTCATATAGTTAATCAAGAAAAAACATATAGCAATTTGCAAAGATGCAATTATACCACAGAAAATGAGTGAATAAAGTTCGAATAAACAACATTTGAAGTATAATTTCAACCCTTCACTTTTCGTAAAATTTTACTACATTTTTGGCAAAGGTTTTGATAGTTTGTACACTTTTCATGGTACTACTTCAGGCACCTTATATATTTTATCCAGTCATCCGTTTTAGTTGTGGTATTGTATTTTTCTCCACAACCAACACAGTGATCGTCATCAAATTCTATACCCTCGGAATCTGTAGAATCTGGTAATTTCAAATGTATTTCATCTTCTCTAGTTTGAAGTAGACATCTATTTCTTCACGATTAATGGCTTCTCTTCCCGCAAGCGACACACCTTCAGCTTTTCTGATTGATATATCAGAATGACGACTTAGGAATATACTTAGCCAAACATACCCAGCCTTTTCACTTGTATCATTAAAACGGTGCTTTATATCCAGTTTTTTGGCAAAGTCAAAAGCGAGAATTCTCATATCATCTCGAGTAAATGGGAATCCTTGTTTCTGCATTCGTTTAATGTGTTGTACTAATCTTTCTTCGTTTTCTTTTACAAACATCGGACCAAGACCCATGCTGACTTCATTGGCATTATTGGTCTTCAATCGGCGATCAAAAGTCTTGCGTGGAATGTGAAATGCATCAGACTCTCCTTTTACCGAATATGATCCCGTTTGCACAGCCTCCATTGCCTTAGACAAATCATTTTGACTCCAGGTCCCTCGGTTTGAATGAGACTTTCTTATGTATTTATTCGGCATCTTGAAAAACTGAAAAAAAAACATTGTTCGGCATATTATATTACTATTATTATTGAAATATTTATATTATTTAAAATTGAAACAATTATATCCATTAATATAATTATAAACAGAAAAGTTATATAATTATTTTAAATATAATTATATTTAATTAAAATCCTCACTCCGTATAGTTTTGAAATATTGATTAAAGGTGGTCATCTCTCCTCGATTTTATGTGGCCATCTGT
Source organism: Dolomedes plantarius (assembly GCA_907164885.2). Classification (NCBI taxonomy): domain Eukaryota; kingdom Metazoa; phylum Arthropoda; class Arachnida; order Araneae; family Dolomedidae; genus Dolomedes; species Dolomedes plantarius. Next base: position 73,118,582 of record OU015495.1, read on the forward strand.
CCTGAAATTTAAGGACAGAGGGCCACCCAATTTGAAGCGTCACTCCGCCATTCTACGTCTTTGTTTTAGGCTTAGAAGCAAAGATTAGATTATATACATGCCTTAAAAGTCCGTGAAGTAAAATATATTCAGATACCTAACTCAACAATAATATTCAGCCACAAAATTAAATAAACATTAAAATTTCACTTACTTTTTATAATCGAAAAACTCAGCTGTACCTCCCAATGAATGAACTCGTTGAACATTTCTTAAGAAAAAAGTTTAAACTACCATCTATGATCAAGTTTTGGATATATTTATACTGGCCATCTCTCCTAGAGTTACCCTATATATATATATATATATATATATATATAGAGAGAGAGAGAGAGAGAGAAAGAGAGAGAGAGATATGTGTGTGTGTGTGTGTGTTTGTTTGTGTGTATATATATGCACACACACACAGATAAGCAAATATGGTTTACCTTCAAAGGTTGTTAAATTGAATGGATTGGTTTTTATCATTAAGATAATACCTATGATTGTTCGGTAATTATGCTTGTTTTTACCCGAGCCTTATTTCGTTTATATTCAAAGGAAAGTATACATAAATTCTGTCCAAGAAGTGGGTTTGTTTCAGCTTTAATATCAAAAATTATTATCATAATTTAAATACTCCAGCAGTGAATTTACCTCTTACGTTGGAAAATTTAAAATATCCATTTTTTTGTTACACAAATTTAGTCTTGTGAAATTATTCTACTAATATTTTCTAAAGTATTTCTTCAATCGTCTGATAGTATTCTGAAGTCTTTATTTCATTGTATTGTTGAAAGTAATATAATCTAGATGTGAAAAAGAAGGATTTTTTTTTATAAGTGCTGAAAGAGATGAAAACAAAAGATGAAATGCATAACGGGAAATTTTCTCTCAGTGAAGTGATAGAATTTTCCTCTATCTTCCTAAAAATCTCAACTACTCTTTCGGGGGAAAGTTTGATTCTAGATTGTTTTGCATATAATATTTTTATCTCGAAATCCATATATCATAGTATACAGCACAACCTATATGGAATACAGTCCTATATGGAATATCCTAAACTTTCACACATACGCACACACACCTATCTATCTATCTATCTATATACATAAATATATATATATATATATATATATATATATATATATATATATATATATATATATATATATATATATACACACAGTGCTAGATTTCTAGAAATAGAGGTGCCGGAACGGTAACCCTCCGGGGTGTGTGTGTGGGGGGGGGGTTGTATTCCAAATTATTGATAAAGAGAGGTACCTAAAGAGAGGTATGTACATATATATATATATATATATATATGTACATGCATATAGATATATATATTTATTTATTTATTTATTATGCCCTGTCTAAAGTGATGGTATTTATTTACCTTAGTAGCAAAGTAGAAAATATTTATCCGGTGCTAAGTCTGCAGTGGGAGGAAAAGTTTTTTAGTTTTTGTTGCGTCTATCAAACCTATAAAGAGGATGGGCATGCACATATCTCTGAAGTATTGCATGCTAATGCAAACGTGCTTATCACAATTTACAGATAATTTCTTTTGATTTTATAAATTAGCTATTAGAAGTTTCAAATTTTTCCGATTTACTATTTGTTGAATGTTAATTTTTTCATCCAGCTTGTTCTCTAAAATCAATCCCTGACACCAACAAATTTCGCTAGCGTTTGTAGACCGTTCAATATAGGCGTGGAAATTTTGGATTGAGATAAATGGAGACCGGTTGAAAATTTATATAATGATTTCAACTGTGTTGAGAAACCGTACAAAAACAATAATTAAGAGATTCTGTTAAATGACGTAGATATTCCATGGATAAAAAAATGAAATCATTTCCAACCACATTTTTACACTCAAAGAATTTAAGCCTCGCTTACCCCATAAAAGTAATTATTTTTATCCTGAAGTTTCTAGATCAGGAATTTAATCCATTATTGAGCAGTCACTTTTTTTTTACCTTTTATGAATTCCCTTTGACAACAAAGGTCATAAAGTCAGATTCAGTTTTAATAACGTCTTATTGCAATATTGAAACATCAATATACCTTTCTCTTATTTATATATTTTGTGTAAGACTTCATACATTCTAGGAATATCTATAAATAACTCTATAGACATCTACAGAGTTCATGTACCTTTCGTTATATCCTTAAAACTTTCATATGATTCCGTTTGAAAATGATAATGCTGAGTTGTATAAATCTTTCAAAAATTGGTGTGTCTTCGATATCATTATTTAGAGTTCCGACAAGCATATTTTAGATATCAAAGTTTGAAAATAAATAATAATTCTGGAAAGGAAAGTCATCTCTGTGAGGCGTAGATCATACATCGAAATCTAAACATTACATTTAAGAGCCTTTTATAATGAGCATAGAAATTCATAATGCCTTATTTTAAAACAAATTTGAGTCGAATGCTTTAAGACCGATAAAATAAAGAAAGAAATGAAAAAAAATAGAAATTTTAACAATGACGGTTTTGATGAAAACATGAAAAAAATAAGATGATAATAATAATAATACACTTGAATCTAAATATTTTTTTATATAACGGGATGTTACAGAGTAGTTGTTTCATAGTGTCTAAATGCCTTTGTTTCTTTAACGAAGGAGGGATTATGCCGAAGAAAGAAGTTAAATTTCAATAAAATTATTTGATAAAATAGCAGGAGATATAGCTTATTACAAAATTTCCTTATTTACAAAAAAAGTGCAGCCAGATAAAATATTTTATGAGCATTTTTTTTAAAGGAAAAGTAGATCATTGTATTTGTAATTCTAGATAACAATTGGCCGGGTTTGTAGTAATGCTTTATAAGACGCTCTTTCTTATGGCATCATTTCTATATATGATACTGGTAAAGCGTTTTAGTAAATTTCAGATTTTATTTTTAATATGTTGCTTAAAGAAATTCTGTGATATTGTCAAGGACAGTAAGACCTAACAGGTTATTTTAAATTTTAAAACACTGAAAAATCGACTTCTTTGAGATCACGGTTTTTGGAAATATGTCGGAATTATAACGTTTGTAGATTACTTGTAATGAGTTGAAACACAGGATGAAAACAATTGAAGTATGGAATATTAAAACAAAAAGTTACCGTCACGACTGTATGTATCATTATCCTAGTTTAAAATGCAAATGCCGAAATATCCGTTTTCATTGAATAATATTGATGATAATGAAAAACGATAGTTTTGATAAAAACATGAAAAAATAAGATATTTATAACACATTTTGATCTAAATAATTAAAAAAAAATTATTTAGATCAAAAATTTATTTCCAAAAATGTACCTCCTAAGAAATAATATCTGAACTGATTTAGATGAATTACGGAGAAGCAGATGAAATAATTACAAACAGAAGAAGTAATTAGAACTCGCCTGATATTTAGGATATTATTTAAAAATTAAATCATTCCATTATGCTTATTTAAATATTCCCCAGTTTCTTGATAAACTTCATTTTTTAAAATTTATCTATGCACAACTAAATGTATTGATAATTGATTTGGATGTAATTTAAAGTATTTTTAGGAACAAGATGCAATTTGTTTTCAATGAAAAATGTTTATACATCTAATACCCTAAAAAGTATAAAGAAATATAATGAAAAATTCCCTTTTTCAGGGGATTTTAAGAATATCAATGCCTTTTTTCCTTAGTTTCATTTCATTCATACTCTACAATGAAAGCACAATTGAAAGATATTAAAAAGCATTCCTTTAAAAGACAAAATCTTATAAGTTTGGAACGTTTATGCACCTTTTTTAAACTGTTAATAGATTTTAGATGCGAAGTAAACAAAACATTATGAAATAAAACAAGATTATTTAATTTATTTTGGAATCCATAGGCACACTTTCCATGTTTTATAAATTGTGACACGAAAATGACAGAAAAGCTTAAGTGAAATGTTATTTTATCACCTAAATATAAAATTTAGTATCTGAGTGAGAAATACATTACAAAGCGCATAATTTAGAGAACGCTTATATAAGTGAAATAGGTTATGAACTCCAAACCCAATACCCCTTTCAGAGGGAACAATCACCACAGTTTGTAGGGTGTAATTTTTTTTCCCGATTTTTATTCACCTAAAAATTCTTGAAAAATTTTCCAATTAAAGGTTGCAAAATGTTTTTACTTCTTTAAACTGATAAAAGATGGCAGAACTAGCCTTTTTCTGCTCATTTAACGGGAATACATTGAATGAAAGTGAAAAGAAGACTAGATTTAGGCTTTCGAACTGTGCGAACGGCGCCCCTGAAAGGGATACACCAACATTCTGGTACATTTAGTTTATTTACCATATATGAGTTTTTTAAACGTTTCAATAAAAAATATTTTGGTCATCTTTGATTCTGAGCTAAATGAAAAAGATCTTTGATTTTGACTTGCATCCACCATAGAAGAATTTAATGGTTCGCTAGGCAACATACATTTTGTCATAGGATTATACTAAAATTTCTCTATTGAAATGAAACTCGATTCTCAAATTTAAATTTACACAATTTGTATATCTATCTCGGCTATAACAAAATTAGTTCAAAGAATTAAAAGCAAATGAAAGAAACGACTCGTAAGCATAAAATCAACAAAACTAATTGAAGTTGTAGAATGTTCCTTATATGACCCTAAAAATTATTTTTCTCGGTATTTCAACAATTGACGATTCTGAATTATTTTAATATTTATATATTATAATTTATTTCTTTATTTCCTGGTATTAAGTAGTTAAAAACTGAATTCCCACTAAAAACTAATAAATAATGATAAATAAATAAGCAAAATTTTGTACTGAGATGACTAATTTTAATTTTTAACTAATAAATCATAAAACTCTGAACAAAAACTCATGACGAAAATGCATTCCTCTTTTAACATTTAAGGCTAACAGAAAACAAAAACTTGAATTCTTGTTTTCGTATTTCTAAGTAATAAAAATTTGTTTTCAAAAGGATTGAGTTAGAAATTTAATAAAATCGGGATTGTTTTCAACCGTTTTAAACGACAATTTTTAGATCAAGAGGGATTCAATTTAATGCAATACGTTTTTAGTCCGTAAATAGCACACATTTCTCAGTAAATAACTTGTTTTAAACAGCTAAAATTTGGTTCTAAGAAATGTTTATTTCGGTTCCAGCTACCTTAGAGGCTGGCTTCAAATGGAAAAATTAAATCAACGCACATTTTGTTTATTCAAATCTTATATTTCTCACAAAAAATAATTTCCTTTCAAAAACTTAGATTTTCAAATACACTATACTTTGAGCCGCATACGAAATGTTTATCCTATAAGCAAAAATATACAATAATAAAAAAATATATAAAGCAAAGCGCGAAAATATATAAAGCAAAGCATATAAAAATTATCTCTCGTTTAACTAATTATTGCCACTTAATTTACGTTTAGTACCAATGGGGAGTTACTAACGCTTGACAGTGTTTGTTTCTCAGTACGAATTCAACACTTATTTGCGATTCGGATATTGAAAAAGGTCTGTTGATAGTCTTCTTGTTTCACGTTTGTCATTTTTTTGTTTAAGTTATCTGGTTTTTCACGAAGAAATAATTAAAGGCAATTTCTAAATTAGAAAACTAGGAATCACTCACAACCGATTTTATTTGTGATGTGGGATTGTTATCAAGGCATTCAGTATAAATTCTCAATTACAGCGTCAGGAAAAATTAAATGGTAGTTAGATAAAAGTAAACTTGTTTTACATAAATCCTCTTTTGCTATGATTTTGTATTTATACATACAGTATTTATTACTCCCAAGAGATATGATATTTTATTATTTTCTTACAAACCTCGTCAATTAACTTATTAGCATCTGAGTTGCGTTTTTCAGAACATTGATAAAAGTTTACTAAAAAAAAACTATAAAACATTTTTTTAAATGATGTTTTCAAGCAGTTCTAAGCGAAAGCAAATTCAAATTAATAGGTATAAATATTAACGCTAGTTGAATATTTTTAATATACAGGATGTTTCAAAAAGAATAACTCGATTTGAAATGAGTATATTATGAAAAATATTGAACATAGAAACTTAAAATTTATTTTATATAGCATGGATAATCATGAAGTTTTTTTACAAACCAAATTAAAGGTGCTAAATAAGCCCACTTGGCAAATTCATCCCAAACTTTTGCGAACATGTCTGCATACATTGCTTCCATGGCTGTTATACGGACACAGACAACCCGTGTCTTGAATTGTTTATGGCATCGCCTAATGCTCTAAGAGGTAGGAACTTCAATCTACCAGGGTTTTCTCAACGAAAATCACACTGAACTGTTGTTATGGAGTCACACTTCGCAAAGCGTAGAACACAAAATTATGTCTGTTGTGCAGTCTCCATCTTTACAAATACTGAAGTGGCGGGCGAAGGAGGAGCATTAGCGCTACTTGTCAGCAACTGCGTGAAACTCGAGATTTTCCTCTTTCTGTCTATACAATATTCGATCAAAACGGATTAAAAGAAGAATAGTTATGACTTTTTTAAATCGGATGATCCTTTGATTTCTGTTGTGCAGTCGCCATCTTTACAAACGTTGAAGAGGCGGGCGAAGGAAGAGCGTTATTGCTACTTGCCGGCAACTGCTTGAAACTCAAGATTTTCCTCTTTTTGACTATACACTATTCGATCAAAACGGATTAAAAGATGAATAGTTAAGATTTTTTAAATCTGATGTTTCTGTTTAAAACACCCTGTATATTTGAATGCAATTGAACTAACCTTATTTTTTTCAAATCTTAATTTTAACTTTTTAGATGGTGTTCCCAGGAGACAGCACATATCATTTGGAATTAAATTGCATTAGTGCAAGTAGTTTAGGTAGTTTTAATTAAAATTGTTTATACAGGGAATGGTTAAGTTTATTTTTATTTTAGTTAAACTGCTTTTTTAAAATTTTTTTTAATGCACCGCTCGCAAAATGGGACATAAAACTTTTACATGTGCTGTGATATTCCCACTTTGAGAAAAATCTTACTCTAAAGAAAATGAAAAATACACACTGCCGAGCCTGGAATAAAGCATTGTGAGATTTAAAAGAATTATGAATTTTTTAAACAATTACAATAATTCTTCTTAATAGAGAAGATGATATTGATAAAACAGATTTAATTATTTCCCCTGATAACATTGAAACTTCGTATATAGACTATAAGTGGAAGGGATCGGGTACAATTCATACCCCGACCACAGGTCATTTTAAACGCAAGAAAGATGGTGAATAAGAAGTTGATAATGGAGTCTTCTAGAAGTTCCAATAGCATATTGGGTAATTTTTAACCTAGTAAAGAGTCTATCGACTATCCGTGTCGAAGAATAGAACTTTTAACATAGCATGGCATGGTTCTCTGTTTGAGAGTTTAGAATTTTAAACCATAATGCAGTACATTGGTGTCCACTGCCTGGTTTTAATTAGAAGAAAATTTAAATTAGAGAGATGGAAGTCATGGGATTATCGGTATTTGAGAATAGAACTTTGAACATAGCACGGAATGGTACTTTGGTGCATGGTATAATCCGGTATACTTTGGAACACGGTATACTTTTTTAGAGATTTTAAAACAGCGTTCTGCAACATTTTTACACACGCGGACCTGCTGGAGGCCAAGATGGGAATAAGAATCCATATAAATAGTATTTTATTTATAAAATTTTATTTTGTAAGAGTGACATCAGAAGACAACTAGATGAGCTTTTCTTTTTCACGAAGAGCAAGTGCCTATGAATTTATATCTTCCAACAAAGGATTATTAATCTAGAGTTTACATTTAGGAGGTTTTTTATTTTCAGGGAAATAATTATTAAAGTTTTCAACTAAAGCCCTAAAATGTTATTAAGTTAAACATGACATTCTGGTTGTCATCAGCAGTAATCAAAATTCTCGCAAAAAGGGGAACCATTTCTATAGCGCCCTCTTGTATGCGATTATCCCAAAGAACCAGCTTGTTTTTGAACGCATCCATTTTGTTTCTGAGTAAAAAAATGTTTGGATATTTCCCCCAAAGAGGAATGTTACAATCGGTAAGAAGGCTAAATATGTCCACCATATACGCCATATACCCATTCCTCGTTCAACAAAGGTTCTTCTAGGTGAGATCTTCGGTCTCGCAGATATTGCTTTACTTCTTCCTCCACTTCGAAAAAACGTGTAAGAACCCTTCCTCACTTCTTCACGGAGACGGTGGTGGTGTTCTTTTTGAACGCATCCATTTTGTTTCTGGGTGTAAAAATGTTTGGATATTTCCCCTGAAGAGGAATGTTACAATCGGTAAGAAGGCTAAATATGTCCTCCATACGCGCCATATACCCATTCCTCGTTCAACGAAGGCTCTACTAGGTGAGATCTTCGGTCTCGCAGATATTGCTTTACTTCTTCCTCCACTTCAAAAAAGCGTGTAAGAACCCTTCTTCACTTCTGTACGGAGGCGGTGGTGGTGTGAGTCAACACTCGCACAGAGTGTCGTGAACAGCCTGAGTTTCAAAGATCGAGTAGTACATAGTTGTTTATGGCCGAGCATTTGTTGTCACCTGCTGGGTCCCGCTCGCCCGCAGCAAAGTAACGGCTGCAGGATTCGGGCGAAAATTTCGGCGGACCAGTTGAACAACACAAGTTTAGAATATTAAACAATAATGCAGAACATGGGGAAGGTCCACTGTCCCGTTTAAATTAGAAGAAAATAGAATTGAGTGAGATGTAAGTGATGGGACTATCGTAGTTGGAGAGAATAGATCTTTGAACATGGCATGTCATGACGCTCTGAGAGTTTAGATTGTTAAAAAATAATGCATAATATGGTGGGTCCACCGATTTAATTTAGAAGAAAATAGCAAAGATTTACAAAGATGTGATCTTGGAGTCTTAATAAAAAACAAATCTTCAAAAAAATATTAAAGATCTTTGCAGTTTTCAGCTCAAAATAACTTGGTTACTTAAATTGAATAACGTTTTCTAAATTAAAAGTTAATAGAAATAGTATGTTGAATCTGTTAAAATAATTACGAGAAAAGATAAATATTTATTCTTAGAATTTGAAAAAAAAATGTTTTCAAGACTGAGACTTAAAAAATAATATTTGATTTGCCTAAATCCTTTTAGATTGTTGCATAATGTTGGCGGTTGGGAACAAAAAATAAGACTTTTATTTAAATTAAACTAAAAAGAAATACATGAAAAGATATTTTATTTCACACTAGTTCTCCAAGGAAATAATATACGGCTTTTAAAATAATGTTATAGCGTAGCAAATATAAAGAACTGATTCTTCATGCGAGAAAAGTAAAGGAATTTATGTGAAATACCATTCCATGCTTTACTTTGAGTTCATAAGCCATGTCTTTTGGCAAAATACGGTTTTTTTGTAACGCATCAAATGTTTAAATTATGATTCTATTATTTTTCATTTAATGTTATGGTTTGTATTACATAGAAGAATGTGATGTATATTTGTGTTGGGCGCTTGCATTTCAGTTAGTTATTAAATGAGATTTAAATTTCCTTAACTATTATTTCTGGAAGGTATATTTCTTTTTTCAATTAATAATGAAAAATTACTGTTGTCCTAAAAATAGCAAAATTATAATTCTAAGCTTACAGTGCGAATTACAGTGTATTAATACAGTGTATTTCTAAGCTTATTTCTAATTAATGCAGAGCATTTCTAGTTTATACAGTTTCTAAGTGTATTTCTAATTAATGCAGTGTATTTCTAAGCTGGCAGTGCGAAGATAAAATGCAGCTGATTTTTCTTATTATCAACAGTAATTGAAAATTTTCCGAGGGAGCATTTTTAATGAAATATACAGTGAAAGGAGGTTGATTAAGGTTGAATAGCTGAAAATAAGGGGACAAATACGTCACATATTTAGAGTAGCAAGACTCTCTGACGAGTCTTCCATGACGACTTTCAGAAGCTGTTCTTCTCAATTCTACATGAGTTTAATAAAATAACAAAAAATAAAATAAGTTAAAGAAATTCACATAAAACCCTATTTTAGTTATGAATGTTAAACCAGCTGTATTTTTGGATAATTTAAAATCATATTGTGGGCAAGCAAGGGCGACTGCATGGCATGAAGTAAGAGCCATACCCGCCAGAGAAGAGTTAAGGAGGGCTTTGCCAAACCGTAAAATAGAAAATGCAGAGCATAAAAAACAAGAACCATTGAAGGGAGTGAAATAATAATTGCCAAAATAAAGTAATTTAATAAGTGAAATAAGATATATGCATTTATAGCTTTCTACGGGGTGATTATTAAGACTACCAACTTGTTGAACAATTTCAGTGTTGGGAGTAATCGCATTTCATTTTTTTTCTTTTCTTACAAAGTACGTATATGCCTTTTACAGTCATAAGATAATCTAAACGTCAAGTAATTTAGACACTCCAACAATAGGGGACTGTGAGGAAACACATAAAAGAATGAGTGCCCTATAAAAAATACATAAACCTTCAGCGACGTCCAGTAAGCGAAGTCTTGACCAGCGAAGTCTTGACTGTATTTCAAAGGTGAAAAACAAAACAAAAGGCTCTGTGTTTAATAAATAATGAAATACTCACTAAAATTTGCAGAACCGTTTACAAGTTTGATTGCCTTATCTAAAATTTAAAGAGCCGCAATTTTAAAACACATAAGTAAATAAATATGATGAAAACTTTAATAATAAGAACCTGATCAAATTCTACAAATGTTTGTAGAACTACGTCTTGTGACAGTTACTTGTCAACAAAACTTGACACATTTACAAAAAGAAAAAAAACTGTGATGGAGACTTTATACACAATTATATCTTTATTTAAAGATAATAAGTTTACTGATATTGTACAAAGCCACAGGTACTGCTACATTGTTCCGGTACTCATCGAAGTTAGGTGATGTAGAGGTACTGTCATCTTTTTTCTTACACAAAGAATAATTTAACTGAAAACTTCAGTTTAAAGCTCTTTCAAAATAGCTATAATCATCTATTCTAAGAAGTGGCGTTTAATCTACACAGCTCAGCATCGCATACTTGTCACCTACACATCACGACGTACTCACCCCGACATTATATCGCATTGAGGGAATACGTTATACAGTGAAATTTGTGCCTTATTGCTAAGATAAAACATTTGTTAATCAATGCTGTAAATTATTCTTAAAAAATATATGACTTCAAAAATTCTAGTTTTTAAACACTAAAATGTAGAAGTGCAATACATAAATTCTTATAACTGACTGTTATCCCAAAAAAGATTTTACACAGAGAAACAAAATTTAATTTGCCTATTCGTTTGGGGCATGAACGGATATATATTTAATATTATTAAGGACTAACTGATAAAAAGATTAGTTTTGTTACAAAACCTTTTTTCGAGTGATAATGCTATTAAGCTTCCAAAAAAGATGAATGAAATTACTCATTTATAATCCCAATTATATAATTTTCTTCAAATTTAATTTGGTATAGAATCAGCGCGATGCTAATACCCGCTGATGTTCCTAAACTAATTATATCAACATTAATATCTCAAATTACACACTACTATTCAGTAAAACTTAATTACATGTTATGAAATTATTATATCAAGACAAAAATGTTTTGTTCAAGTTTCTCAGCTCCCTTTTCCACACTGAAGACTGATTCCATGTTATGGATCCAAATTACTTCTATATTTGTGATTTTAGTAGGTAGAATTATGAATAGGCCTGAGGTAGCCTAGTGGTAGCGCATCGGTTTTCGGAACTGAGGGGGTTCGGTTCAAATTCTAACGAGCCCGGTTGAATACCTCCCTGTCTATGTCGGATATGGGCACGTTAAATCCGTATACCAGAAACTCCCTCTATGACGTCAGAGTATGTGGGAGAGGGTGCGATATCTCCAGATGTCTCCCTTGGGGGTTCTGGGTCAAAATTGCTGTGGTACCTGTCTAAATCCGAATCAGACCTTTTTGCGGCCATTATAAACCGGAGACACACATCTCAGCCCGCGATCATATACCAACCTCGTCTGGAATGCTTCCGGCAAGAGGACATTAGAAACAACAACACCAAAATTATATATATACTAGCATTATTGCCCGGCGTTGCCCGGGTAGATATATGGATATAAAATATTACATGCATTCCATCAAAAAAATACTTGGCTGCACTCCCGCTCTTCATGTTCATCTGGCCAGACAGAATGCGCTTAGAGTGTTTCTACTGAAACGATATACAAACAATTAGAAAGAAAGAAACTTTGAGCCTGCGGACCTTCGTCTGATTTTATTGAGAATTAATAACACCGTGTTGCGGGATTCGCACGTTTGGATTGAATAAATTTACTGTTAAATTATATTTATTAGATACTGTTCAATTAGATTTAATTAAATTTTTTTGATACACTGAAGAAATAAGTTTTATAATTTACATTTGCCTTTATTATTTATTTTTCCCTTAAAAACGCACTTTTTACCATTTCACCCAAGAGGTAAAGTGCACGATGCGTTATCCCCTTTATTTAATCAAAGTAAGGTTTGATTCCCCATGAAGTCTTTTTCCTTAAGCTTGTATGTTTTGTAAGAAATGTTTTGAATCAGATGCATTACCTGTGAGTAATGTTCTCAAAGGCTCGGGTAGTTCATGAATTGTAGGCAATTGTACTTTCCCATTACTGCAACACATAGAAGAGCCAGGAAAGTTGCGTTTATCTGGGGAGCCAGAGCCCAATCCTCTTTCTCCCGCGCATTGGAATTTGACCCCCCCCCTCCGTCATCCTCAAACCACCCCTCTTAACGCAGCTGGATGAGGGGAATCCACAGGGGGTAGACGCACCTCTATCGGGCACAAAAAACATTAAAAAATTAATTAAAAAAAACTAATTGAGCCCCAAATTTCGTTTTTCCTGATTGAAGTTTCTCGGGTCGAAAACATCAACAGTGCCGAATTTGGTCCCGGTGGGTGAAACAGTCTATGATTCTATAGCGGAAAAACAAACAGACAAGCTCTTTTATATATATAGATATACTAGCATTATTGCCCGGCAATGCCCGGTTAGATATATAGATATACAAATTTTGATGCATTCAATCAAAAAAATACTGGGCTGCAACCCCCGCTGTTCATGTTCATCTAGCCAGACAGAATGCACTTAGCGCGTTTCTACTGAAATGATATACAAACAATAAGAAAGAAAGAAACTTTGAGCCTGCGGACCTTCGTCTGATTATACGTCTGATTTTATTGAGAATTAATAACACAGTGTTGCGTGATTCGCACGTTTGGATTGAATAAGTTTACTGTTTAATTAGATTTAAGTAGATTTGTTTGATCCACTGTTTAATTAGAAATAAGTTTTATAATTTACATTTGCCTTTATTATTTATTTTTCCCTTAAAAGCTCAGTTTGTTCCACATCACCCAAGAGACGCACTTTTTTCCACATCACCCAAGAGGTAAAGTGAAAGATGCCCCTTTTATTTATTCAAAGTAAGGCGCGATTTCACAGGAAGCCTTACTTTGGTGATTCGGTTTTTTATTGTCGACAGGCCAAAAACCGTATCAGTTTTTAATTTTCCTAAGGCCAAAAACCGTAGAAAAAGCAAATTGTAAATCGGTTCAGGCGATGAGAAAAACTGCAAATAACAAAGGACAAAAAGCAGAGCCGGGAAAGTTGTGTTAAAACATACTAATTTGAACTGCATTCTTAAAAATCTCCCATGTCAGTTAGTCTAGTGGTTAAATTTTATCTTTTACCGTATTTTAATATTTCTCTTGTCAATTTATTTCGTTGTTATGCACGTAACGCAAAACTAATTTAAAGTATCACAAAAAGAAAAGAAACCACGTGATCAGCATTTCATAAATTAAATTCTAAAAATTAATCTTTAAAAATCCCCCAAAAATCAGAAAAGGGAGGTAACGATTCGAAAAAGATTTTGTTTTAAAGGAATTTTTACGATCTTTCTCGTGATATAAATTTTATAACCCTCGGATTATCATTTTAAATGCAAACTTAAAAAAATTAGAAAAAAAGCTTAAAAATTTAATTTTAAAAAATCAAAGAAGAATTTTTCAAAAATCTTTCTCAGTTTACCCCTCCACAATAAACCCCACTATAGAAGAATCACCATGCAAAATTTCAGCTCTTTATGTCCAACGGTTTGGACTGTGCGTTATCTGTCAGTTAGTCAGTCAGTTAGGCAAGGCCAAAGTTTATTACCATGAAGCTCTTACCCCCGCGCACCCCCTCTTCTCCCGCGCAGGGGAAGAGGGATAGGTTCGGATTTCACTGAACGTCTGTATCCACAGGGGGTCTCGCACCTCTTACGGGCACGAAAAATCGTTACAAAATTAATTTTAAAAAAAAACTTATTGAGCCCCAAACTTCGTTTTTGCTGATTTAAGTTTCTCGGGTCCTAAACATTAACTGTGCCAAATTTGGTCCCGGTGGGTGAAACAGTCTATGATTCTATACAACGGACAAACAAACGGACAAGCTCTTTTATATATATATATATATATATATATATATATATATATATATATATATATATATATATATATATATATATATATATATATATATATATATATATATATATATATATATATATACTAACGAGTCATAATAATTGGGATAGCACTTTCTCGTCAACGGTTTCGTCCTCAAGCAGCATACATAAAGCGCAGACATCTGTGGTAGCGTCAAGAGCATGTTGTGCAGTGCGCATGGCAGATGATCATGATTTAAGCGAATTTCTGCGAGGTATGATAGATGGTGCTCATGAGATGGGTCATGGGATTTCGGAAATACAGGCACGTTTACATTTTTTCGATCTACCAAGGGTGTACTTTCAATAAAATAATTACGATAAAACATCGAATCTACTGTAACAGCGTGGTCGTCGAAAGATGATCTGGATGGTAGGGATCAGCGCCATCTGTTGAGAAACTTTTCAAGCGACAGGGGTGCAACATTGCCGCAAATAACATCGAATTCAATGCTGAGGCGTTTACTAAAATCAGGGTTAACACTTTAAAACATTCCTTATTCGATATGGATACGCGCAACCCAATTGCCATTGCTACTGACGACACAAAACTCTACTACTCGTATGGGCTCTCAGAAAATCCACCACTTAACGACGGAAGACTGGAAACGAGTAATCTTGTCTGAGGAATATGGTTTCAAACTAATTCGGCATATGAAAGTGTAGGCATGTGAAGAACATGTTATGAACCAATGAATTCTGGATGTCAACAAGATAGTATAAGGTTGGTGGTCCCTTAGTAATGGTATGGAATGTATTCAGCTGCTTCTAACTGGGACTCTTCAATCGTCTAAAACTTCTCCCCAGTCAACGCTATGTTAACATTCTTTGAGGTGTGTTACATAAATTCATGTCATGCATTCACTCTTATGGTTTTGACCGTCCCCCAACAAGAAATTGGACCAACACAAACATACACAGCCACCAAATCATGATTTGAAGAACGCTTATCAGAGTTTTGAAACATGAAATGGTCCCATTTTCCCCCTAGCTCCCAATGATATTGAACCAATCTGGGATACCATGCAATGTTCCTTTCAAATCAGAAATCCACCATCTAGGAATATTATAGATCAGGAGACCACTCTCCGGGAGGCATGATATTTATTGTCTCCACACTTACCCAGTAAGCTCGTAGAGTCCATCCCCGTTACGTTTCTGCAGTTTTACAATCCAGAAGTAGAACTATTGGGTATTAGAAATGTATCCCAGTTATTTCACTACATTGTATATACATTTAGTAAGTGATTTACAGCCATTTTAGTCAGTAAACTTTTGTTACTGATTACAAAATAAAGAAAAGTTCGGCGTTTTAATAAAACATAACTTTTTAAAAGGCAAAACAAGGACTGGAACTAAATTCAGGATTGAAAAATATTATGGCGATATTATTTACAAATGGTTTGGGGATTTTCTTTACGGTCAGGTGAGCCCAAACTATGCTGAAATTTTTCGTTGCCTTGCTGGGGTCAACCCGCAAGAAATTATTGAAAAAATCCATGATATGATTATGAAGTATAGAAGATTAAAAGTGTGATATTTCTGAAGATTTTGGCATCTCACTAAGTGCTTACATAACATTTTCCATGAATATTTTGATATGGGATGACTGTCGTTAATGTGGGTGCCACGTTTGCTAACAATTGTATAAAAATGTGAATGAGTGCACACCATAAGAACTATTTAGAGGTACTTCAAAGAAATCCAGATGAAAATTTTCCTCGTTTTGCAACAGTTGGTGAAATATGGACATATCACTAGCAATTAAAAATGAAAGAGAAGTCGAAACAGTGTATTGAAGCAGGTAAACCTGCTTCAAAGAAATCGAAAAACGGTTTCATCAGCAGAAATGGCAATGGCCACTGTTATAACCATCACTAAATACTTGTAAAAGGGATAAGCAATCAAGGAAGAGCACAATGCATCTTTCTTTATTTTATCGTTTAGGTAGTGATATCATGACAAAATTACTACATTTAGAAAAATAAAGTTTTTGATATCATGACATTATTTTGGTCATTCATCTAGCTGCAAAACTGTTAGAATTACGCTTCGGAATTCTTCTCTACCCTCCATATTATCCATATATGACCCCCTCGGATTAATAGTTGTTTCAAAATAGGAAAAATATCTTACATGACGCAGATTAGAATCTAATTACGAAGTTATTAGTGAAACAAACGATTTTTTTGCAAAGTTGGACGTCATATGTTATGGAGGGGATATTTTTCATCTTTCTATTGAAAATCTTTAAATGAAATGTATCAACCTCATGGGAGATTAGGAATAGGAAAGTATAAAGAACTTTGTAAAAAAAACTGTCAGATCATTATTTTAACACGTACTTCGTTTATTGAGAACTTCACAATTCTGGTTACTTTACGGAAAACTTACACCTATTTAATTTACAACACGAAATACGATATCCAACGATACCAAAATTCTGGTACCGTGAATCAAACCCCTTTCCTTTGGCGATTTTGTTGGCTTCTAATACCTTTAGATATCGAATATGACATTAAATGTGAACTATATCTTTTCTTAATATATTTTTATTTTGCATTGAAATCTCAAAAAAAAAAAAATTCCCTAAGACCTCAGTTTCTACACACAAAACAATTATTAGGTAGAATAATAAGGTTATTAAACTCTTAGAATAAATATGGGAAAAATAAAGAACTCTAAAAATTGATTTTAACTATTTTTCAGTTGGATAGTATGAAAAAGGTAATAAACTTTTTTGCCCAGATGAAATTATTTTTACTCTCTTTGCAGAAAAGAAAATTTCTTCCGTTCCGATTAAATTTTTCAGGGCTCAAATTTCTATCATTAGATTTTTTTTTCTTTTTCCATGTAGGAACTGTTTCAGTTAAACATTTCAGCGTGATGTAATAATTTCCCGGTAGTTCACCCTTAACTTAACTGCATGAAAGCTTACACCTGAAATGTAATCCGATTATATTATAGTGCTTAACTTTTGCCAATACTAATTCAATGCATAGGGTCCACGATAAGCTTCCGGTTTAAAATTCTAATAAAGAAATGGTAAGATCTTATTACATACCAAAAATATTATCAGAATTTTTCATAGGGAAAGTTTACCAGAATATTATTCTGTTTCGAATAAAATTTTAGGATGATAAAAATTTATATAATGTCACTGAAAATGCATTTTTTTATTTTTAAGAATAAGAAACTTCCGGTTGTCGTACTGATTAAAGCAAGATGCATTCAGTATTACATAATCACAAGACAGAAAATTCCTTATATAACTGGAAATAGTATTTTTTGTATTGCATCTAGCAAAATATTACTCTAAAATATTTTTCCTCATACAGCAAATTGAAAATCTTCTCGTTTCTTCGAAGTATTCGATGTCAAGTATGTAAAATTATATAGAAAGTAATGCTCTGGATACATACGGATTTTTAATCATTGTATATGAACGGACATTAGAATCTCGTTATATCGTTGGATATATATAAGTACACTAGTGTAAGAAATTAAGAGAATTTGCAGACTTGGTCTATTATCTCTAGAACTACTGTACAGATTTTAATGAAATCTGATATGTACATACATTGATACAATACAAAACAAATAACCATTCAATAATTGTAATACACACGCATGATCGCGCGTAACACTCGTTGGAGTCGGAAGGTATGACACAGCGGTTGCAGAATAAACAAAAAAAAATGGGTTAATAGATGGTGTTATTTTGCAGCAATCGGTTAATTTCAAATTGTAACAGTAAAAATGAGTAACCACAAACGTTTAGATGATGGAATGTGGTGGCGAATTGTCGGGAGGCTACAAGCAGGCCAATCTTGAGTCCAAATTTGTACAGAGTTCAATTTAACGCCCAGCGTCGTGTGTAACTTATGGAAACAGTTCCAGGATACCGGATCAATCGAGAGAAAGCCTGGGCAAGGTCGTCCAAGAGCCACGACGGCCAGAGAAGATCGCCATTTGTCGATTATAGCGAGGCGTAACAGGAGTGCTACAGCTTCTCAGCTCTCTCATGACTTGTATGCAGCCACAGGAACCCGTGTATCAAGGGTGACTGTTTCCAAAAGACATCATGAGAGAGGGATGTTTGCAAGAAGACCTGCTGTTTGCGTCCCGCTCACTTCTCCGAACAGGATACTCCGTTCATCATGGTGCAGAGAGCATAGAGATTGGAGTATGGATCAATGGGCGACCGTTCTCTTCACTGATCAGTCAGGGTTCAGGCTAAACACCGATTATCGCCGTATGTTCATATGGAGAGAACCAGGGACCCGCTACCTACCCTCCAATGTGTGCGAAATCTAGCACTATGGCAGAGGAGGTTTAATGGTCTGGGCAGGCATCATATTGGATGACCGCATACCTCTCCATATCTTTGAAAGAGGCACTGTGACTGGTGTGAGGTATAGGGATGAGGTCTTGGAGAGCATAGAGCCTTATGTTTCCCTTTTGAGGGGTGTAGTTGGCCCTGAGTTCATTTTAATGGACGATAACGCGACGCCACATAGAGCTCTTCTGGTCGACGAATTTCTACAGACTGAGAATATTCGCCAGATGGATTAGCCACCCAGATCTCCAGACTTTAACCCTATAGAGCATGTCTGGGACGCTCTGGGGAGGGCAATTTCAACTCGCAACCCCCTCCGAGAACCATCCAGGGAATGAAAACAGCGTTGCCGAGCGAGTGGGACCAATTGCCACAGGAAATGATAAACTGCCTTATTTCAAGTATGAAATCACGCTGCGAGACCTGTATCTCTGTAATAGGGGACCATACCCCTATTAACCCATCTATTTACCCATATTTTTTGTTTATTCTGTAACCGCTGTTTCATACCTTTCGACTCCAACGAGTGTTACGCCCGATCATGTGTGTGTATTACAATTATTGAATGTTTATTTGTTTTGTATTGTATCAATGTATGTACATATCAAATTTCATTAAAATCGGTACAGTAGTTCTAGAGAGAATCGACCAAGTCTGCTAATTCTCTTAATTTCTTGCACCAGTGTATATGAAATACCCTTTATAAATGTTTTTCTTGCTGTTTTGGAAAAAATATTCATTTAATCAAATATATTTAAAAAAAATATTCATTTAATCCCATATTTTTTGTTTATTCTGTAACCGCTGTTTCATACCTTTCGACTCCAACGAGTGTTACGCCCGATCATGTGTGTGTATTACAATTATTGAATGTTTATTTGTTTTGTATTGTATCAATGTATGTACATATCAAATTTCCTTAAAATCGGTACAGTAGTTCTAGAGAGAATCGACCAAGTCTGCTAATTCTCTTAATTTCTTGCACCAGTGTATATGAAATACCCTTTATAAATGTTTTTCTTGCTGTTTTGGAAAAAATATTCATTTAATCAAATACACTCATGGACAAAAAAATTAGCGCACCAAGAAGGAGTCGTCAAAATGAAACGAAATTTTACATACGTAATGACTACTTTGATATAAGTAAATGATAAGAAAATCAAAGACAAAGGATAATTTATTTCAGAGAAAAAGGCAAAAGAACGGAGGAGTTAATACTCCGTTGGACCCCCTCTAGCGCGAATGCACGATGCGATACGATCGGGCATTGAGTCTTACAAGTTCTGTATGATGTCTTGAGACATTTCGTTCCATATTTGCTGTAACCTTGCCTCTAGTTCGTTCAAACTAGTGGGATGCCCAACTCGTCGTCTCAAATGATCCCAGATATGCTCGATTGGAGACAAATCTGGGGATCGGGCAGGCCAAGGAATGGTAGTAACGGTGGGGAGACAGTCTTGTGACACCCTTGCCGTATGAGGCCGAGCATTGTCTTGTTGAAAAATGGCTCCTGGGAGCCGTTGCATGAGTGGCAACACATGTGGTTGCAGGATTTCATGAACATACCGCTGGGCTGCCATGGTACCACGGAACAATACTAGGGGTGACCGTGTATTGTAGGCAATGGCACCCCATACCATCACACCAGCTGTGGGAGCGATGTGTCGCTGTACAGCAAAGGCAGGATTGAAGCGTTCACCACGGGCTCTCCACACACGAAAACGATTGTGATCAATGTCGAGATTGAATCTGGATTCGTCGCTAAAGACGACCTGGTTCCATTCCGCTGCAGTCCAGTTTCCTCGTGCGCGGCAAAACTCCAAACGGAGGCGTCGATGGGTGGGCGTCAAGGGCAGCACACGTAATGGGCGCCGCGATACCAACTGTCCTTCAGCCAGGCGCCTTCGTATGGTTCGAGAAGACACAGAGGCCCCTAGTGAAGGTGCTACCTGTGCCTGGATGGCGGCCGATGAAGCAGTTGGCTGTACGCGTGCATTTCTTACGATGTGGCGGTCTTCTCGACGACTGATCTGTCGAGGGTGTCCTGAGCCTGGTCTTCGTGTACATGACATCTCTCGGGTCCACTGGTCCCAACACCTCCTCACAACACAATCAGAGCAGCCTAATTGACGAGCTACTCGCCTAGCTGACCACCCAGCTCCCATCATCCCGACGATTCTCCCCCTCTCAAACTGCGACAACTGCTTATATTGTCTTCGAACACGGCGAAATGGCATGTCTATCTCAGCTCTTCCTTTGTAAATGATTCAGCACACTCAAACAAGCTTTGGTTACCTGTTTTATACTCCACAGAGTACGATGTTCAACGCCCTCTACCGGCTATACGTAATGCGCAATCACGCTGCATTTCTAATCATTTGCATGTCTCCCCGACATGTACCTTCATTGCAAGTTTCGTTACGATCCCGCAATTATTTCTTGGTGCGCTAATTTTTTTGTCCATGAGTGTACTTGTATTGTTGAAAACGGATCAACTATTAAGACATGTTGAAAACTGGTGAAAAAGTTATGAATGCAATATAAGTAATGATCCTAATGTCCGTTCATATACGAAGGATACATAAATAACCCACTATTTAAGATAATGAATAGATTGTTTTTACTTAATATGGTCTTACGCAAAGAATAATTATTGAATGATAATTTATCAGGGAGAATCTACGAAGGAGAACAATCAGTTATTTAAATTTGTTTGCATGTAGATTACCCCTTTTCCTTTCATTTATTTACTATTTATACATACGAAGGTGCCAGTTTGATCCTATGACAATAAATCAAACTATATGATTTTATGACAATAAGTATGATTTTTACACACGGAGATTATTTTCTCAGGTGTTATCCCAATTAAGTTTTAAAATGCGATATAAAAAATATTTCATATTAATCCAGTATCAATTAAGTGCTTCTGTATGTGTTATTTTCTGGAACATAGTCCACTTTAAGACGTAAAACAAAACTTTCCCCCGTATTTTAACATTTTAACTGACATTTAAAATATCTTCACATATATTATCGTTATTTCTGATTTTGGTTTTTAATAAGTGGTAGAGAGTTGTAAAATATTCTGGTACTCAAATTCCTTGAGTATTCTTTGATCAGGTCCTGGTCTTAATTCTTGGTGAGAAACTATCACATTCCACACACAAAATGAAGCACATTTAAACACAAAAAAACATCATTTAATAAAATCTGCGAAGTTTGGATTACAGACTTTGTCTAAACAGAAGCCATTACATTTCAAAGCATTTGTTCTTTCTGAATCTACGCAGCGCCCTCTATAATAACAAATCTTTACAAGGGTAAGCGAATAATACTGTCATTATAATGGTGGTTTCTACGAATGAAGTCATCATACCATCACTACATATAGACAAAATATCTGATAAGATGTTGTTCTTAAATTTAAAAAAAATTAAATTTCGACAATGGAATGACTTCATAATCCTCTACGTAGCAGAACGCGTGTCTTCATATACATTTAGTTTAGTCATGGTGTCAATTTTTTTGCTCAAAATGGATAGCAGGGCTGGACTCAGGAGAGTACAGTGTGACAATTATTTAACACATGAAACAAACTTCATAACTTTTGAACCGTTGGCAAGTTGTGAAAACTTGGCGGTTGAATGCAGGACAAATTGGTATTTGTTTTTAGCATGCGCCCTCGTATTGTTGTTGTTGTTCATTTTTTGTTAAAAAGGTCAAAATAAGCGTTTCTGAGCGTATATTCATTGTCAAGGCCTACTATTCGAGAAATAACAGCCCAATTGCGGCTCAAAGGAAATCAGCGGTGCCATATTCATTGAAGGCACGTCGACTGCTGAACGATATGCCAAAATTTTAGAACATAATCTCATCCCTATAATCCAAAGTGACTCTGATTTCGAAAAGATGAGGTTCACGCAGGACGGATCACGACCCCATGGGACCATAGAGTGTTTGAAGTCTTGGAAGAGCCCTTTGGAGTACTCATTCTGCCATTGGGGTACCCAGGGGTCGCTGGAATGGGAATTGCTTTGCCGCCATATTCTCCTGATCTCAACCCTAGTGACTCCTTTTTGTGGGGCAATATTAAAGACAAGGTTTACGCAAATAACCCCGAACCCGTCGCTGAGCTCAAAACAGCCATTCAGGATGTCATCGAATGTATCGATGTATCGACTCTTCATCGAGTTTTGCAGAATATTGCTCTTCGTCTGTGCCACATCATACCTATTGGTGGCAAGCATATGGAACATGTCATAAACTAAATCCGATTACCTGCAGTTACTTTTCAAATTTGAATAAAATTTTTGAACTCAGTAGTTTTTTTTTTTTTAAATTTGATTTTTTATTTCATATACCTCAATAACTGTCACCCTGTAGCTTCTGCTGATATTTAGTTCGCTGAAAATCAGCTATCCAGGGGCACCCCGCGGAAGAACTAGCAACCCCCCCCCCCCCACCACCAAATTTTTTAAAGCTAAAATTGTCCATCTTGTCACGGAGTCCTACTTGCATCGCTTCAACCTCGTAGCTACTGATACCTGTCAGGTATGCTCTAAAGATCGTGAGACTGGAACATATTCTGCTTTTAGGTACCGGAAAGAACTGATTTAATATAATTTATCGACTGGCCTCAGTGACTCTAAGACTATTTTTACTATTTTTTCAGATCCTTTTAATATGTTTGGTGTTCTTAATATTTACAGAAGACATCGTGAAATTGGCGTTCTTGCTCTAGATCCAGGAGACAAATTGTATTGTATGTTGTCCATTTTCCCTTTACCGTTATTGTTTCTTTAAAAGTATGAGTACTTAACTCATAGTTTTAACACGAACATATTTTGAAAATTTATTAGGATGTGAAGAAAGTCACTGAAAATAATAGTTCTGGGGTTGAGGTTCCGAGACCAGGTTTCCATGATACGTCTTACCACATGGTCATTATGGTGGCAATCGACATTCGGAGGGAACCGACATATGCAGACATTCACAAAGCAACTTTGAATGATTGAAACAACCAAACAAATAAATATGAAGGCCAACATCCTGCGTCCTTGATCTCAAAAAGAAAAGATGGAGAGTTAAGACTGCTGGGTACTAACCTTCTTGGATCAGCTCACCTCAATGTTAACCTATGGAGAAAATGTGTTCAAGGAATGAAATTTTACACGTTGGGAAATTTTTCGTTTTTTAAAAATAAATGCGAATAATAAATTTGAAACTGAAGATATTCGGGGAAAAATATCTGGTGTAATATGTTTTAAACGCTCATAAATTTCTTTGGTGGACGGAATTTATAAAATTATTTTTGTTGGAAGGTACGGAAAAGTTCAGGCTATCTGAAAATACTGATTTTATTGGATTATAAGCATTTATATAGCTGAAAATAGTAGGCATTTTTTTCTCTATAGATTGACATTGAGGTGAACGAATCCTATAGGGTTATTACACAGAAGCCTTAACGGACGTTCCTAAGTTTAACACATCCTCATACATCCGTGGTTGTCAAATTGGCAAATTATCGACCCGAAGTTTAAAGACTCAGGTTCGAAGCCCTTTTATTGCATGTGGTCGTTATCAGAATGATTAAAAAACTTTGGCATTAAATAAGTGTAGGTGTAACACAATACTAGAGATGAATTATACATTAAAATGTAAATCAAGCGTAACAACCATTTTTTAGCTTACATTCCCGAACAATTAGTTTCGCAGTCATTTTATATAAATATGCTAATGTTATCATTTATATATTACTTCAGTAATGTTACATCAGATTATTTCCCATTACCTAATGCCGTACTGAAGATCAGAAAATGATAGAGATCTCAGTTTCTCCCGTAATAGACATGCGAATTTCATAGTGATAATGATATAGTTATTTAAAAGACTGCATAGAAGCCGAATGTGCGCTCCAGTATGTAATGTAATTGTCTCCGATGCAATTAACAGAAAAATATCGAATGAATGCCATTTCCGGAGAGAAATGGTATCAGCAAAAAAGAAGAAATACTCGTTTGAACCATTTAGATGAAAAATAAGGGATATTGAAATATTTTATTGTAGGAAATAACATTTAGGAAATAATATAAGTTTAACTGTTCATAGAGGCATACTCATAAATATCAGTTCAGTTTCAAACAATCAAATAGAGAGAATGCATGGCTGATTGAAGCTTATGGACACTCATTTTCCTATTAAATTTGAAATTCATATACTACATCTTACTTATTACAAAGAAATTTTAAATAACGTTTAAATATATATTAACCTTCCAGAGAAGTAATTTTTTATTATTTATTTCTAACCAATATTTTTATGCTAACTGTCAGATCTCATTTCTCGACAAAACTTCATTGAAAACCTTTACACTTCCAAACCTCAGGGACACCAAGCAACTTATTTGTCATACCTATGCCAATAAGGAAATACGAATATTCAACGTCGTAACTGCTTATAAGAGTTGAAAAAATCAATCGTGTTAGAAATCACAAGTCCTAGATATAAAAACACTTAATGCTCATTAGAACGCTCGCGACATTAAGAAGCTGACAGAAGTGAAAAAATATTCAACTCTTCTGTGACCCAAAGAATTAAGCTTAGAAGTAAGTATTCAGTAAGATGAGCCCAGTGTCAACTATAGAGTAGAAACTACACAAAATGATGAGTCGCCACGAATGTTTCTTTTAAAAGTTTGTTTACTCTGTTCTGTATTTAGAACTCTAGCATTGGTGCAAGTGGTCTCTACTTAGGAATGGTGCTGTTAATTTTATAGTTTACGAAACTATTTTAACTGAATTCTCATGGAATTTTGTGATAAATCTTTTTTTTCTCTTTTAGTTACAGATTAAATTTTGCCTCAGAAATCTCAGTGGGCAAGAAGCTACTTTGCTAGGAAGAAAATTTAGTTGTTTTTATAACAAGTGAGCAAAAAAAATATATATAATTCCCTTTTACAAATTAAATTTAACAACAAAAATAATTCAGTAAAGTGAAATATATAAACAAGTCAAATTAATAAATGAAACTGCTTATGTTTTACTAAAAACGCATAAAAAATTTTACAGGAAAATGTAAAATTGTTATTGTTATAAATGAATAAAGAAAATGATGCATACACACGCTCCTCTGTGTAATTCGTGTTCTCCAATATCTCACGGTGTATCTGATTTCATAAAATATGATTCATTTTAATTATAACAATTTATTGTTGTAATATGAACATTCTTTATCAGACATTTTAAAATATACGATGACGAAACGAGTTGAACCTTAATAATTCCAACTGTCAATCTTCTGGTTATACAGGAATTGCAAGTTCATGTATAACATAATAAAACTGGTTCTCACTTCACAATATCTAATGATACATATATTTTTAATATTTCATCAAACACCTACCCTTAAAATGATATAAAACTTCATAATAACCTGATACATTATTAAAGCTAATAGTTACATGATAGACAGTAATTTTTATCCTTGCAAGAGCAATTTAATAACTTTCTTTTTCTTTTTTACACACAGTAAACAAACTGAATTTTATTTGAAAATGTGTAGTCAGTATATCTAAAATTGTTAATGTATAAAACATATAAAAAAAGGATTTTTGACGTTTTGTATTAAATTTCCATGTACGTAGGTGTATGTACATTTTTAATTCATAATCTTAATAAAAATGCATTTTGAACTCCTACGTATATCTCCCAATCTAATGCATGCAAACTTTCGACATTTTCATAACCTTCGCATATTTGTGGGTAAATTTCCGTGACAAGTCTTCACATTAGTTTTTGAGATGAAATCATAACACCTCCACTTATGATATCATGTCTTAGATTGAAAAATACACCTACAGTAATTTACTTTTAAAGAGAAAACGATTACATGGATATGTAGACGTTTTTAACAAGAAAACTTTGCTGTTTCACATCAAGTAAAACCTGTTAATCCTTTAATATAAATAAAATCATTTCATTTTAACATCATATTTCTTGTTAAAATAAATTTAAGTGAATTATATGACAGCAGAAAAAAAATATATTTTA
Source organism: Dolomedes plantarius (assembly GCA_907164885.2). NCBI lineage: Eukaryota > Metazoa > Arthropoda > Arachnida > Araneae > Dolomedidae > Dolomedes > Dolomedes plantarius. The sequence continues at coordinate 73,145,563 of OU015495.1, forward strand.
AAAACATTATATACTTTTTTATACATAATTTTTCTCTCCTAATGTGCATACACACACACACACACACACACACACACACATATATATATATATATATATATATATATATATATATATACAGTCGAACCCTGTTATACCAAACTTCAAGGGACCAAAGGTTTTGTTCGCTTTATCCGGTGGTTCGCTATATCCGAAACTTTAAGAAAAATGCTAGAGTTCACAAAATGTATAACTCATTAGTTGCAATGTGTATTCAATAAAGATGTATTAAAAAGTGATAAAATCTGTTAAAAAGGATCATTAATGAATTAAATCAACTAAAATCAATTAAATTAAACTGACACAATACTAATTAAATTACGTACAACAGGAACACTGCGGGACCAAAATTTTCGTTCGTTAATTCCGTGAGTTCGTTATATATTGCTATAACAGGTTTGCTATAACAGGGTTCGACTGTATATATATATATTTATATATATATATATATATATATGTGTGTGTGTGTGTGTGTGTGTGTGTATACGTATGTGCGTACGTGTACTAGATTAGACAAACTGCAAAATTTTAGGCGCATATAACCTATAATATACTTACAGTAGTGGCCAAAACTGAGGACAGTTTTTGAATTTTGAATATTTTTCAACTTTGAATGATTATAGAAACTGTTACTCTTCACGCAGTGCAGTTATTCATATATCAAACGAAAGAAATTTTAATGCTGATTTCATTACAGTAAACAGAGGACAAATATTTGCATTACAAATGAGGTTATGCTATTTTTAGTCATACAAAGAAGCATAGATGTGTGAGATTCAAGATGAGGTTTGCAGTAACAGTTACAACCAGACAATCGTGATCGTCGTTCTCAGGAATGATGGTCAGCTGCCGTTTAACTCTTTCAGGGGCAACAACTTACCCCATTTGCACGGTGCTGATTTTCCCCCCGATTTTTTTTATCTAAAGAATCTTGAAAATTTTTCCAATTAAAGGTTGCAAAATGTTTTTAGTTCTTTAAACTGATAACAGATGGCAGAGTACTAACCATTTTTCTGCTCATTTAACTGGAATACATTGAATGGAAGGGGAAAAAAGACTGGATTTAGGCTTTTGCACTGTGCAAAAAGAGCCCCTCAAAGGGTTAAGAGCAGGTGAAAGGTCATGTTGGAAGGTGGGAATGGTCCCTTTTGCAGTGTAATTTTGCAGAATAAAGGATAGTTACTGAAGATAAATTACGGTTGGATGTTTGTATGTACTTTTTGGTGCTATTGACGATTTAAAGAATAAACAAAACAATGTAATCCAGGAAAAGTAGTGACTGGTAGACCAGGAAAAAATCATCCAGGATTATTATGTTACAGGAAAATGGTGTTTCGTATGCAGAAATAGCGAGATAAGTTGGTGGGAATGTGACAACATCAGGAGTGCGAAAGTTTTGTTTACGCTATCAGGAAACGCAATCTAGACAAAACAAAGAAAGATAAGGCCGGAAAAAGTGCACAAAAGCTGTTGATGTTAGGAGAATAAAACGAATTTTCCTCAGGGACAGATGGATGTCATCTGCGTCCATTTGCAGTGAACTGAGTGCAACTGGTGTTTCTATCAGTTCAAAAAGGATACGTAGAAGACTAACGGAGGTTGGAATAAAAGGTAGGATTCTCCGAAAAAAGCCACTTCTGAATAAAAAGGAACGGCAAAATCGAATACAGTGGGCAAAAGAACACATTTCATAGACAGAAGATCAGTGCAAACAGGTGATATGCGGTGACGAAACTAAGATATCGATATTTGGTCGTGATGGGAGAAAATATGTGAAACGTCGCATCGCGGAAGAGGTACATCCAGATTGTATTCAAACGACAACAAAGAATCCTACAGGTGTTATGATCTGAGCATGTATATCAGCAGACGCTGTAGGGCACCTTCAAGTTATAGATGACACACTGAACAGCAGAAAGTACATTGACATCATCCTACAACCAAAACTTCTACCTTCTATCAGGGATCATTTTCTAGATAAGGGCCCATTTAATTTTACCAGCAGGATTCAGCTCTCTGTCACATTGCACGGTTTTTCCAACAGTGGTACACGGAGAATAACATACAGGTGATGGAATGGCCAGGAAACAGCCCGAACCTGAACCCCATAGAATAGTGTGGTTCCGCTTGAAAAAATTATTATATCTGAGGCGTCCATTCAATAAAAGAGAATTAATTGAGGCTATAATTGTCTCATTGAACTATATAAAAAAGAAGAGAGAGATCCAGATACTGGTTGACTCTATGCCACGTCACTGTGCGGTTGTTTTGAAAAATAAAGGATTCTGAAGAAAATACTGATAGGACAGTGAAATCGTAAGTACACCGGGATATTCAATCTAAGTGTTGTTTTCAATGTATAACGTCCCTTGTAATGCAAATATTTGACCTCTGTTTATTGTGTTGAATTCAGCATTAAATTTCTTTTCATTTGATATACGAATCATTGTACTGCATGAAGTGTAACAGTTTATATAAGCATTCAAAGTTAAAAAAACATTGAAGTTTCAGAAAAAGTCCTCAATTTTGGCCACCACTGTATTTAAAGACAAGAACAGAGGAAAAGTAAAAGATTGCGCAGAGTATTTTTAAAGTTATTATGTGAAAATATACTATAAAAAACTTAAGTTTTTTGTAACGTTATTTAGTATTATTATTTATTATATATAGTCATTTAAAGAAAACATTTTTGTAATTTTCCTAGCGGTTTTAATTTCTCATATTCCTAAGAAATCATTCTCGATGAAATGTATCATATTTTTATATTAATACAATAAATTATTTGTCATCAAATCATCATTTAAAAGCGAATTCTTTTTCTAATGAACTGCTATGTCCGGTATATTTGCACAATCAGGAACTGGGAACATGTTGGAAGGACAAATTCTAAAAGGAGTTGCACATTGCTTTGCATGCTTTATTTTGTATGCGACCTTCAGCTTTGAATGCCAGGCCACGAAGTATTCAATCCACACAATGTTTTTCCTAATACTACTTTGTAAACAGCATATATTTTTCTTTCGTAATTCAACTACTGTAACTATATAAAGGAGCCTAGTACATTAAATGAATTGTATCTTAATAAATGTCAGAAGAGAAAAATAGAAAAATATTTTTTATTCTTAGTTTACAACAAAAAAATGCACAGAGTTCAAGAATTCGTTTGAACATGCTCTGATAAATGAAATCACCTGTTTTGAATTCAGATGAGGATATAGCTGCTATGGCATTTAAATAAAAGACTCTATTTTAAATTTAATCCTCATTTCAAAGTTGGAGTTTTATAGTTTTTACTAGCTGATTACCCGTACTTCGCTACAGAGTAGATTCAAATTAAATACAACGGTCAATGTAAATTATGCCAATACACACACACACACACACACATATATATATATTCTTATATATATATATATATATATATATATATATATATATATATATATATATATATATATTTATATATATATATAAGAAAATCGTAGCGGATATTTTTATAGATAAAACAATGTAGAAGAAAATATCTCTCTATATAAAACGCGTAGGTATGAGGCACAAAAATCGACGAGATTTCTATACTCCGAATGGCAACAGCTGCAACTACCACGTGTAAACGTTAGCAGCCTTCCGCAATTTTTAACCGCGTGTCAACATGGATTTACGCACTGAAATCAGGAATGCCCGAAAGCGAGCTGCATTATCAAGTGAAAATTGTGAACAGTAACTCAAGAAAAAAAGCGAAGAAGAAATAATTCTTTAAGAGACAGGCGAAAGAGAAAGAACATAAATGATCGCGAGGTTAGGCTTAACCGTCGCGGGCAAAGCAACCGGCAACCAGTAATAGTTAATTTTCTACACTTTTTTCAGTATTTGCTGAATTTTTACTCCATTTTATAAGTGAAGAAATTTTCCCATCAATTTATTATTTGATATGATTAAGTGTAGATATCTGAATTGTGAACAATAGTACATATAGATAGTGATGTAATCCATAATATATGCTGTACTTGCTGAATTTTTACCACTTTTTTAAGTGAAAAAAATTTTCCCCATCCATTTCCTATTTGATTTAATGATAAAGTGCAAATATCTTAATTTTAAAAAATAGTACAGGCAGAGAGGGATGTAATTTTTAAAATCATTGGTGTTGGATTTCTCAGTTTTATCTTTAACTCTGTTGTGAAGTAATGGAAATTCACATTTTTTAATCATGATGTTTTAGAATCAGCCTTATGGAGAATATCCCGGAACCCCTTACCAACGCATATTTATGATAACAGGTAATGGTAACATTCCTTACATATGTTGCTTTCAGTTGAGTTGTTTTGCAAAAGAAAGTATAAAACTAAAAGCGACCATGCTGGTCGCGCAGCGGCTAGTTCAATTTAAATTCAACGATCAATGTATGCAATTAATTTGTAAGTTAAATATCCATAAAACATACTAGTTTGAATTAAATTCTTAGAAAACTTCCGTCTCAATTAATCTAGGGATTAAATTTTATCTTTTACCGTATTTTAATATTTTTTTTTATCAAAAAAAGATTAAAAATTTAATTTAAAAAATCTAAGAAGAGTTTTTTTTTAAATATTTCTTAGTGCACCTTTATAAGAAGTATCTCCGAGCAAAATTTCAGCCCTTTAGGTACAGCGGTTTGGCTTGTGCGTTATCTGTTAGTCAATCAGTCAATTACGGAACTGTTTTATAAGTATGTATATAGAAAAGTCTTTCGTTTACTCTCATAAAACTAATCATAATACAACATAGAGAAATATTAGGAAGGTGAAGGAAAAAAATCGAAGGTTGATTATTGTAACCGCTCATATCTGATAAAATTACACTAACGATATATGGAATTAATAAACATTCAAGTTAAGAAATCGGAAAACTCTCTGTTATTTGCTACATAAAGATGAATAAAAACTGTTTTTGCAATGGTCTTCTGATTAAGAAATATTTTGCTGTTGAGAAATTTACTTGTTTTATGGGCATTAAAAATAAAAAAAATTTTCTTTCTGTAAATCTTTGATATTTATATAAAGGTAACGCCAAAAGTACTGTGAAAAATTGAAAACTAATTTACATTTATGAGGGAAAAGTAAATGTATTGAGAATGTCAAATTAGCTCTTCAGGCAATTTGCATTTACTGTATGCAATATTCAGGATTTCTTCTGGAAATGTCGCATTCAGAAATTCTATAAAATATTTAGGATAGCCCTTGAATCAGAGAGGGAATGTAAGATTCATAGAAAATGAAATAATCAGTTTTGATATCAAAAACAAATTTATGTGTTACTGTACGGACACCGTGTGAAAAGGTACAGTCAGTAAGTTTACTGGTTTAATACCATGGTCAGCTAAGAATGGTGGTTCATTTTCTCTTATCTGACGTAATATACAGTGTGTTACTGAATCCGACCAACAGATTCAGAGGAGTGATAGTAGGCATCAAGACGAACAATAATCACATAGGACTGCATGACCGGAAACGCAAACCTGACGCTGGAGATCGCTGTTTAGTTAATCGGACCGTACCTCTTAGCAACCCCACTAAATGACCGGTAATATCGCATTTTTCTGGAGCAGGTAGAAAAATCAAAAGCAAAACAGAATAACATAGAAATTTATGACCGGAAACGTAAACCTGGTCAACTAGAGGATAAACAAAGATGCAGAAATGTTGACTTTTAATTTCTGCATCTTTGTTTATCTTCTAGCTGATAAGATTTGCGTTTCCGGTCATACATTCGTATGTCATTATTGCTCGTTTTCATGCCTACTATCACCCCTCTGAATTTGTCGGTCGGAATCGGCAAAACACTGTATATTATGTTTTAAAAGGGTCTATACATATTTGAATGGTAATATATGGTAAACAGTGGCAGATAAACAATTTTTATATCTGAGACAAATGAAGTGCAATACGTGAAGTTTGTATGATTGGCCTCCAGTAATTCCTGAGAAGTCTCATTGGACAACAAATTTCTGCCACAATCGTAGAGTAACGTAACGTCAGTTTCAGGGAAATTTCATGAACGGTAAATTTCCTAACGCATCTGTCGGAACTTTGCCGAATTTCTTCCGAAACATTGTCGGAAATGCGAACGCTTCCCGTTAATCGTGGGTGACTCGAGCCGATTCCACAAAATTATTCTTCCCCGTTCAGATGATGTGTCTTTCTACGTCGAATATGTCAAACATCCAATAAACTAGGGATTTCCTTTGTGTAAAGTTTAGAGAAAAATATTATAATGTACACCTATCGGAACATTTATATTAATGAACAAAATATTACAGTTACACACAATTTTTCCTATTTACAAAACCACCAATAAGATTTAGTACGCATGGAGCAAGAATAAGTATGTATATTATATCCTCATGAGGAAAAGAGTCAAGTGATATTTGCATAAACATTGACAAATATATTCTTGGATATACAACGACATTGTGTTAAGCACGTTTTTACAGAGTTTTACTCATAAAACCCATAAAAGTAATGTAAAAAAATATTGCGTAAAATCATATCTATCAGTAATATATTTACAGTAAGAACTTTCGGTCGTTGTGCATAATAAAAGGCTCTATTTCATATGATGTTAAAATATATAAGAATGTGTATACACATAAAGAATTAAGATTATAGCTCCTGCTTACAGGAACGGGACATTTTCCCAAAAATTTATCATTAATGAACAAATTTTATCCACTTGGTCACTGCAATATTTATGGTTTCTAAAATATGCATGAATAATGCAGCATTTAAGAATGATTTATGCTTCTTCCGAGACTAATGTCATCTTTCCGCCATCTAATTGCTTATAAACGGCAACGCCTCATGTCGTCGCAATAGCCACGCTTGTCAACCCTCAATTTGAATGCACTTTTGTCACCACACCCTCAGGATATCATTAATATTCTGTCATTTCATTTTGTAGTTTTTTTATAAATATGTTGATTCTAAATACTCTGCTTTTATGAAAATTCCACTGGAAAAGGTTTGCAATGCTTCGCATGCGTCGTATTTATTTCATATTTTTTATTTGTAATCTCGAAAGAGAAAAAAGTTAAAATGCTTTTTTAATCAAAATGATATATATACTACCTTTTCTGACAGATATTGTGAGTCTTTATATTACAAATTTACTTATTGAGAGTGATGCATTTTTAAATTAAAAAGAAAAATGAAGATGACCTATAATATATAGTTTGCCAGAAAAATATGGAAAAGTTAATAATAATAATAATACTAATAATAATAATAATATTATATATATGTGTGTGTGTGTGTGTGTGTGTAAGTTAATATACTTTAATCTCCGAAGTACACATAAAATTAAAATGAGATTTCTTTGTTTTAATACATGGAATAAATGCTTATATTGATTACAATATCGTAAAAAAAAGGTAACATGTACAAAAGGTTCCTCAAAATTTACTTTTACATTGTCTCCAAATAATTTGGTTTAGTGCAACAGTTCTAAATATTGCCTGCATGTTTCCTTCAAATATGTTCCAACAATCCTGAAACTAAATAGAATTCTGTGTACTTTTTATATTTCTTATTTTGGCTATTATACACGTTTAAAAAATAGCACTTATATTTAAAATTTTAAAAAAAAAACCTGTTTATATAAATAAAGCCTTATGTAACAGTTATAAATTTATGAATGAAACCAAAAAATTGTAAAAGCCGGTCTGCCTACTCTGAAATACTCTAATAGTTAAAATAATGCTGTATTTACGGGCATGATACAGAAAGAATGGATTTTAAAAGAAAACTAACAACAATCCTTTGAAGAATTTTGAAAAACATTACCCTCAGTTTCAATGACAATGAAATTACACGATGCACACAATATTCAGCATCAAGAACTCTTTTAGAATTCTCTTTGAATTCTCTTCTTTACGGGAAAGTTTAATATCGTTCCTCTTTCCCTTTCATTTCTTTAAAAGCAGTACCTAAATTTGAATAATCTCCTTACTTTTTATTCGTCAGGAAAACTGCCCACGAGTGCTTTGCTTAAAGGAGGTTTTGATATCGTTACGATACACGAAATTTCTTTTTAAAGCAAAAGTTTACCAATACAAAATGGATAGAGAGGTTACGGAATGAGGCACTTGTTTTCAAACATTTAAAAATTGGATGGAATGTAAAATATGATGAGATCAGTAATGGCTGAAATCATGAAATTTTCTTTAAAGTGTTGGCTATGTGCCACAACTTTGTTTTGATTAGTTATATGTGTTTTATTATTGATTTATATCACTCATAATCACAATAGGCAAAGTGAATGGATGCAATTCAACTTCTATGGGTCAAAAGTTTATTTCCTGAAATCACTCAATTTTAAATATTTTACCTAGTTTGCAAGCAATTCATCACTTTTTGGGGAGGGATACTGTTTAGGGACTTTACTTTAAAGGGTCTGATACAGTTCTGATTGTATTTTGCTATAAGAAGATTTCTCGGTACGTCAATCATAGTTCATAAAATAATGATTAAATTTTTATTATGTTTCCCTCTCTGTAAAGCCTATGAATTAAAGTAACAATACAACAGGAATGATTGTATTCTGTTTGTGACTCAAATATGCCTTATTTGATATGAGAATCAAATTATTATATGATGTTATATGAAATTATAGGAGATTATCTGATTATTATATGATTATATGATTTTTATATTATTATATGATTATTATATCAGAATCAAATATGCCTTATTTTAATGCTGGTTCATTGACACAAAATGGAATTCCTTCTAAAATACATTCTTCTAAGACATTCTAGTTATTCCTGCCTTAGCCGATATTCAATTATTAGTCAGTAAATACGACAGATTGTTTAACAGATTAGATATTATGAAGAGGGATATTTTCTGTAACCTATTAACTTCGAATGTAGGCGCTTAAATCTATTCCGCTATTTCTAAGAAACTTGATATGTTATGTGAAATATTATGTTTGAAATTAACTCCTTTTATGAAGCTTTTACAAGTGATATCATGGAAGAGCATCATCAAATACCGTGACATAAGAACAAAACTTAATATGATTTGCTTTTCGATATTAAAATTTTATATTCCTCTCTCTAAGACAATTAAATGTAATTCATGTCATATTATAAGAAATGTGATTTAAAAACAGACAAATTTTTCAGTTGGTTCTTCATTTCCATTTAAAAAGAAGGAGAGTTGAATTCGGTGCATTATATCATAGGTTTAAATAAATATCACGAATTGAGTGAAATATCTCACGATTAAAAAACAAAATCCTATTTTGTCGTTATCCAAATTAAATAATTTTAAGTTAAGGTTTTTATTTGGATGTGTCCCTTTCTGCATTAGTCACCTGTAAATTATACTCGCTGGAATTCCAATTTAATGTCTAAAGAAACAGCATCCCTTTATTTAAAATTAATTAGTAGACAATGAAAAGTCCATGTTAAATGTAATAACGAATTCAAAAGTGCAACGCAATTTAGGTTGAAAAGAATGTCCTCACAATAACTCAAAAAAAGTGTATTAATCTTAATAGAAATGCATGCTTATGAAAGGGAATGAACGTATTCATTAGCTCCTATTTAGTTCATTAATGTTGAAGTTGCATTTAAAATTAGCTATTCAATACACTGGATAAAAAACTTATTTTAATATACATTGATTAACGTACGAGTACATAAAATTAAAAAAAATCGGAACACATGTTCTATACATTAAGTAAATAATTTCTTCAAATCTTGAATATGATGGAGAATCCAAAAGACATCTAAATTACCATAGAATAATTAATTCTTTTCATTTTATCACTGTGAAATTTTTACATTAAATTTCTAATACATGCAAATCAAAATTAAATGTGACAAGTATTATTTTCCGTTTGTGCTAATCAGATTTTATTTAAGTTTACCAAATTCTACCACATCCAATATTTCAAAATTTCTGTTAAACTTGCATCCCTCTCTGTTGGAATATGCAAAGAAAAAAAAATTGAAGATTGTATGTCATCGGTACTGAATGCGCAACTTATAGATGTTTCGACCCGAACAATGGGATTTTCACCCTCTAGGATTGAAATGGTTAATATCAAACTAGGTGTACGAAAGTGACTACCACCGCTACTAGATCAAAATACTCCGATGAGTTAAATAATTAATTAAGGAACATGGTTTATCATAGGTAGGAATTTGTGACTGCAATACCGGTATCCCGGTATACCGAATAGCGGTTTTTCGTAAAACCGGTATTTGCTAAGGATAAATACCGGTATTTCGGTATTACTGTAAGTAATGACTATTTTTTTTATAAACAGTTTTGACTTAAATTACTGGCCATCTACTGTTATCTTTGTATTTTTTTTCATTTATGTGGCAGTACTAACATAAATCCTTTGCTGTCTCATTTTCTTTCCGTTTTGATTAGTGATTTCAATAGCGGTATTAGCTAGAAATGAAAAAATACACTGCTCAAAACAATTAGGGAAGCACATGGTTTTGATGAAATTACGCAAATACTTACACCGATAAGTAACATAAAATAAATCATCCATAATTTAAACCCTAGCAGGAAACAGAAGAAGAAAACTTCATATGCAAATCAAAGTTCATGACGTCAAAAACCAGAAAAAGAGCATAAGGGCGGAAATCGGGATGTTGCAAAAACGTCTGTTTCACTGCCTTAAATGTGAAATTCGATTGCTCAGTTATTCTTTTTGAGAAAAGGTGACTTGAAAATGCCTCAACAACGGGATTTACCGGAATCCATGGCATGGCTTATTATAGGCAGACTTGAAACCGGGCAAACACAACGTAATGTCGCGGACTCTGTTAAAGTCGCCAGAAGTGTTGTTGCAAGGCTGTGGAATCGATGCCAAGAAACAGGGAATGTTAGACGTCGACCAGGGCAAGGTCTGCCCCGCGCAACTATAGCAACTGATGACCGGTATATACTGTTAACAGCTCGTAGAAACAGAACAGACAATGCTACTCAGCTGCAAAGACAGTTGCTCTTGGCAACAGGACGAAAGTTGTCCAGCCAAACAGTACGCAATAGGCTTCATCAGGGAGATCTCTATGCACGTAGGCCAATGGTCTGCATTCCGTTGACCTCACGCCACCGTGTGGCCCGAAGAAGATGGGCTGCTGAACATCAAGATTGGGAGCAACGTGATTGAAGTCAAGTGCTGTTTACAGACGAGTCCCGATTCAGTATGGAGTGTGACACCCGACGTGTTTTGGTATGGAGGGAAAGGGGCCCTCGAAATAACCCCACATTCGTTCGTGAAAGGTCACAATACAGACGAGCTGGTTTTATGGTATGGGATGGAATCAGCATAGGTGGACGTACGGACCTGCATATCATTCGGAATGGTACTTTGACGGCCCGAAGGTATGCAGACGAGATACTGAGACCTCATGCCATACCTTACGCTGCAGCCATAGGAGATTCCTTTGTTTTCCAGCATGATAATTCCAGCCCGCAAACAGCTCGTCTTGTGAAAAACATGCTTGAAGCTTAAACAATACAGCATATGGAATGGCTATCTTGCTCTCCTGACCTGAATCCAATCAAGCATGTTTGGGACATGCTCGGACGACGCATTGCTGCGAGACCAAGGACTCCTTTTACTCTCCGAGACTTGGAGATTGCACTTCTTGAGAAGTGGAACAGTATTACCCAAAGTCTTATCGATAACACCATCGGATCCATGTAAAACAGATGTGCAGCAGTCTTAGCTGTTCGAGGAGACCACACGCCATATTAAAAATCTTGCATCATTTCTAAACAATACTTTTTTTTATCGTTTACATGTAACCAAATTGTTGCCCTAAATCATCTTTCCATATTTTTTCCATATTTTCAAAGAATTAAAGCTAAATTACAAATTTTTCTACGTCTTTTTTTCTGTATTGCGCATTGATACGCATGTACTATCCATTTTATGCCAATACGTGGCTGTCTCACACGGTTTTCTTAAATTCTTTGTTTGCTCCCCTATTTTTTTTAGCAGTGTAGTTACAAGCAATGATGCAAAATTAATTCAAAAAATACATTTATTCAAAACCGTCAGACGAGAGACCAAAATGTTAGAAAATGAAGGATTTCGAGGTAAATACTTAGAGTAAGTATATGACTCATTATTAACAGTACCACCAACTAGCGTAGATGCAGAAAGTGTATTTTTAACTTCAGGAAATTTGTGAACAAAATTATATTCCTGGCTTAATGACAGTTTAATAGATGCATTAAGTTTTTTCACGATCACAGTTTAAAAATACGCAATTAATAAATTAGTTGTTTTTTCATTAATAATAGATATGGTATAATAGACTGCACAACAAAATTTTTATGTGATATTCACTCTTCTGAACAATAATACTAAATGTTTTGTTACTTCGTTGTATTGTAATACTATAGTGATTTATTTTTTATTTATATTTTTTGTGTCTAATGTTTTAAATTACTATTTTACAGCTATTATTAATAATATTTGATTATAACATTTATTGCTTTATTTTATATTTGTACATGACAAAATTGTTTAATATTTATATAGTTAATGCAGTTTTTGCAGAAACTAATTTATATGGCAAAGAAATGACTATGCTTTTGTTTCTTTTTTGCAAAATTCTTAATACCGGTATTAATACCTGTATCCAGGTATAACCTTTAAAAAAATACCAAATACCGGTATTGTATTTTTGGTTCGGTGCAGCAATCACTAGTAGAAACTGAACGCTAGGGTGTTTCAAAGTGTGAGATCCAGATACGATTTTTTTAAAATTTAATGCTTTAAGATAAATTTTTGCTCATTTATTCTCAGTTGCTCCATTGCCCTGTATGAGGCCCGACATAGGAGTTGGGGCCTTCCGGGTTGAATCCCCACCAGCTAGTGTAGACCTCGAGAGACAGACACGTACTTGCCCGTTTTAGCACCCTGGCGCCCCCACCCCGGGCAAACCAGAGAAGTCATAGAGAAGCGTGAACCGCTCAGGTCATAAGGCTAGAAGTTATTAGTGATGGCAATTGAGAGACGACGAAGAAGCAATGAATTTCGGCTTATTATTCTGCATTGCAGTTATAATGTATCACTAGTCTCCTTAAGATAAATTAGCTGTTACAAAGAATAACTTCTTTACAGTTCAGTTGCCCTTTTTTACACTTATCCTCGAAAAACAGAAATTAAAATTAGTAATTAAAAAATACATATGTGATTACAAAATGTAGAAAAAATATTTAAATACCATGGAGAAAAATTCTTTTGTTGTTGAGCCCTAGATTAAGGTATAGGTTCATTAATTTCGCAGAAACTAAGATTGTACTTGCATATGATTATAGATTTTCCGCATAGTAGAATGGTGTTCTTAAAAAAATACCTTTAATTACGCGAGAATTATTTCATCATTACTATTAATAATACCTTCCGCGATCACATTTTTTTTCAATTCCAGCTTCATAAATAATATCTTTGCTGTAATGAAGCAGCATTAATGCAAACTTAATTAGTAAAAAAGTACGTCTTTTTTACTGGACTGAGGTACATATGAGAGCTTTAGATGTCTTTGAGCTTCATTACATTCTAAATTTTTACAAAATCAATGACGAAAATGGTGAGTACAGTCGTTAAAGTCATTCCACGAACACTATTTCAAATCAATGCCTTTTTTAACATTAAGCTTGGTATTCTACCAACTCCACCCTCCATGCTATGTGCGTAAGTGCAAATGTCAATGACAAGGTTTGTAGAAGCCAGACCAGTGATTCTCAACGTTTTTTTTTGTCCCGGTACACTTTTACAAATTTAAAAATTTAGCGGCACACTAACAATAAGAAAAATTTTAAAGAAATTTTCTTGGATAATTGATTGATGCACCTATAATATATTTTGTAAAAATAGCATACGAAATAATTTTCATTGAAATATAACATGAAAGTCCATTACAAAGTAAACAAAATGTTTATTTAACTACAAATTACATTTAATACGAAATTTTAGCTTGTTGTTTTATGATAGTTTCATTTATATTTGGGCGTAAAAATGATAATGCTACTCTCATTTCTTGATCCACCCAACAAACACAGGACTGACGGCAGCTTATCGGGCCAGTGCTGGAAGCGCCGGTAGAACGACAAGTACGGGAGAAATTTTCTGGGCCGTTCGCGGGTTGTTTACGAACCTTCGAAGGGGAACGCTTTGCTGTTTACGTGTTTCAGGGCCTGTGATGGGTTGATATGAACCGCGCCGATACCGACATGGCTCCATCGTACCTTAATCGGCCGTCCGATTCGTAGCCATAAGTAGCAGAAATCTGTATCAGAATTATGGATTTGAAAGGGAAGGTGATGATTAAACAAAAGATAGTTTTCAGAGAAATAGCTCTTATTTCTGTGTAACCTCTTTTACGAGGAAAATTCACATAACATTCTTGGTATGTAAAGATTATATTATGTGAGAAGTGTAAGGTAATCAAAAAGTAGTTTCATTGTTAATTTTTTATCTATTACTGGAGAAATTTTAAAAATATCTACTTAAAAATGGAGCCTTGTTGCACCACTCTTTATTTAAAAGAGAGGAATTAGTGGTGTCTATCTTATTTTACTACTCATTTATTTTTAGCGGTGGATGTCACACATTTACGTAGCAACTTCCACAATGAATTTCCTAGTAAATATTAAAGATATTTTTTCTTAATCAAACTCTTCTCTTTTTGTTTTTACCTGCACTGCAAAAATAAAATGCTATTTAGTGCATGTAACCAAATTATAATTATACCTAAAATGTATAAGAAAGTGCCTCAGCTACCAAAATATATTTGCAGTTGTTAATTTTCAAGCACATATTTCAGACGGGTATGATTTTGATTTTGAAACGGATATAGACGTAGATCTCCAATGTGGGGAGAGGTTCCATATTTATGCCCTCTACTTCTGAAAATAGTTCTTATTTTGTGGAGCTCGTCTAACACCATTGGTAGCAAGAATTGTTAGTAAAAGATATAGAAAAGAGATAGCATGTTCCTGGAATTTCTGCAGTCAGAGAGAGTTTGCAAGAGAGTTTAAAAATGTTAACATTTGTAAACAAAATATTTTTTCTTATAGGTTATATTGCCATAAATAGCCTATGTATTAATATTTTTTTACGACATTTAAAATTTTTTTTGCCGTCGACTAACATCTACATGTTAATTACATATATTTTTTTAATTAACATGAAGGAAATAATCTAAGAACTTCAGCTTGCCAGCCTTGAAGCAGGGGAAAGAGAGGAAAAAAATGCCAGCCGCGGGACTCGATCCCGCCACCGCTAGGTTACAAACCCAGAGCGCTACCACCCATGCTACGAACCACTCAAGACAAATGTGTGAATTACCGATAACAAACCAGAGCATGTTGGCGGTTTCAAGATAATCTTCGTGCATGTTTGCTAGGGTGGAACGAAAAAACTTTTTTTTTAATTTAAATATGCTATAGTTTTCAAAAGTTGCCTCTTGGGATTAGAATAAAGAATATAAAATAAAATTTTATTGTTCTACTAAAATCTTTTCAAGTACCGCAAAGTGCTTCAAAATGGATATTTTTATGAAAAAGTGATAAAATTTGTATTTTTTTATTTCTTTTATAGTATATTAAAATAATATATATATATACATATATATATTGTAAATAAAATATTCAAAATACGATATTTTTACAGGAAACTTACAATTCTAAGTATTTCTAACTGTTAAATGCCATTACAGAACAACTGATTTTGTAGAATTTGGCGATTTTCATCATATTAATTTTACAGTAGCATATCTTAATAATACACAATTGAATGAAAGAAAAACAATTTTTAATTAACGGGCATTAGTTAAAATAAACAAATCTCACTTATTTAGAAAAATATTAATAGTGATTAATGTCTTTAAAAGCAAAACGTTATTTTGAAAAAAACATTTATGTTTTTCAAAAGTCCATAGTAATCACACATGGTTTCCATTGCTTATTTCACTGACACATTGAATTGTTTTTTTGTTTGAAATTTTGGCATTTTCTTTTGAGATTGTATTTTTGTTTTTATCAATGCATCTCTTGCAGAAGTGTCCCGAACGGACAACTCGGTATAGAATTTAACAATCCTTTCTTTCTGTTTGTGTGTGACATGGAAAATTATTGAAGTCAATACGTTGACTCTCGTGATCAGATTCTTTTGCTTCCTTTATAAACGGCTTTAGTTTGTCATCAGAAATATGGCTCTTCATAGGAAGTCCTGTTACTTTAACATCATTCCATTCAATCATGTCAGTATAATACTTGGTATCTAAATTTATATGTTGGTTTAAAAACTTTCTGATGTCCCCTTCAATTTTAGCCTTTGTGTTTAGAATCAGACTTAATCCAAGCTCTCTTATGTGACTGCGATCATCTGATATCATACAAAGGAGGAGATTTTCAGAAGCAGCAAAGTATGCATTTCTTTGAATAACTGGGTGAATTAAATTTTTAAGAGTCTGATGGAGGTAAGGTGAATAGCTTGCAAGTTTCCACAGGTGCTTTGATCCATGGATACAAGATGCTTTCAGCTTTAGGTTAAACCAAACAGCTGCATAAACTTTCAAAATGTACTCAGTCAGTATTCGGAGATTTTTTGCAGGATATTCTGTTCCCGCATACAAGGGAAGTATTCTGTTTGCTAATCTATTCCATCTTGAATGACAAAGTTTTCCTGGTTTTCTCATGGACAAATCAGAAGAACACCTCCCAACACAGATTGCATTACTCATTTCTAACAAATATTTTAGGTCCACACGTAAATCTTCCTTAATTTCTAGTAACGGAATGTCATTTTCAATAGGTGCAAATTCGATGACTGGTAGTTCATAGCAGTTTTCTAGTAGTTTACCTACACTGCTGGCCACCCAAATTGCAACACCAAGAAAGACAAGAGATATCACAACAAAATTTATTTTGTAGATAACATGTTGACCAAGTATCAAATGATTAAATTTATAGACTTCTGTGAAGTGTGGTTCCTGCCAAAATCAGTAGCCAGAGTAGCCGCCATTGTTGGAGATCACCGCTGCCACACGCCTCGGCATTGATTCAAAGAGACTTTGGATGAGTTCTTGGGATACAGCAGACCAAGCAGCTTCCACACGTTGCCAAAGTTGATCTGCTGTGGCAGCTGGGGATGGAATCTGGGTCAAACGTAGAGCAACCATGGACCACATGTTTTCTATCGGCGAAAGATCCGGAGAGCGAGGCGGCCAGGGAAGCAATTCAATCTGGCGATTGACAAAGAACCGTTGGACAATGCGTGCCACGTGTGGTCGCGCATTATCCTGTTGAAATATGGCTGTGGGCAAGCCCTGAAGGTAAGGAAGGACAACTGGCTCCAACACCTGGGAGATGTAGCGCTGGCTGTTTAAAGTACCGGCAATGCGTACTAGAGGTGTGCGAGAGTGATATCCAATACCGCCCCATACCATAAAACCCGGTGCAGGACCAGTGTGGCGGTGCATAACGCAGCTGTTCAGCATCCTCTCTTCACGGTGTCTCCAGACTCGAATGCGACCATCGTGGTGTTGCAGACAGAAGCGTGACTCGTCAGTAAAGACAATTTCATTCCATTCTGCCGTCCACATCCTTCTGTCATAGCACCATTGGCGGCGGAGATGTCTGTGTTTCTGCGTCAAGGGTAGACAAAGCAATGGACGTCTTGCGGACAGACCACTCTGCTGTAAACGGCGTCGAATGGTACGCACAGACACTGGATGATGCGTTACAGACTGCATGTGCTGTGCTATGGTTCGATATGTCACTGAGCGATCCGTCACTGCCATGCGCACAATTTGCCTGTCATCACGTGAAGTGGTGCACTGAGGTGGATGCGATCGAACACGCCAGTCCGTCGTACCCTCCTGCATCCAACGATCACATATCCGCATTACAGTTGTTTGGTTTCGTCCAACACGACTACCGATTTCCCTGAAAGATAATCCACAATCTCGGTAGGCCACTATCCTTCCTCTGTCGAACTCGATACTTGATCAAAAGATGATCGCTGTTTTCGACGAGGCATAATTGATCGTTTTTAGAGAAAACCACAAGAAAAACACAATTGCCGAACTTGAAATCGTCGAAATCTCCAAGCCTTAAATAGCGCTTTGAAGTGGCGTCACAGGCGCGCGTGATGTGCGTCTGCGCTGAAATTCTAATCATTTGCATATCTCACCTCCGCTAATGCATGCTGTAAATTTCATGTTATTTGCATGTTTCCTTCAGGGTGTTGCATTTACAGTGGCCAGCAGTGTATTTCTCCTCCAAATTCATTTGGACCTTTAATTAGGATGTAGGGGCAGTTCATTTACTTGAAATAGACAAATCAACCACTGCAGTGGCCTTCTTAATTCCTTTTCCAATAAAGGAATCGCACCATTATTCAATCCAGTGTTCAAGCCAGTTCCATCACATCCAATTACAGTAATTTTTAAGTGTTGGTTGTTGCCGTTGAAAGTGCTATTATGCCATCTTTTATACCTTATCCAGTGACAAAAATCTGCTTCAGAAAATTCCTCCTTTGTATGATATCAGATGATCGCAGTTATGTAAGAGAGCTTGGATTACGTAGGATTCTAAAAGCAAGGACTGCAAATGAAGGAAAGTTTTTAATTCAACGTATAAACTTTGATGCCAAGGATTTTATTGATATGATTGAATGGAATGATGTTAAAGTAACAGGATCTCCTATGAAGAGGCATTTCTGATGAAAAACTAAAGCAGTTTATAAAGGAACCTATCACGAGAGTCAACGTATTGACTTCAATAATTTTCCATGTCACACTGAAGCAGTAGAAGGGATTGTTAAATTAGTTAGCGAGTCATCGTTGTCCGTTCGGGGCACTTCTGCGAGACATGCATTGATAAAAACAAAATTACATTAATACCAAAATTTGAAACAAAAAGAAAAAAAATTCAATGTGTCAGTGAAACAAGTGATGGAAACCATGTGTGATTACTATGGACTTTTGAAAAACATGAATGTTTTTGTGTACTACAAAGGATAAGGAACCAAAACAAAACAAAACAACAATATAAACTTGAAAACGACAATATAAACTAGAAACAGAATAAACTTTAAAAATATACAAGAACTAAATAGCTGTGATTTGTTTGTTTTAACTATGGTCCGTTAATTAAACATTGTTTTTCTTTCATTCCAATGTGTATAAGAATATGCTACTGTAAAATTAATATGATGAAAGTGAGATGTATTTCATTATGATTTGAATTCTTTAAACTGTAAATACTGTTCATATGACTAAGATTTCTTATAATGACAAACTAACAAAAATTTTGACATTGTAAGAGTAGCTCAGTGGTTTGATATAAAAAAGGGGGGTCGTCGTCTGTGTTTTTAGCTTCTCAGAAGCTTATGAAAACAGAAAAAAATGCTTCAGCTATCGAATTTGATATTTGGTTTAAATTCGCCGCCATTTTTGAAAGATCGGGGAAGAAAGGCAGGACTTCGGATGAATGGCAGCTACGTGGACCAATGAACGACGTAGAGAACAACGCTTTTGCACGGGTTGCCACTTTAAAGCGTGACGTAGTTAGGGTAGCTTCACTCATAGTGGGTGCCTCTTAAAAGAATTACCTCCAGCTTAAGAGTAAGTAACATTGTTTATTGTTTAGAGATTTGTGATTAAACTAATTGCAGTTATTTAAAATAAATTATTGTTTTTAATTTTCAACGTTTCAAATTTAATGCATATATTGATGTAAAAGAATGGGTAGGATTAACTGAGTTGATCTTAAATGTCTTGCCTACAGTTAGTAAAGGATATAAAAGTTAAATTAATGTAATTGAATGTTATACAAATTCCAGAAACTTCATTCTAACACTGTTTAATTTAGATATACATTTATGCAAATTCTTTTGTATTTAAATGAAATATGTAATTTTATTTTGTAGTAAAGTAAATATCTTTTTGTTTGTATTTAACTTCGTAGATAAGATCAACAAAACATCAGCCTGGCTTAAAGGATTGTGGAAAGCATCAAAAGGTAACGTGCTATTCTAAAACTTAATATTGTGGCATTTGTTAAGAATTGTAAGATTTCAAAATTTAATAATTATAAATTTCCTTGCAAAACAAATAAGATAAATACTATGTTAAGCATTTTAAAAGAATTTGGATTAAATGAAAACAGTAATGAGTGATGGTGAAAATGTATTAAATGTGGTAATTGAATTGCTTGATGTTCTACGACATAAAATTTCTGATCATCCAAATACAATAATTGACTTCTTGACTGAACAACTGACTTTATTATTAACCAAAAAAAAAGCCTTTCATTATAGTTCTGAATCAATGATATTTTGTAGTATATTATATAGTAAATATTTGAATGTTTAGAATAATTATGTCTATCAAAGTATTCTCTTTAAGCATACAGACTTCGTTCCTTTCCCAACCTCCAGTCAACCAGAGCAGGAAATTATATAAAAAAGAAAGTTAATATTTTTCTTCAAAATTTTTACTTCTAAACTTCTTTTGCATATGTTCAACTTCATGCTATAATTTTTAAAAATTCTAACAGAAGTTTATTGATTTTATACTTATAGATCAGATATCTGATATGCATATTTTTAACACAACATACTATATAATTCTGATTTATGCTCAATCATGCAGTCTGTATGAGTGCAGAAAAGAAGCAACTGGAAAAAAAGTCATGCACTCATCAGCATACATCTGAATATTAATGTTTATAGTTGTTTTTATTTTTTAGTATTGCATAATCATATGTATATAAATATATGCAGAAAGTTATTATATTTTTCATTCCTAAGTTATTAAATTGCTGGTCATCATGCATTTATATAATTTAATTTGTCAGTTTCAACTTTAAAATCTTGTATAACCTGACAAGGAGAACCTTTATTTAGATAACATCATGTGTGCTAGATTTTTATTAAAACTTTAGGTAAACTTTTGCATTCTGTGTGTGTCATTAAAAATTTGAGAATGTCCTCAATAACTTATTTATAAGCTATTTGTTTTCAAGACTTTTAGAGAGTATTTAGTTGTCATGTTGTGTAAAATAAATAAGAACTTACTGGCCCAAAGCATAGACGCCCCCCCCCCCCAACTTAACTTGAAATAAATTAAAACGTTAATAGAAGTTCGGTTAAATCAGAAAATTGTAGAAAACTTTTAAGAAAGTTGGTTTTTTCCCGTTTTTTTCAAACTGTGAAACTGAAAATACCGATTATGTCTTTAGCCCTAACATAGTTTTTAACAATATGATCCATAACAAAAATTCGATGCTACATTTTTTTCTTCTTTTATTTATATTACATTTATTTTTCTCATTGTATAACTTTTTGAATACTACTCAAACATCAATTCTATTGTTACTCAATTTCAAAAAATCATAATATTTCAAATTTTAAGGATCGACCTTTTTTATTTCACTGATAAGCAAATTTATAATGAACTCTGCTTTTCAATGCTTCTTGGTATCACAAATGACTCTAATTTTTATTATGGCATTATAAGAAAATATTGGTTTCTTTACAGAATTCTAAAACTGGAATCCATCTTCACCTCTTTGTGATTTCCATGAAAAGATTCCACAACTCACTTCGCAGTGTGCTCGATTCATAATCTGTAAGTTGATTTTAACCTCACTGAACCCATTTTTTTTTTATTATTCTGTAGATATCCTTTTTTTTTCAGCAGTGAACTTGTGGGCAAAATCACAAGGTTGTGAATATATTTTTTTTTAATTTATTTTTTGTACTTAAATTTGAATTTTTCTATGAAAAACCATAAAAAATATTTTTATTACATAATTCTTAATTAATAAACAACTCAAATTTTCAAATTTATCTTTGTATATTATATATGCTAATCCGAACATTCTCATAAACTTTGGTTGCAGTAATTTGTGGATTGATATTGATTTCCTTTATTCATTATATTTTTAACTGGCAAGCCTGTTATTAAAGTATTAGGTATGTCCGAAAGTGCAGTTCAGGGACTTCAGTTAACCATGACTCTTGTGAAAGTCTTTTATCATAACTGCTTACCAAAAAAATTTTTATATTTTTATATTATAAAGATATAAAATGCCAAGGGTTATTTTACTCTTGATAGTTAATGTTAAAAAATTTTTAAATTTAATTATCAGAATTTCATGAGAAGTAGTTAGGGGTTCATTCATAATTCCTTACAGAAGTAATAATAATAATAATAATGCTTATAGATGTATTAGATCATTCGTTGATGAGCTAATAGGTAGTTGAATGTCATTTGGAATACTAACTTCTGCCTAGTATTTAATTTTTTTATTATTTCATTGTCAAATTTTGGTGGAGATCTGTCACATAAAATATATTTTTGTGAGCAGCTGTTATTATAAAGTGTAAGGATAAGGGCAGTAAAAAAATATTCCAAAATATATTATTTAGGTTCAGTTAATTATTAAACAATTGTTGACTATAATAAGGTTATGTTTGCAAGTGTGTAGGTTTTTTTTTATGGTGTATTATTTGGTTTATCTAACTTAAGTTGAAAAATGATGCAAGCATACAAAGATTGACTGGCTGTCAATGTTGAGTGCAGTAGCATAGATTATTTTACAAAGTGCAATAAAATACTTTTAACATTTCAAACCGAACTTCTAACCAGAATTTTAAAAAAAAATTAATAAAACTTTTAAAATTGAAA
Source organism: Dolomedes plantarius (assembly GCA_907164885.2). Lineage (NCBI taxonomy): Eukaryota > Metazoa > Arthropoda > Arachnida > Araneae > Dolomedidae > Dolomedes > Dolomedes plantarius. Next base: position 73,168,325 of record OU015495.1, read on the forward strand.
ATATTTTCATGGATCTAAAGAATGGAACATAACACCTGTATTGTCAACTAAGTCATGGATAAAAGATGCAGCCCTAAAAGCAAAAGGCCTGGTTTCTGTATACTTTTATAATAATCATGTTACAACAGTATACAGAAACCAGGCTTTTTGCTTTTAGAACTGAATCGTTTATCCATGAATTTGTTGACTATACGGGTTTTCTATTCCATTGTTAAGATCTGTGAAAAATACTCTCATTAGCAAAATATTTAAAAAAAATTTTAAATTTGGGTTAGAAGCTTGGTTCAAAAAGTCTAAGTGTTTCTTCACGCTTTATAATATAATCTATGCCATTTCACTCAACATTGACAGCTAGTCAATATTACCCACCTCATTTTTCAAATTAACCTAGACTAATCAAACAATATATCATAACAATTGTTTAGTAATTACTGAATCTAAATAGTATATTTTGAATAATTTCTTACTGTGGTTATCCCTAATAACAGCTGCTCGCAAATAAAAAATATTTTATACACAGATCTCCACCATAATTTGACAATTAAGTAACAAAAGATATGCTCTATTAAATTACTATGCAGAAGTTTTATCCCAGAGTACTTTCTACCACATTTTTTGTAAAACCAATTACTGTGAAAGCTACATCATATAATAAATGTTTACTTTATTCATTATTATAGTAATAGATTAGTTGTTAAAGAGTATTCACCCTTTTCACTAAATTTCTGAGTACAGTAAGACATTCAATCCTGTTAATTAAATGATTAGTTATTACAGATATAAATAAAATAGATTAGAATGCCTTGATAGAGTACAATAATCGAAAGCTGACTGAGAGACTTGTTTAGAATGACAACAAAATTTTCTCTTCACTATCGAGAATCACTCTCACATTGAAAGTAAAGAAATACAAGAATGAACATTGAATACTAAATAATATGTTAGCATATAAAATCTTAAATTTCTAAATCTGACCCAGCATCTGTATTAATGCTCTCTATGGCATGTTGTAATTAAATTTAGAAATTTAAGATTTTGTATGCAAATGTTTTACTTAGCATTCAATCTTTATTCTTGTGTTTCTCTACTTTCAACAGCATTATTGTCAGTAGTGAAGAGGAAATTTTGGTGTCATTCTAGACAAGTCTCTGATTCAGCTTTCAATGTTGAGCTGAAATTATGCTCAACATTAAAAACTTATTATTGTACTCTTATCAAGGCAATCTACCCTATTTTATTTATATCTATAATAACAAATTAATCGACATGGTTGGATTTTCTACTGTACAGAGAGAAATTTAGTGAAAAGGGGAATACTCTTTAACAAATATTTTATAACTATTTTCTATTAGTATATTTATTTAATCAAGTAAATATTTTTTACATGATGTAGTTTTCACAGTATGTAATTGGTTTTACAAAAAAAATGTGGTAGGAATTTACTTCTTGGAAGTAGTTATCAATAAAATGACAACAGATTTAAAACTGCACTCATGTGTTGGGTGCTGTTTTATATCAAGTTTTTTTAAACCCCTGTCTCAGAATTTATATTTCCTAATTGGATTTATTTAATTCTACTTTATCAACAATGAATTTTTCAACTACTTTCAACAATCAACTATTTTTACAACAATAAATTACCCTTTAATGTACAAAACTATGCAAAAAATAATTTTCTTATCTGCAGAGCATTTACTAACTCTACATAGAAAAATAATTTAAATAAATTCTTTTGATTCATAAATTATATCTGGGGATGGGAGTCATTTTCCTTTCACATAAATTTATGAACTGATTTTCTCTTTCTTTTTTTTCCCTAGATGCTGTAAAGATGGAGCCAGAGGTACAGCGAAAGGATCCTGTTTTGTAGAAAATATAGAAAAAAATTGTGTAAACGTGCTATGTACTTTCTAAATAAACTATTTTTACTTTAAACCAGCTCTTTTCTGTATTTAAAAACATGTGTCTAATTATTTCTCAAAATTACAATAGAAGATATTACTATCATAGTACTATTTCTCAAAAATAGTACTATCAAGTGTTGGATATAAAGTCCAATATAATATAAAAAAATATTTTTTTAAAATGACTTATAAGAATTTAATGAATTACTCTTTAATTCACAAAACTATGCAAAAAATAATTTTCTTATCTGTAGAGCATTTATTAACTCTACACCAAAAAATAATTTAAATAAATTCTGAGCAAGTTTTCACAAGCTCACAAAGATGGGCTTCATCATACACACTACACATTACTCAAGTTTGAAGAATGTATCAAATTTATGTTTATAAATTTATCAAATTATGTTAATAAATTTTATACTGGGGAAGAACAAATTTTTTGGGTTAATTATTAAAGTAGTACTGTTTTACATACTATAATCTCATTCTAAATTTAAAAAAATCAAACTGTAACCTTAGATCGAGTGGAAAGATGATTTAGCTTTAATGGTTGGTATTAATGTTATCTTAACTTTCAAATTTGGGTAAATGTATCTTAATGCAAAATGAGGTTTTGCTCTAACAAGTAAACTTGTGATTCTTATACAAATTTTTAGGTAATAACAAAGATCAGTATTTGGTAATACCTAAAAATACATAAGGCAAAACTGAAATAATACTATAAATATGAAGGCAAAATAATAATAATAATAATAAAAGTGAAAGGGTTGATATCAGAGGTTAATCGTCAATGAAATAAATAAGCATATAAACGAAAGGGTCCTACGCAAAAATTTGAAAAACTGCCGGCGGTCCGATTCTGGTAGAATGCTGGCATGATGCCCGGACCTACGGCACATTGCTGTTTACGAGATGGGTAGATGACGGTATGTCGACACCAATTATTGCTCCCGTAACCGGGCCGTCAACCTCCGGTTACGCTCCGGCTATCTGTCCGCATCGATGGCTTAATCGCGGCTGCCTAACGGTTCGTAGTCGGATGAACGATGGCTCGAATCCTACCGGAAGCGGCCCGGCTGTCGACGGGGTAGTCGCGGGCGAGAGGACACAGCCGTGACGGAAACGATACTGACCTAATGCGCCGGCCCGGCAGTGGTGAAATCGGTTGGCCGGAACCTTCCGACCCCGGCCCGATGCCTTTGTGTTTGTTGGGCAGATATAAAAATCCAGAACTGTAATAGTCCATAGTTACCAGTTACTAGTCCAGAATTGTAATAGTAATGAGAATTGTTTCAGCCTGTCCCCGCTATGAAGGTAGAACTGATTGAAACTACTTGTCTGACGTCACTAATGTAAAGGTATTCGCAGTGGCGGCAAACTTACATGTTGCGACACAGTTGTTGATAATTACTGGGCTACACTAATGTATTACTTAATTAATTGATTTGTGAGACATAGGGTGCTGAAGAATGGACTTCCACATTTCTAAAGGTCACTGGTGAGGGAGTGTGGTGGTAAGGCGGTGCGGAAGCTGTCAACAGTGCGGAAGGATTTTCTAGTTGTCAGTAGAAACCATGAGTTGGTCCGGTGAACACCGTTGTTTTGTTATCGAGGCGTTCTTTAAAAACAATGACTCTGTTACAGCAACAAATTAAGGACAATTTAGGACGAGCTTCGGGCTCTTTGCAACTGATACCATTCCAGATCATAAAACAATCCTGCGATAGGTTTCAAACGTGAGAGCAAGTGGGTCTGCCTTACCAAGGAAACCAAATAGTCGTCCTCGGAACAGTAGAAAGATCTGGAAATGTACAACAGATCCGCAATTCGTTAGGAAGTTGTCGCCATTCCCCAGATTTGACCAACAGAAGGGGAACAGATGGAAATCTTTAGCGAACGGCTTCAGCTGTGTATCGCAAATAACGGGTACCACAGGTGTAATGTTATTTTCAAAACCTAGGGTTAAAAATGGATTATAAGTACTTTTAAAAATTATAAAGTTTGATTCTGAACATTGTTTCCTTCGATTTTTATTAACCTTTGAAATGTGAGGGTACATTCTGTCGCAACCTGTAGTTAGTCTAAGGCAGTGGTCGGCAAACTCATTAGTCAACAGAGCCAAATATCAACAGTACAACGATTGAATTATCTTTTTAGAGCCAAATTTTTTAAACTTAAACTATATAGGTAGGTACATTGTTATTAACATAATTAGGATTCTCCAAAGCTGGCTTTTGCTAAAAACATCCCCAATCTGATTGAGGTACGTTCGCTGAGGTCAACCCCTTTCAACTCTCCCACACATACTCGTCTTGCATACTTATTTCGTCTATCTCCTTTCGTTCATCCTCTCGATATGTCCAAATCCTCTCAACATACCTTTCTCAATCCTCGACACTAGATCTTCTTTCACTCCATAACGCTCCCTAAAATTAACTTCATAAACTTTACTTAAAGTTTTAAGCCACAGTAAAACTATAGGTGCGTTGAATAAAACTTGATATCATACTTAATTAATAAAATCATTATTAATTGATATCATATTATTAATCATATTATTAATTGATAAAATCAAATTGTAAGGTATCCATAAATTAAATCATGACAATGAGAGACAAACACTAATGCCTTGCATCTCCTCGGAAAGTTTGGGTAAGTCGGGTTTGTAAATTGTTGTTTTTAATTTTAGGCACAATTCCAGGTTCTCATCAATAAGACATCTGAATTTACTCTTGATGAGGTTCATGCTTGAAAATGATTGTCCGTATGAATTTATCGAACCAAATAAGAAAATAACAGCAAAAGCTATTTTTTTCATCTGATTATATGTATGAGTCAGGAATACAATTCCATGTGTTGAAAATCAACATATCTTCCTTCTCCAGGTCTTTCAAAGCAGACCACTTGTGCTTTGAACAAACATTTGTTTCACATTTGTTCACATTTGTTTTTTTTTCAATACTAGGTGGCCCGTGAGACCCTTTCGCATGCGATTAAATTACGATAAATTTAATAGCGGGGTTGGTGGTTTGTAGTAGGATGAAAGAAGAGCCGGTTCATTTGTAGCATTTGTTTATTTGTCAAATAACAGTGATGCGTAAGGATAATACAAAACCAATTACAAAACGCCTTTGGCCACAATAATGGAGGTGAAGCATGAGACAAAACAGGGGAATATGAGATATGTATACGTCAAAACACCTTTGTAGACAATATTGAAAGTCAATTACGACAAAAACTCGTGGAAAATGTTATATTTACATTACAAAACCTCTGTGCATACTATTGGACCGTGCCGTTTCGACGCATCCAGGGAAAGAACTTTAGGGTCAAAAGTAAATTTTTCGATTCGATTTTTTAACAAACAATACAATGTGTCATTCTGAATCAACAATTCGTCAGAGGAGGAGAACTTAATCTTTAAAATGTACCTCATTTATCGATTTTAGTTCAGTATGAAGGGAGTAAAAGGGACAAAACAAAAAAACACCTTTTAGAAGTACGTAATATATAGATAGATATATTTCTATATCAGCACAAAGACGTTCAAATTTCGCGCTCCACAATTCTTTGTTTTTTCAAATCAATTGCATTTCAAAGTTGCCAATGTCAATATTAAAGGGAGAAACATTTAATTCTGTTACAGTAGCATTAAGGGTTTTTTTAGAAATGCTAACGTCGCTTTGCTGTTTCTGACTTCCTGAAACCTGTTGAGAAAAGCTTCCCTCATATTTAAAAGCGTTGTTTTCAAATAGCAAATATCAATATCAGAATTATTTTCTTGGCAATGTTTCAATTGGCTTGGAAAGTGAATCGAAGTTGATTTATCAAAATCTTGAGCAAAAAGAGATAATTTGTTTTCGAATGAAATAACTTCTTCTAACATCAAAAAAAGTGTGTTTCCTTTCCCCTGTAGTTTATGATTAAGCTGATATACGGACTCGTAGATGAGACGTAACGTCTACCATGAAATTAATTTTTTGGATCCACTGATCGTTCGTTAGTTCTGGATAGTGAAACACCCTTCTCAAGGAGAAATGCTTTAATTTCTGTTTTTAAGGAAGCGAAACGTTTCAAAAAGTTTCCTTCTGATTACCAACGTACCTTGTTATGCAGCAGAAGATCTGCGTACTCACTCTCCATTTCACCTAAAAATTCTTTTAATTGTCGGTGATTAAGAGCTTTAGTTATAATGGAGTTGATAATCTTAATCACCAATTCCATAACTTTGCAAATTTCTTCTGTAAATGTCTGCTCACAAAGTACTTATTGAGGAATGATGCAATGGTAAGTAAGTATCTCGTGATTAATTTTTCCTTTCAAAATAACAACAAACCCGTTTCTTACGCCTGTCATACTTTTCGCCCCGTCTGTTGAAATTGAGACAATTTTAATTTGAGACAGTGAGTTGAATATGATGTTTTTCAATGCACTGAATTACAGCGTTTTCTATATCCTCTCCACGTGTTTGACCTTTGAGTGGCAATAATCCTAAACGTTCTTCTTTAGAATCTGCAGATGAACTAAATCGTACAAAAAGTGAAACTTGCGCTGTATCATTTATGTCACAAGACTCGTCAACGGCTATTGATAAAGATAAACCAACTTAAGATCTTCGACTTGCTGGTTGGTTATATTCGAAGACATTTTGACTAGTATAGACTTTCCTGTGAGAACACGCGCTCGGAAGTAATAGATTGTAGAACACGATGCAAAGATACGACTTGACGATAAGCGTTGACATTTAATCTTTCTGGAAATGTTTTCTCATTAAGTCGCTTCAGAGCACTCGCCTAAAGATAAAGATACATAAACACCAACTAAGTATGCAAAAATAGAAATAAGAACACCAGTTTCAATCGCACTGTACGTGGTATTTTGTGGAAGAGCCACACTCAATGGGCCAAAGAGCCACATGTGGCTCGCGAGCCGCGGTTTGCCGACCACTGGTCTAAGGGGCTGTTCACATAGAATCCGTCAGCGTGCAGTTAAATATTCCGTTGGCTCTGATTGGTTAAATTTTTTACGCTAGCGCTGACGGATTCCCTGTGAACAGACAATATCTTTTAAAATCGCAGACTAGGACAGATTTTTAAAGAAAGACAGGACCACTGATGGGCTGTAATACCAAAGAAGAGAATTCTGGTATCCATTTATGTAAGGAAGCTACGTTTGCTCTTTCATAAAATGAAGAATTAAAAGCATGGGCAAAATTGGATGTAAAAAGTAGTTTAGAAGGATTTGAATTATTAACGTATAAACAACCCACCTGAGCGATGTTATTTTCAAAACCTAGGATTAAATATATATATATATATATATATATATATATATATATATATATATATATATATATATATATATATATATATATATGTGTGTGTGTGTGTGTGTGTGTGTGTGTGTGTGTGTGTGTGTGATAATATTACTAACTACCTATAATCGCCCATTCTGTACTTCATCTCTGTCCTACTAATCCGTCCTTCTTGTCTTGACGTAAACGCTTCGCCTTCCCACATACTACTTTCCTCCGCCAATTCTGGCAACCTCTCTGACCTAATTCTATTTTGGCGCTCTTTGCGGGAGACGCTGGACTGACTCGAAGCGTGTAAGATGTGTTGCTTTACTGTTTAATAAATTAGTTTGTTCCTGAAGCTGATTTTATTATTTTCCGGCCACGATGTATGCTCCTATTTCATGAGATGTCCATCCAGATATTTCAGAGAGCTCGACAGGATCTGAACTTTAAAAATACGACTGCATTTTGAGAAAGTGAGGACGTGTTTGCTCTACAGGATTTTTGGTTTCAAATCCCTGAATTAACCAGCATTCCTGAATTAACCAGCTTGAAATGACCAGAGCTAAAACATTCTTCATCCAACACCATGAAATTGCTACAGAAGTCGACTACATCGAAGCAAGTAAATATGCCATTGTTCCGGTTCGTTCCAGTTTGGTTTTCGAATTCTGTTTCCCGCCTGACCTCACCATTTTTTTCCCGTCTCGGATTACGCCAGCTTTGTGTAAAGTACCAGTGCTGCAGGATCCGATTCAACTAGGCCTCCAAGAAGTGATTCAAGTTTTTATATGTGAGCGACAGTCATAAAAAAAAATCATTTCAAGAAAATAATTCCGATTTCAGGGTGAACGCCGAACGCTGCTCTGAAATCAAAGAATTTAATATAAGCAAATTTTCAAGATCAACATCACTCTTAAAAAAGTTTTTATTTAGTATTGTATTTTATGCCACAAAAGTTGGTGCTTTAAGCAGGTCACATACCTCAAATTTATGTTTGTATTGTCTTGCTTTTTTAAAATGTTTTCACAATAATGGAATGTTAGCGTCAATTGTTGGAATTTGTTTTTTGTTCGAATTTTTGCAACATCAGGTACCAGACATTTGGTATTGATGTTGAAAGCTAATTTTGACAGCATTTGGTAAATTTATTCTACTAATTGCTGAAAGAATAATTTTAATATTTTTGTGTACATGATCTAGAGGAAAAAAATTAAATATAGATAGTGTTTTTCTCAAAGAAAAGTCAATAACTAATGTCAAGCGTAATAATAATAAACAACAAAGAACATTATTTTTCTAAAAAAGTGACTACAACCCAGGAGATCTCCAAAAGAACTAAACATTATTCAACGACTAAGACTGTGAATAATAATTACTTTGTGTTTTTCAACTAGTTGAACTGTACCTGTCCAGGACTCTGAATACTTTCAAAGACTGTGAAACACATGTCAGGGACTGAGACATGCACAATTTTTTTTTACTTGTATTTGTATTTGGAACATCTTTACATCTGCTGTTGTTAGTGTTTTCACTTAAATGTACCATTCCATTTTTATTTTACTCCAGCTATTTGTTTTTAAAATTTTGCCATTTTTCATACTATTATGTGTTTTAATTGTACATTTTAACATAAGAATTTGTGATTTTCGAGCCAGCTTCAATCTAATATTCTAACTACTAATTTTCATGTTCTCACTATCTGGAGTGTCTGGGAGTCGACGGCCGCGGCTCCAATCCATTTTAGATGGGGGGGATATTCTGTGATAATATTACTAACTACCTATAATCGCCTATTCTGTACTTCATCTCTGTCCTGGTAACCCGTCCTTCTTGTCTTGACGTAAACGCTTCGCCTTCCCACAAACTAAATTCTGCCGCCAATTCTGGAAGCCTCTCTTACCTAATTCTATTTTGGCGCTCTTTGCGGGTTCGCTGGACTGATTCGAAGCGAGTAAGATGTGTTGCTCTACTGTATAATAAATTTGTTTGTTCCTGAAGCTGATTTTATTATTTTCCGGCCGCGATGTATGCTCCTATTTCATGAGATGTCCATCCGGACATTTCATATATATATATACACTAAAGTGCCACTGAATTAGGGATAGCAAAGCCTATGCAAATTGTGTAGCGCTGCGCATCATGGATGCGCAAGTGAGGGCGCTGTGGTAACTGCATATATAGCGCTTACTGTGGTTGTTCTGAATTAGTTGTTGGAATTGTCAGTATGGGTAAACTGCCTGATTTAGACGCCTTCGATCGCGAACAAATCGTAGGTCCGCGACGCATGGGCCATTCAATTTCCGAAATCGTCAGACAGCTAGGATTTTCAAGGTCGACAGTGTCAAGAGTATACCAAGAATACATGGATGGTGGAAAAAAACTAGCGATCGGGCAAACTGCAAAGGATAATTAGCCTCGACAGTGCGTGGTGACAGACGGCTCAGGCTTATTGTACGTAGCCAGCGAAGCCAAACATCAGCTCAAATTACCACCCAGTTTAATGGCGGTTCCAGTCGTACAGTCAGTAAACGGACTGTGCAACGCTCGTTTCACCGTATGGGTTTCGGGAGCCGTCGACCTATGAGAGTACCATTGCTCTATACTCGCCATCGGGCTGCACGTCTTGCCTGTGCAAGAGAGCACAGAGACTGGAGTGTAGAGGACTGGAAACGAGTAGTATGGAGTGATGAGTCTCGATTCCGACTACTTAACGCCGACGGGAGGCTGAGAATATGGCGTCAGGCTCATGAAGCCATGGATCCTGCATGCCTGGCTGAAACTGTACAAGGGCATGGTGGCGCAATCATGGTCTGGTGTGTTTTTTCGTGGCACAGTTTGGGATCTTTGGTGCGTGTACCAACCTCCCTCGATGCAATTCGGTACGTAGAGTTGCTGGGTGATCACCTCCATCCGTTTATGCTGTTCTGTTATCCGCACGGTAATGAAGTTTTCCAGCAAGACAACTGTACCTCTCACAAGTGCCGGTTGCCTACTGGCTGGTTGGAGGAGCATTCCTCTGACTTCTCTGTCATGAATTGGCCACCTAGAAGCCCAGACTTAAATCCTATTGAGCATCTTTGGGATGTTTTGGAACAAGGCGTGAAAGGCCATTACACAGCACCAAAGAAACTTACTGAATTATGGACAGCTTTAGCCGATATTTGGCAAGCCATTCCCGTGGAACGTTTCCAGAAACTTGTTGAATCTATGCCTCGTCGTGTGGCAGCCGTTATCAAGACCAGAGGAGGCCCAACTCGTTACTAGGTAGGTATCCCTAATTCAGTGACACTTCAGTGTATATATATATATATATATATATATATATATATGTCTGTATACTTTCCGGAAATATAAAGTTTTTCTGGACATCGTTTCCTCTGTATTTTATTACCCTTTGAAATGTGAGGGTCCATTCTGCCGCAACCTGCATTTAGTCTGGGGGCCTATTAGTAACATAGAAGCCGTCAACGCTGATAGGTTAAACTGTTTTACGCGAACGCTGATGGATTCTATGTAACAGCCCTAATTTGACATGCGTATATTTATTGAAACTCCTATAAAAACTCTGACAATAAAGATATAATTGTCTAGAAATATTCTGTAGGATACATCTCTGTTTAGGGAAAGGTACAGCTTCGTATTTATGAGGATTTTCAAGATAAAAATACGAAAAACACATAAAAATAAATAGAACGAAATGAGCAGGACATCTGACATGAATGGAATCTGAGAGAACAAGGAAAATTGTTTGATGCAATTAGTTTTGCAAAAAATATATAGAATGACACTGAAAACAATATTTAACGACGTTCTAAACTAAAACATTAAGCTTGTTTGAAAGTCGAGCAATGGCTTTTAAAATTGCAGGCCAAGACAGGTTTCTATAGAAAGACAGAGCCAGTGATGGGCTGTTATACCAATGAAGAGAATTCTGGTATTCATTTAATTAAGAAAGCTCTGTTTGCTCTTTCAATAAATTAAAGAATTAAAAGCATTTATAAATTAGTTTAGAAGGATTTGAATTATTAATGTGTAAATACTTCTTTACTATATAGCCTCTATGTGTCTTAGTTATTATTTGTCGTTTTTTAGAGACTTATTACTTTCCGACTCATAAAGTTTCTATTGAAGAATTACATAACTGATATCAATTTAATTGGAGTGTAACATAGATCTACCTCCTCGTGGTGCACTCCGGGCAACGTTTTATACGGCAAAATGATCTACACCTCTGGCGTGAGTAAATCTAAATGCGGATCTTTGAAGATTATGCAATGGAATGCAGGAGGCATGTCCCAAGCAAATAGACAGGAAATTTACCACACTTTAAAAACGTATGATGTTGATGTGTTTACAGTCATGGAAACCAACCTAATTAATGAAGGCTCCAAGTACTATCCTTTCACAGGCTATGTGACATATATTGTACCCAAGTCTAGGCAAATTGCAAGCGGCCTTTTGATTGGTGTTAGATCTGATCTCACGGCGGAATTTAAAGTTATTAGAGAAATGGGTACCGGCCAAGACAAAAGTGAGATAGCTCTCCTTGATGTCTGGAAGTTTGGCAAACACTTTAAGATCTTTTCTATTAATTCGCCGCCCGGGAATAATCCAGACTTTTCCTTCCTTAATGTGTATAGAAGATCAATTTTCCTTGGTGATTTTAATGCACATTCCACTATTTGGGGATTTAGTGACAGAAACCGAGCCGGTGAGGCAGTTGAAGATCTACTCAATTCTACTTCTTTTAACTTGATTTATGACAAAAATGTCCCTCATACGTACCTGATACGTACCTGATACTATAATGGTGCAGGTACAACGCCAGACCTACTTTTGGTATCCGCTGATATTGGCCATATGTGTAGACGAAGAGTGTTTGATGATCCTGGCTCAGGTCATCGACAGGTTCTGGCCATATTTGATTTCTCTGTTTTGCGGAACTGTAGACCAAAATCAAAGATCTCCTGGAACTTCCAAAAGGCAAACTGGAGACTTTTTGAGTCTCTTTTGGATAAAGAACTGGAGCCTAATGTCATTGATTTTAATCAAAATATTGAGCTTCTTTATAGATTTATACGAGAAAAATTTGTTTGGTGTGCTGGGAAAAGCATCCCTAGGGGCAAGATAAAGAATTATAGATGTCTCTGGTCAGAGAATTTGAGGGACCTTAAAGAGAAACATGTCAGACTCAGGCGAAAGGCTGAATCAACCGGTCGCCCCTCTGATGTACAGAATTGGAGAAAATAGGCTGCGATTTTTAAGAAAACTATTCTGCAAGAGAAACGTACCACCTATAATGACTTTCTCTCAAGCCTTGACTTCCGTAAGGACGGTAAGAAAGCTTATAAATTTGTTTCAAGCATCAATGACAGTGGTATTAATACGGCAGGTCCAAAACGAAATTTCCGGGTAGTTAATAAGATAATTACCTCTGATGTCAGAGTCGCTAATTCTTTTGTTCAACACTTCTTTAATCTACAACAGAAAAGCAGATTCGCGAGACAGCTTTCAAGAACTCTCACAAAAAATCTTAAATGCAAAATTGAAAGAAGACGGCGCTCTTCCCACCGATTTGGATAGTTTCAATGCCCCTTTAACCCTTTGATGGGCGCAATTTTATTATTGTAATTTTTTTGAAAAAAAAGGTAAGAATGAGGTATAATGGTCCTACAGATAAAAGAAATGTGATTAAAAAAAATTTAGCAGCCCCCCTTAGGTAGAGGGGGCCGTCCTCACAGTGCGAACGGCGCCCGTGTAGGGCATTTGAGTTTGACCACTAAATTACCTTGTTTTACTCTAGCAAAAGCAAAAATAACTGATCTTATATCGTTATAATAATAATTATTTTACTAAATAATTTTCAACAAACAGAAATTTGAATTTTATTTTTAAAATTTTAAAATTTAAGAAATTTTTCAAAATGTTAAATTCATTGAACTCAAAATATCAAAAATAAGAAATATCAAAAAATATAAAAATATATCAGAAAAATATAAAAATGTCAGAAAAATGTGAGAAATATCAGTAAAATATAAAAATTAAAGAAATAAAAAAACCTCAACATATCATTTCATGGCTGTCTTTCCATGGAACTTTTGGAAACATGTAATGCCTTTTTGCAGATTGAGGGGGAACATACTCTTCAACATCACTATCATCTAAAATTATAGATTCAGGATCTGATGGAAGCTCCTCTAATAAAGCTAGAGCTTCTGATAGGCTCAGGCCAGGACGGGGCATTATGATTTTAAAAAAATCGAAGTTTTAAATGAATTTTATACTAAATAAAATCAAAGCTTATTTTGTACAATTTTAAAGATATAAGTAAACTATATGAAACGAATTAAAAAAAGATATTTGCAACAGAATATTTAACTAAAAAAATTAGCAAATAAGAGCGACTGATCTGAAAACAGCAAAAGCAGAATGAGCTATTTTTAAAACGCGCTTTAGCTATTTCCAATACCTTCACACGTGGGAATTTCCAGGAGCCCACCCAGAGCGGTCATGCTTATAATAATTGATTTAAATTCACTTGTGCTGAAGGTGGCCGGTTGCCGTTTGGAAACAATAAGCCAGACATATTGTCACATCCTGATTAGTTCTGCCTGTTGAACCTCTGACAGAGGCCAACCTTAGCACACAGAATGAATTCAATAGACCACTGTCGAATGCAGAAAGGTTGGGAACTGTAGGTGATAGTGCCCAGCACATACCATTGAAACAGATGACAATACAAATGATAAAGTTTTCCTTTTCCAAAAACACCCCCAATTTCAGAGGGTTAACCATCTTTTTAATCCCCTTTACCCCCCAAGAAGCAAGACCAAATCGTCTAGAGGAGATAACATAAGGACAGCTGTGTTTGTTTTCCCTTTCCGGGGGGAGCCTGTATTTCAATGTCGTAGACGGGCGGCGTTCTCGCTGTGCGAACACCATTTAAAAGCGCAAAAATACAAAGAAATAAACGATTTTTTTAAGAAGTAATGACATGTCAGTATTAGTTGAGGCATGTTTATAAAATCTAGTGGAAAAAATTAAAACATTTTAGGTTTTTAATCCTTAAAATAATTGAAAATAAAACCAACTATGAAACAGCGTTAACTTGCATTCATTGTGTTCAAATTAAATGAACAGACAAATGTCTGGTGCTGCCATTTATTATCAGTTTAAAGATGTAAAAGTATTTTACAACCTTTAATTGAAAAAAAAATTCACATTTTTGAGGTTAAAAAAATTCTAGAAAATGTGTTCGGACAGTGAGGACGGCGCCCCTCAAAGGGTTAAGCCTAAATGAATTGCTGTCAGCACTGAAGTGTTTGAAACAACGAAATTCTCCGGGCGAGGATGGTATCTTTGCAGAATTTCTTTTTCATTTGGGCCCTCGTGCCTGTGAAACCATGTTAAAGCTATTCAATTTAATCTGGTACACGGGAAAATTTCCCTCTCAATGGTGTAAATCTACTATTATTCCTATACATAAAAAGATTCAAACCCAGGCCTTGTGAGTAATTACAGACCTATTTCCCTCAAAAGTATTCTTTACAAGGCCATGGAGAGAATCATAATGAGTAGATTCAACTGGTATCTGAAATCCGAAGGGATCCTAGAAGATGAACAGGCTGGCTTTAGGAAATTTAGGTATACCAACCATCATGTTTCATTACTTAGTAAAAATATAAAGGATGCTTTGGATAAGAGGCAAATTCTCTCCGCTGTCTTCATTGACCTAAAGTCTGCTTACGATCTTGTATGGAGAGAGGGCCTACTTGCAAAGTTATCAAACATCGGCATACACTCTAATATGCTTGGATGGTTTAACGGATTTCTGAAAACACGATTATGTAGAGTCCGGTACAACTATTGCTTTTCAAGATACAGAGCACTCAAAACTGCCTTACCGCAGGGTGGAGTCTCTAGTTGCACACTTTTTAACATCTACATTAATGATCTGGTAAGTGAATTGAAAAAGATTGACGGGTTACGGTGCCTGCTATATGCTGATGACTTAGTCATCTGGACTACTTCCCCCAAGAACAAAGCTAATGTGATCATTGAAAGTTTTTTGGGAAACCCTTTGTTAGTTATTGAACAATGGGCAGAATTGAATAATATGAAAGTTAACCTCGATAAGACATTTGTAGAGTCTTTTTGACTCACGCATCAACCTTTCCATCCTCAAATTTACTACAAAGGTCGTCAAATTCCATCGTCTGTTAAATTTTAATACATAGGTGGTATTTTCGATAGAAAATTTACATGGAGGTCTCATGTGGAGGACATCATCCGACGTGCTATGAAAATACTCTTAAAAATATTAGCGGGTTCTAAATGGGGCTGTTCAAGAGCCACTTTGAATTTTACATGCAAAACGTATATTTTACCTATTCTTGTTTACTGTTGCGAGCCGCTGATTACAGGATCAGAGCAAGTTTTCCACCTTTGTGAGATTTTTCAAAATCCGGCTCTGCGATTGATTACGGGGGCAGTGAAGACAACACCCTTTGACTGTATGCTGCTCAGAACTGATAACAGGCCTTTCAAGATGATTAATCAAGAAATAGCCTTTCTCCTTTATGAGAGAATACTTAGAATCCCTGGGTGTTTGTCCCTGTGGAACCAGGACTCTCTAGGCTGTGGGAGAAACTTGAAATCACAAAATGGTTTTTGCCAGGGAGTTGCTGATATTAGATCTAAGCTAGATTTGAATTACGAGGTTGAACATTTCTTTCCCCCCATCAGCCCTATTGTGGATAAGAAATTTTCTATCCCCCTAGAACTGATCAAGGATGTCTCTAAAGCGGAGACTAGTGACAAAGTGCTAAGAACTCTCGCTCTCTAGACAATGGAATCATTTTACCCTGAGGAGAAATGGTTAAGAATATATACTGACGGTTCCAGAGTGAGCGGTTGTGTTAACACCGGTGCTGGTGTTTACTGTGAACTTTTTTGCCTTTATACTCCCGTCGATATCCATATATCAGCTTTCGATGGTGAGATCGCGGCCATCTGCCAGGCCCTGTCACAACTCCGGCCTCGTCTGGACTCCTTTTCGGAAGTTGCATTACTATCGGATTCAAAGGCCGCACTTCAAGCAATTCACGCACCCAGCCACTCCCGAACTTTAACCATCGATAATTGCTCAAATCTCCTCAACTGGCTTGCCAGTAATAATAAGACAGTAGTTCTCCAGTGAATTCCGGCCCACTGTGGAATCCAGGGAAATGAGGCGGCCGACTTCTTGGCAAAGAAGGGGGCCTCTGTCCTTCAGAGAACTAATCCCATACTTACTTTTAATGGTATCAAATGTCTAATAAAGAACATCTTCAGGGATTCTTTTCGCGAAGAACTCAAAAATCGCAACCTTAATAAACCATGGCTTAATCAGATTCTTAATGTTCTCAGTGGCCTAGGATGAAATCTGTCGCCATGTTTCGTCTGATATCTGGCCACGACTGCCTGCATAAACATCTATGTAGCGTCAACGTGGTTCCTGACCCTCTTTGTACCTTGTGTGATCTTCACGAGGAAATGGACTTGCCTCACCTGTCCAGATGTCCTGCTCTTCCTCGGACATCAATCTGGGAACGCTACTGGATTTCCCCGCTTTCATTTATAGATTTATTGTTGTCATTTTGATGTTCAATTGTCTTTTAATGTGCCATTGAAAATAAAATAAAATCAATTTAATTGGGGATATTGCTGGAATATGGCTTCATTTTACCATAGCAACGTCAATGTGAATACGCAATCTTCCACATGTTGCAGGTATTACTAGAATGCAAGTATTACCATTTTTTAAGCACAAGTTCTAACTGAAATGTTTTTCAAGGTATTAAAAGCCAGTGAAACTGTTTTAAATACAGGATAAATCATATTACCAGAAGTTGAATCTAGTCACATTCAAAAATGTCAAAAATATAGATTTAAATCCAGTGCTTTTAAAACAACGTAAATAAAACCTTTTTCAAACACATGCATGGTTTTTACAGTGCAAAAACATCAATAATCAAACTAAGGTAAGCATAAAGAATTAATTTTTTAAAAGTGATTAATTATTTCGTGCAAAACACACACACAGGTATAAAAACATCCTTACAATAAATAATAATAATAGGAATCTATGAAATGTTCAAACGCAGTTTAAAACATTTCTGAAAAACATTTAAAGTATTCGTTTGCAATTATGGGAATATATTTTATTCCGATTAAAAAAATAAAGCAGTCCATAATTACTGAAACTGCATAAACATCTGCATCCGTGTGTGTTTAAAGTTCCACAAAAATTGAGTACATTACCTTGATATTAGTAACGAACTTTTCTGAGAAAAACAATCCTAATTCGCTCCTCTAAAATTGTTTCATTTTAATATTTATTCGCATATTTCCATAATCTTATACCGTGACAGACATGTTATGTAAAATAAAAAGGACTGTTTATTTGGGGCAATATTTTTAAATTCCAACAAGGAATTTTTGTTGAATATAACGAAATCATGGTTTAGAACTCTGCGTTACCTTGTAAACTTTTATTTACGATAAATATTTTATTCTCCAAGGACGCATGCCTTTTCTCCTCCATTATGGCTGCGAATTCTTTCGATTAAACGTCGTCTCTAAACAGCTTTTATTCATATGTCTTGACAGCTTAAGAGGACTTAAAGTTAGGCTTAAAATATTGATCGTTAAGCTGCTTAGGAGTTAAGACCAAGCATAATTTGTTTTTAAAGAGTTTTTTTTCATTTTATTAGGCATATTTTAAATGTTTTTAAAAGTTTGTCGACAAAAGAGAATTTTAGGGAATATTTATATTCTTGAAATTTAAGCTCCTTACATTATTAATCTTCTTTCTCTCTAAATATAAGGCTCATTAAAGACTTTACATTTTATACTTTGAACGTAGTATTTGTGTTACATTAATTTAACAATGGTAAAAAAAAGGATGTTGAACTAAAAACACTGCCATGTATTTGCAGGTTGAAGTGAAAAACATGTGCACATTTCATAATGTATTAAATTCCCAAACACCGAGAAAGGAATGTTATACATTTTAATATAATTTAATTTATATATATATATATATATATATATATGTGTGTGTGTGTGTGTGTGTGTGTGTGTGTGTGTGTGTGTGTGTGTGTGTGTCGCGTTTCACCACATGACTTTCCATAATAACACACAAGCTCCACAAACGAAGAGGCACAGTTCTTTTAAAATTGAAGTTCTTTATTTCTCTAGCGTTGCTGGCTGAGATCAGAGCGTCCTTCTAGCATGACGCGAAACATACATGTGTGCACATACACAGGCAATAACAGAATGAATCTGCTCTATTACCAGGAGATGTACCAAACAAGTCAGCGACTGTTTACATAAACATAGATATTTGTCGTGGGTGGTAGGTGAGTGCAATTCTTAGAAACATATGGGTGCATTTTATCTTTATGGTATTATTTGACACTTTTGATCGCGTTATATCTGGCACCTGCAGCCATTGTCTCTGAGATATTGTGAACTGAGTATTTAGATGACTAGAGATGGGGTTTTGTTAATCCTTCTGGAGAGGCACGGCTCTATATTTCTATCAACTGGTTTGGATTTATAGTGCTGTTTATCCCCTACTTTTCACCCTCTGCTGCGGCTATTTGCCTGAATGTATTTTTCTGGGACTTGCAGATGTTCACTTGCTGTTGGGTGGGCTATTCTGAGAAAAGGGGCCTATCTTAAACAGATGTGGGGACCCGAATTATAGAAATAGATGAGATTCAAACTTATAATGTCACACACAAACAAACAAACACACACACACACACACACACACACACACATATATATATATATATATATATATATATATATATATTTATATATATATATATATATAAAAGTTAAATACAAGTTTAAAATCAAACAGAATGTCAGAGAAAAAATTGCTATGCATTCTTCTCCACATAATGTAGAGTTGTATACGTTCAATGTATTTATTTCTAGTTACATTTCACAGTTTCACAGTTTAAAAATACATAACTCCAGCGTACTAGATAGCCTTAGACCGAGATATCGCCGTTGTTATGGTATCCTTAGCAATTCATGACCCCTGGGTACTCTAGAGGGAAAGTGAATTTTCTTTGAACAGTGCTGTTGAAAGGAATCGTCATAGTTACACATAAGCTTAACAGGAAAAATAAAATAATAGATTGATTTTATTAAAACTAAGTTTTGAAAAAACTTTTCTTTTCTTGCATCTATTTTGTTTAACATTTTTTTCCTTCGTGTTTCCATTTTTTAAGAAAAGTGTTTTATAAAAGATACTTCACATTTTGACTTAATTTTATTTTCAATGGTGCCCTGGATGATTCTTAGTTTTCCTGAAATAGTTCATAGACACTATATTTAATAAGTTCACATATTTCTTGTCTTTTTATTTTCAAGATTTGGGATTTCCAAGTACATCAAGAAAGAAAGTAATCTTTCAAATGTCATACCTTGTAAAGTCATATTCCTTTGCTATTACACTCATAAAGCTAGTATTATAACAAAACCATATCTTTATATCGTTGATAGAAATTTTATTTCTAATTGGCAAAGTTAGCTAATAATTCATAGCTTGTAATATAAATAATAGCATACCCATTTTCGTTTATCTCTCACAGTCGTACTTCCGTGCGAAAGTATAATATTTTACTGCAGAAGAATGTATCTAAAAAACCTGGTATTCGGTCTATCATCGGAGAACGAAGATAAAAGAAAAAAAAAGATGCAAGAGCTTAATGAGTAAGCTGTTACATTCGCCTTTTTTTCTTAAGATGCTTCACATTCCTTGAGAGGGATCCGTATCAAGTCAATATTTACAATGAAGGAAGTACATGAAACATATACTAAGATTAAGGAGATATGTGTGTGATTAATATTTCTTAATTACTCAATTGTCAAATGACTTCTTTAGTTAAACAAAACATTTAAGGTTAAGTAGATGTTTTTGAAATAGAATTATACCTAAGCAGTAAATAATGTATCAACTAAATATAACAAAAGATAAATTTAATCTTTCGTCTCCTCTTTCTACATGAGATGCTACTTTTATCTTCAAGAAAAGAAATGATATTTAAAAAACACAGAACTCAACAAACTGACGAATGCATTTTTGTACGAATATATAAACATAATTTTTGAATTAATCGAAACACATTTAAACTTATCAACGGCATATGTGAACATCTTTTATAATGTTTAATACTGCGTTTTTAAGATATTTAATACTCTTGTATATTTGACAGTGGGAACGATATCAGTTATTGGAACTTATTTAGTTCTCTTTATATCAATACCCCTTCAGTCTTTTAAATGTCACATTTAAAATGTTCAACAACTAGCATAAGATTTAGCCAAGAATCAAAATTTTAGTTGGATACGGACAACACTGTTCTCAAATACTAGCCTGTTTAGAGAAAATATGGGAGAGATTTATATGGTACAGGCACTCTAAAATCATGTATATAATTAACAGTGGATTCTGATGAAATACTGAAAGGCCAGTTATCAAATGGATATATTGAAAAACAGTTTATTACATATAAAAGATAATGAAGTTATCAAAAAGTGATAAATTTTCAATTTTTTAAATATAATGCTCATGGTTGTGAAAGCAAACAATAATAAAGGAAGCAAAAACTGTAAGCACTTTTTATTAAGTTCAAAGCTGCTTCTAAGTTTCTTCTTGGGAAGTTCCTGGGTCACTTTTCACTTGCAAATACCTACTTTGACTTTTTTAATATAGTTAGTAATTAATTTATTTTGATGCTGACGAAAAAAAGCAAAAATTGAAGGGTTTACTGCAAACAGAAGATAGCTCCATCCTGGGGGAGTTTGGAGTTACATGTACTACCTTGTGATTAAAAAAATCAGGTAGTCTCTTCTAAAAAAACTACCGCAGGTTATTAACGTAGGATTACTTATCGTTCCTTACCTCTTTTGTATGTGTATATGTATGTATGTGTTATGTATGTACGTATCTACATATATGCACGTATGTATATATATATACATATATGTATGTCAAAATTTTAACCCATTTTAGTATATTTCTGTTTAACTGATTACTTCTTGTCGAAGCGATACAGACTGGATTTGGCACGCTGCCAAAATTATAACTTGCTAGGACGGGTGGACGTACAGTTTTAGCGTCTGAAATTTTGATTTCCGAAGACCCGTTATGGAGGAACGTAATCCTACGTTTAAAAAGAAACTATTTCGGTTGATGCCATAAAGAGGTAGTTGCAATCGTTAGTTCTCGTGTTACTTAAGAGATGGATCTGCCTGACTCGTTAGTTACTTCCTTTTCTTCTCAAATGACTGACGTGGTTTGTTTACAGGAAGGTTACACAACACTTATCAACATTGGAGTTTTGGGTGCTGATAAACATAATATACTGTATATTGTTTAGCTTCAAAATATACAGATGTAATGGAACTAGCCCGCAAATACCTCGCACAAAGTGATATGTGGTTTTGCGATGGACTACAAACAGGCAACGCACCATATGAGCCAGACGTTACAGAAGGAAAATGTGGAGATTGGAATATGTAATTTTCTGTTTGTAAAGCCAAAATATATGCTGTATTTCTATTGTAGTTTTCTTTAAATAAAATGTTATGATAGCAGATTGTATTCTTTTACGAAATCTTTTCCTAGAAATAGATAGAAAGTCCATTTGGTTGGAAGAAGGAGGAAGCACCAACAATTACACTTGTGCCATGTTATCTAGAACATATATTTTTGAGTGAAAGTGCTGTTCTTAGCATGTAAGATCAATTAAGAGAATTTATCAAAAAGAATGTTTCCACACAACTTAGAATTTTGAATTTTCAAATGTTTTTTTTTACGGTTTTCCAAAAACTTGAAAAATAGGAGTTGCCTCTTTTTTGCAGCAAACCCTTCCATTACTCTATCCAGTTTTTAAAACAAAACTTAATAACTTGTGCTTTCTCAGACCATTTACACCCACAGATACTTTTTAACGCCTGTATAGACAAACTCATGATTTGTGAATCAGTAACTTCCAGTGTACATCAAAAAATAAATGTCGCTCGTAATAACACAGTTTAATCGTTAGCAGAATTCCGTTTCATCCCAATAATCTGTTAAAAAGCAACTATCTCTTAGATTTTTTACTCAAATCTATATTTTACAATGTTCGATTGTACCTTCATTAAGGAAAAATACCATTAGTAATCTGATACAGGATCATTAAAAGTAATGAAAGAAAACCAGAGAGAAACTAAAAAAATGTAAGTTCAACTTGACACACTGATAAAATAAAAGATTTGCAGCCCTTTTGCTGATAAGTTGCTTCACATGGTATACGTATTATTCTATTATAATACTGTCAAGTTATTTAATAGAAATACAGATTTTTTAAAAATGCAAGCTACATTATACATTCTAAATTCTTATTTCTAATCTCTCGGATATAAATTAGAATTTGAAAGAAAATAATAAGCAAAATCTGTTTAAAATAAAACCAAGCGATACAATACAAAAATGAGTTAAAATCGAAATTGTGTCATATAGATCAACTTTATTCACTGAATATTTATATAAATAATACTTCGGAATGAGAAATTTTAGATATATTTTTGAGTTTGGTTTACTTTATAAGCAAGGAAAAGATGACAGAATGTCGAACTTTAGAAATCTTTTGGACTTTTAAATTGTATAAGTATATAATTTTACTGTTCAGCGGTATATATTTTTTAAGTTGAAGATTTTAAAAGTATATATATATATATATATATTTGTGTGTGTGCGTGTGTGTGAGTACCACATGTATGACATTGTTAATTCACACATATTTTATTAGTGATATCTTCTATACATCAGATAAAAAGTTATAGTTAAATGGTTAGACAAAAACCTTTCGTAAGTCTCCGTTATATAAACTAATTTTTAAAAATTCTAGGAATCTGTACCATGATGATAGTGGTAGACTGCAATTATGGGAGATCATAGCATTGTCTACGATTATATTTTTGAAACTAATTCAGTAAAAGTTTACAAAAGTTATTTTAATCTTTAAATTCCTCTTGAATCATAAAAAATATTAATTATGTATTACCATATTTATATTATAAAAGTATATCTAAATTATAAAAGTTTATAATTAAACTTATACAGTTTTTTTATTTGTTCACTCTATGTATACTTAGAAAGGTGTAAGTCAGTTGTAAATTTATCATAGAAACTCTAAAAGAATATTAATAAATATTCCTAAATATATATTTAAAGGAATAAACCTTTTTTTATCCTAGTAAAGTTGTCGCTACCTTAAAATAAATTTCTATTAGACACCGACGATAGTCGTTTAAAAAAAGTTTTATATAACCCTGACTCTAAGCTACAAGAATATTATATATTTGCAAAAGAAATTTAATTTTAGGAATGTAACCTTGTATTTGAGTCATGCATAGCTAAAATTATAAGCTTAATTCTAGATACTCCTAAACGTTACCTAAAGGGCGTCTACGCTTCCAGCAATAATAACTTTTGACTTTGAAACATCTATTTTTAATCGACGCACTAATAATTACGGATAGCTATTTGTGGATACTTGAGAAATCCATTTTTCTATACAATAATACCCCCCCCACACACACACATGTACATACAAACTCATAAATAGATAGATAGATAGATAGATAAGTGGACTAATAATAGATTCAGTTTTGGGAATATTTTCTCATTGCGTCTTTTACCAACATAAGAGAACTTACGAAAATGATTGCGGAACAAAATTTTTATAGATAATGCTGAATAATACAACTAGAATCTGAACATGCAATGAAAGTTAATTATAAAAATATGGCTGAGAAAATCCTAATATTCTAGTTTTAACGAAATAACTCATTTTATACATCTTATCTTATACCAAAAAGGAGTTTTTTTTAAAGATTTGCAGATTATTAATGTTCCATTAATCATTCTAGGGTATTTTGAAAATTTTGCGGTTTTATGGGAGAACTGTTTAATTTCATGCATTAAGTATGCAGGTATAAGGGCGGTACTAGAATACAAGTATAGAAAGAAAAGTTTTCTTTGAAGGAAATATCCATTTTATAAATGTTTCATTTGTTCCTTTTCATGGTTACAAAAAGAAATAAATTACAGCAAAATAATGTTTGCAAGAAATTGGATTTATAATGTCAAAACAGAGAACATTCAGCCTCGCAACTATAAATTCCTATTAACTATGTTTTATATATAGCTGATATGTAAAACTATACCGTTTACTCACAGTCTGGGGAACTAAGAATCACCCAGACTACGTTCATTATTTTTTGAGATACTCATGAATATTTCTCTAAAAACTAATTAAAAATTTTATTAGATTAGTTCCGTTCATTCCTTTTATTACTATTTGGTCACAATTAACTGAATTTTCCTGACTAGACATCCTTTGCTGGAATACTTTTGAACACTACTAAGTCATTATTACAACCTCTTTCTCATTTTTGTGTCGTTTCCTGGATGGCAGCGTCTTGCAATCATTCTTTGCCTTTGCCTAATTCCATTTTAACACCTAGACCCCGAGTGGAGATCAAACATGGAAGTTCCTCCTGGTCAAACGGATTCTCAATGTGTTCAGGTGTAAAAAGAGTCTATTCGGATATATCATGCTTATCGAGACATTTTTTGAGGCATTCCGGAATTAGGAAACAAACTCTCCGTTTGAATTTAAGATTTCCTGTGGGTAAAATACAGAACATATGAACTTATTTTTTACTTTACTGTCTTTTACTGGTCTGAATATGTGTGGCGGATCACATCCCATGTTGATAATCATGTGTGGAAGAAGAGACAAGTGTAATGTTTTCCCCCCAACAGTGAGAAAAAGCGGTATAGACCTCTACATATATTGCATCATCTATATCTAAGTTTATCATTTAATGCGTGTCAAGTCTAAAACATGTGAAAACCAGATTTACGATTCTGACAAGTTTTACTTCCAGACAGTGATAAATATTTATATTTGCTTCCCTTATGAAACAAACCTCACTTAAACAAATTTTGGTTATATTTTTAAAAACAATTTGCATCTGATTTTCTCTGTAGTACTTTATTATAGACAGGGCACTTTCTTGTAATCTGGGAGAATAGATGATTCTCAATCTTCACAGAATAGGACGTAATGTAAGATCTGGGCATATAACTAATAAAGTGGAAGACTTTACAGGTGTATTTACTTTGGAGGAAGAAATCATCATCTTTGAAATTGCAATACAATATACAGCTGTCTTCCATATTTAAAAAGAAAAAAATATTTGTTCCATTACAGCGAAAGCTAGATGCTTTCAATAATTCAAAACATTCAGCATCCACAATAACAATTCAAACTGTCGTCTAATTTTTCCCTGATGTTTTCAGTTCTATATCAGGCCGAGGAGAATTAGGTGTGATTATCTCAACAGAAAATTAACATATGATAAGATTTTTGAACTATTGGATACATGAAAAGAAAATATACAACCTTTGTGATCGAGGAATAAACAGGAAAACCAACGTAAATAAAGCACAAATAAGATGCAATTATTCTTCTACTGAACACCGAAACTTTATCGTTATTTTTAAAGGCTTTAAAGTAATTCTGCCCCAGATATGAATGCACGTGGTGTTAGTAATCCTTGAAAGCTACAAAATGGCACTGCTAACTCATTTTCGTAAAAATGGCTGTAAGTCGTTTTACCCCTGGACCCTTCATATATAGGGGGGTGAATAGGGAATAAACATAATATTTTCTAGTTGCCGATTTGAAATTTTTGTGAACTTTAAGAAGCTGTATTTTTTTTCGTTTGTTCTCCACAAGTTTCATGTAAATAACTTGTCTAGTATAACGGTTAATCAATACAGGCAAACTATAATCTCCCAGTTTAAAACCAATTTAGACTACTTTTAGAAAACTTATTTTCTGTATTTTACCCACAGGAAATCTTAAATTCAAAACATAGATATTATTTCCTAATTCTGGAATTCCTCCAAAAATCACTCAATAAGCATGGTATAACTTGCCTAGTATAATGGTTTGATATTATACTAGACAAGTTAAATAACTTGTCTAGTATAATGGTTAATGAATATAGGCAAATTATAATCTCCCAGTTTAAAACCAAAGAAATTGCAGAGAGGAAAAATAAAAAAGAATGAAGCGAAAAATTGCATATTATAGGGTAAATTACAGTTTTTAGCATTGTTCCATATTTATTAATTATTGATATGGCTTTATTTTTAATTAATAGAATTTTAACTTACTATAACACATTCTAAATGTATCTATTCATCAGGAATTTGATATCCCTCAGGACATAAGTTTAAGATATTTCAGTCATCTATTTCTCTTATGAACAGATTATCACATTTCAATCTCTTCCCCCGCAAATAGAGAAGTGCATACTTAAAGTCTAGGCATTGAAGTAATTTATCAGTTGCACTTGAAAGTAATTACGATTTAACCCCTTCGGATATAGTTCTTTTGTTCATTGGTTTTAAAGTCCCGCGAAACATAAAACTTCGCTTTTCGAGCTGAGACAAGATCAATATATAAGACTGTTTACCCTACCTACTCCCATGTATCACCCGGAGACTATTCTTTCCCCATTTAATTGTCTCTTCTCAGATTTTTCCTTAAAATGTCTCGACAGTTTGAAAGCACTTAACGAGAGACTCGTATACATTGTTTGTGTGGTCGGTTAGAAGCCTGATCCGGGCGGAATATATCAGTCATTCGGCTTCTGTTTCCTTTAAGTAGTTTTAGTTGAACGTTGTGATAATAGAAAGAAGCAGTGAAATTGAGCGTAATTCATCACTTTACTTCCGTGTGCTTTATATGTGTATTTTCTGGCTGATATTTGAAAATTTTATTATATCTGTTAATTAAATTCCTTTTGTTAAATCAATAGTCGAAGAGGTGTTAGCGAGTAAATATTGAACTCTTATACTTATGACGTAGTAACTAACTTATTAAGAACGCTTTGGTTTTATTATATATCAGTTAAATATTTTATTTGAATGATTAAAAGTCAGCTTTTATTTACTAGGCGATTTGAGAAAAAAAATTACAATTATTGTTTTTTAAATTAAGAGAGCTATTTTTCTAACTGATAATGATACTTTAAATTTTGATGCATCATATTTTACCAATTTTTCCTTAATAAAAATTTTTCTCCAATATTGTTTAGAAAATTGCTAAAAATTTAAATATATTAGTCTATAAGCAATAAAATTCAGAAAATTCAAAATTTGTTAAAATCTTCTATGTTTTTAAATAACGCTCTAAATAAAAATATATTGCTACGTCCCTAAACAATTGGTGATAAGTCTAACAGTGACGTTAAATCAGCCTTTTCATAGTACAATATATTAGATAAATATGTGAGAGAAAAAAGTCTATACGTTAAAAGTATATCATATTATTTCCAAGAAGTTCAATAGTTTTGTTATTTTATTCATAGGCTTAATAACAGAAGATTATTATGCTTCAAAATTGATTGATAAAACAACTGTGGTGGGACTCATTTGGTGATCAGTCTCACAGTGACGTTAAATCAGCTTTTTCTTAGTACAATATGTTTGATAAATAAGGGAGAGAAAAAATTCTATACTTTATAAGTATATCATATTATTTCCAAGAAGTTCAACATTTTTTTATTTTATTCATAGGTTTAAAAATAGAAGATTATCATGCTACAAAGTTGATTGATAAAACAACTATCTACATCTATCGAAGATGTTCCATGCATTATGTATCAAATTACATTCCCGAAGTGTAGTATATATATTTTAAAAGGCTCAATTTTAGTTCTCGGAGATAAGAAAAGATGTAGTGATGGCAAATGTAACAAAAGTATCATACAAATAAGTATGGACAAAAAATAAAATGATAAAATTATCGTATTTATTATTTTATACTTCCTACACACTCACATTACCTAGTATTTATACGTACAGTTTTTAGCTCAAAAGGGCTTCTGAACGTTTTGATACTTACTTTGCATTGTGAGAGCAAATGGTATCATTAATATTTTCTTCCACACTATTATGATATTTGTTTTCAGGCGTTCCTTTGTTGAATAGTCGATTTCTAGAACAGTTAGGGATACGTAATTTTCATATTTACGAAAAAGATGCGAATAAATGAGAAATTTGCCAATATGAGCGAATAAATGTGAAAATTATTTTTTTACTACTTTTTGGCGAGAACTCGGCTATAAAAGGCTTTTTAAGCAAAATTAGGTAATAATAGTAATCATTTATTAACATAATTGCTTATCTAAGACCATCCACGGTGTTTAACTGGGAGATATCCCTCTCGAAATTTACTTATTACTTAGTGCTAAGGACTTAAGGAAGAGAATGTGGAGACTACTACAATGTTAGCTTTTAACTAAGAGTTTTGATACTTACCTAACCAAGTTAGTAAAAGTGTGATTTTTTTTAAATAAATGCGAAATTTTTTAATTTACATATTTTTTTGCGAATAAATTCGAAATTTCATATACTGTGATTTTTTGCGAAATTTACGTACCCTTAAGAATAGTTAGTTTAAGATGTTTTCCTGGATATGTTACCCATTTTCGATTGGGATTAAACGTGGAGAACCATCAAGCTAATTAAGTGTAGTAATTTTATCTTTTCGGGAAAAACTTGAGAACTTTTTGCTTGCGATATGAGCCTGATGGTGTTAAAATATCACTGAAAAGATCTGCAAAAATGACAAAAATATCTCTTTTAGTAGTCTAAGATTCCCTTTTATTATTCTATGATTTTAGCTTGACATCTGATTAAATCATCGTTCCGTCAACTGTAGCTGAAGCTTACACATCACCCAGAGTGAAACATATCCCCCAAATTTCTGTTTTAAAGAAGGATTTTTAATTTGTTGCAGTTACGCAATTCTCTCTATCTCCGTGATCATAAATATTTCGTATTACAAATCACAGCTCGGTTGCCTATAAAAACAAAATATGACTCACTTGTATGAACAATCTTTTTTCATTGACATCATATGGATTAGATTCATCATATCTAGTCCATATAACTTTCATCATATGGACTAGATTTGTACTTATGGCTGAGAAAAATTAAAGTTAAGACTGAAAACAAGAACTTGTTGATATGCCATTCAAGTTTTTGTAAAGACCAAAGTTACTACTTATTACATTTTTTTGCCCTCCTCTAAGCTTCAAGAAGGGTTTATAAAACAGTTAAAACGTAAATATCAACGATGTAGTTTGTTAATCCCACTAGAGATTTTAGATTTCTTCTGCCGGGTGAACTTTTTTTCAGTAGAACTTGAACAGTTCCAGGAAATGATCGTATGTGATCTTGAGTAACTTTCTTTACGAAACAACGATAGGTTTTTTATAAGAATTCTTTAAATAGGGTCTAAAACAGACGTCAAAAAAGCTGGTCTAGATATGTGATCTTTAAAGGTCATAACTTTTCATTTTTTTCTTAAATTACGCTCTATTTTGCACATGATTAAATTTTGTACAGATAGCATAAAAACCAAAGCATCAACAATGGATGCCCTCAAATGAAGTTGAAATTACTACGTTTTTGCTCAAAAACAAGTAAAATTCTGGTTCTCGACATATTATCACAATATCTCAATCAAAATAAAATCTGTTAAAACCGAAAGAATAAGCTAAATAAATATTTATGAAGAATATAACTTAGTCCAATTCCTTTCCACATTACAGTATTTTGTAAGCTAACGTATTTATTGACATTTGCAGCAGTTATTAAAAAGCGGTTAATGATGCTGCTACGGGGAAACATTTGGTATTTAAAAAATAAATAAGTGCTAACAACCACATCGGAGTGAACGGTTTTGCATAAGATTTGGGCTGTAAACACATTCTTTTTGAAAATATTATAGAGCAGGACCGGGCAACCTATCATCCGCGGGTCACCAAGTGACCTATTTTATAATTTCAAGTGACCCACATGATTTCGAAAATAAAGTATAATGTATAAAAAAAAATTATAAAGCATAAATATGAAAAGAACACTTGAAGAATACATAAAAAACTGAAAATAAAAATTAACAATAGCATTTTTGTTTGATTACAAAGCTGCAGTAACGAACAAGACTTTTTATTTACAAAAAATAAAAATTGTAACATAATTTCAAGGAGAAATCTATAAGTTTGGCAACGCCGATCCATAATTCCTTGACGGGACATCTGGTCTCACTGGTGTCGTTCTCTCACTTCCCTTAGTTCACTCTCAGTTGTAACACTTGCTCAGCGCGCAAGAATGGTGACGCAATTATAGACACGCAGTGAAATAATAATTATTATTTAAAACAAATTATTACGATGAACAAACAAAAATCAAAAAAGAGATTATTTCAATATGTGTGTTAAGAAAAGTATGGATGTATCGAAAATGGGGAAAAATTGATATGTACTTTATGGACAGATGTAATTACCGCCAGAACTTACAATATTGATCTACACTTTTCCTCAAAACATAAAACTGTGAGTGAAATGCCAGATGAAGAAAAATTTGAATACATTTCTAAACGTGTATTTAATTTTGGAAAACAAAATATCTTGTTTAAGATTTTTGTTACCAGTCACAATCACGCCACATCTGCCAGCTTTGTTGCAGCTCTTAGCATTGGTGCCAACGCAACGTAAGCACGTGTCATTGTCAGCTAGAACAGTTCAGCGTCGCATTGAAGATATGGCCAAAAATATTCATGAACAGGTCAAAAAGAATTTGTTATCTAGTGACGTAATTAGTATTGCACTCGATGGTAGTACCGATGTGAATAGTATGGGTAGGCTTGAACTTGTTATTAGATATGCATCAATAAATAGTTCAAATGTTAATCAAGAAATTCTTACGATGAAGAACTTCATACTCCTTCATACTTTTAAAGATGATATGGTAGTGTCACCCAAGGCGTGAAGGCCATTCCGTTATGCCCAGCTAAAGTCTGTAGTCGTAGGAGCTAAGTCAGACTTCTATCATTGGTACTCCGGTCTTTGAGGATAACAGAAGCTGCCCTTTTTCCCTATCTAGCAAACTACAATTATCCGCTTTCGTAGTGGCCACCTGAGAACATTGACTTATACTGACGAGGAGAAAGTGTTTCCAACTTGTACCAGATGTTCCAAAGGCCAAGCTACTCCCGATCATATCCTAGTATGCTTGGGACTTGAAAAAGAAAGATCTTCTGAAGCGGCCATTGTTGGTCATTGACTTTATGAGAGTGCGCGGTATCATGGACCTAATCTAACTCTGCTGGGTGACAGGGATCAGCAATAACAACAACAACAAGCAAAATTTTGTGGTCTTGCTATTATGAATGGCACGAAGAAAGACACTGAAATTTTTTGTCAAGTACAAGAGTTTACTAATTTAAAAAATGAGCAAGTATTGGATTTAAAAAGTAAATCGTTTTCCATAACAACTGAAGGTGCTCCAGCTATGAGAGGAAAAACCTTTGGATTTCTGAAACTAATGGAAAATGAACTTGGTCGCTCACTTTTATCGTTTCATTGTATCATACAGGAAGAAAATGTATTTGCATAGGCATCTACGCAACAACTTTTAAAGATGTTATGGAAAATGTTGTTAAGATCGTAAACATTATAGTAACACGATCAGCATTAGAACACTGGCGCTTGAAATCTTTTTTGACGGAAATTGAACCAAAATAGGGAGATTTGTTGTTAGATTCTGAAATATGATGGTTAAGTTTGAGGCAAAGTTCTAAATAGATTTATAGAAAGTTTTCATAAGATAAAAATATTTCTTTACGAAATCAGTGAACAGGATCTTGGAATCAATGATAAAGAATGGTTAAGACTTTTGTTTTTAACAAACATAATGAACCATTTTAATGATTTCAACCTACGACTCCAAGGAAATAACCACACAATTTTGAAAATATACGAGAAACGGAAGAGTTTTTCTTCGAAATTAATATTACTTGAATAAAAAAGAAAGAATATATATAAGGGTATAAAAAAGACAGAATTTCGTTTCTTTCCCTTGTTAAAAGGCCAACATGAAAAAGAAAATATCTATGAGAGAAATCTTAAAATTTTCAAAAGTTGGATTTTGGGCATTAAATATAAATTCGAAAGTCGATTTCAAATTTTTAAGAAGCACGGCGAAATCTTTAATTTTATAATAAAGCCCGAAGAAATAGAAGAAAAATGTTTTAGATCTGCAGTATTTTCAATATCTAAAAGTTGACAGTTTTAGTTTAGAAATTATTATATTTAAAAGTTCAGCATTATGAACGGATATATTCAAGACATTGCGGAAAGATTTGGAAAAATCTGAAGATTATGATCTTCTCGTGATATCAACTTCCTACGAAGTTTTGATCTCTGGAAAAAAAACTGGCTTTACCATTTTGTTCGCATTTGGTTCAACTTCTAAACGTGAGTAAATATTTTCACACATAAAATTAATTTTAAGTAAGAATAGGAGCAGATTAACTACCGAAAATTCAGATGCTTGTATTCGTCTTAAGACGACTAACTATAACCGAGACTTGACTAAATGGGCGTCACAATTTCAGCTCAGAAGAGCGATTGATATTGAAGAGAAAAATAAAGTTCATTCAGTTATGTTTGGTTTTATAATAATTAGAATTAGAATTTTAATTTTTATGTTTAAAGTTTAAAGAGTATTGTAATTATTTCCTCAATAAAATTTATCTTATTATTCACCAAAAAAGACTTTTTTTAAATGAAAATACCACTGACCAGAAACGTCTTCTTACTACACATATTTTGGTTGATTTTGACCCCCAGCCAAAAAGGGTTGCCGACCCCTGTGAAAGAGTATAGTTATGACTAAATAAATTATGCTCTATAATTATGAAGCATATTATGAATTCAACAGTTAAACTTTTAGCTTCCAAAAACGTAAAAATTTTTGTATGATTTATTCTTTTTCAAAAAAATCAATATTGATACTTATTTCGTCCATTTTCCAAAGCTGTTCTTTAGTCCCTAAGAAATAAATTAAATATTTTGTATTTTTATTTACTTGTTATATAAATATATATAAAATTGATTCACAAACTTATAAATAGGTATAAAAATATTCGATTTTCTTCCCATTGTTTAAAATAGTTAAAAATAATCTTTGACGATTTATACCTTATTTAACCCAAGTACGAAATTTTATCAGAACGTTTATCTCAACTTACATACAAACATGATATAATTAACTTTTTAGGTATCCGTAATCAAAATTTAACGGAATGTTATTTTGTCCTGCCATTTACGAACTCTCCTACCGCAAAATGCATTTTCCAGGTAAAGAGTAGGGAATACGTTAAAGACTTTATTGTGAGTAGAAAGAACAAAAAATAAGCCATTGATTTACCAAGGTTATTATTGGATGGAACTTAAACTATTAATTTTGTAAGGGCGTTTCCTCTTGTTCAACTATTAATTTTCTTAACGGCTCCTAATTTTGAGAAAGTTCAGAATACAGGATCGTTATTTCCAGAAAATATTCTACTCATCTTCGTGATTAAATAGTAAGTTTGGTCGTTAGAGGTATTAAATATTTTCCTCCTTTAGTTTCCTAGACAGTGGTTTTCAGGAAAATTCTTCTCTCCATGGAAAAAGAGATAAAACTTTAACAGTTGTTAATTTCCTTAGTTTTAAACTCATAATTTGTTATTCGTTATGGTTTTAAAATAAATTTAAGATAGGATCAGAATATTTAGTATTATTCAGCAATGTTAACAGTTTCTCTCTCCAGTTGGTTTCTAAGAGAGTAATATGAAATCCATGATATAGACTACATAAATGAAGTGAAGTGTTGAAATTTTGTAGCATTTCATATGTAAAAATGTAATCATTTTTGGCAACATTTAGAGAATGCTATTTATAATTTTCAGCAATCTATTGTTAGTTTTTTTCTCATGTTCTGATAAAAAAGATATTAAACTTTATTAAAAGGGTGGTTATAGAGATCCGGAAAGGAAATATCTAAATTTGTGGTGGTGTAATTGTTTACTTGAAGTCACGGTTCAACTTTCAGAGTGAGAAGATGTTTTTAAAAATGTAGATAATTTGTAAGGCTTTGGTGCAAAATAGATAAAATAATTTATAAAAAAAAGTATCCGTTAGATTTCTAATTGAGGAAGATGAGGAGATGGTAAACAAACAGATATTCAATTAATAAACAAAGTTTGTTCATATTTTTAATAGCCCGTAAATGTTTATAAAAGTTAATGAAAAAACTTCATGAGGGTTTTTTTGTGAGATTGTTTTATGATACCTTATATATATATATATATATATATATATATATATATATATATATATATACACACACACACACATATATATATATATGTGTGTGTGTGTGTGTATTGAAATGTGCGGGTGAAACACAAAAAGACTTGTCAAGAAAAGACTTGAAAAGAAATGTATGTCATGTGTCCGATATATGCTTTACTATAATTATTTCTTGTTATCAGTCATTCAAAGTTCAAAAGCGCGTGCAAAATGTCTTATAACTTATTTAACCTAATTTCATTACCTGATATTTTTGAAACTACGAGCTGGTCGTTGAAAATGTCAGAGCATAAAATTGGAGGAAAAGAGCCAAAAAGGGTTAAATATAATCCCAAGAGGTATACATAAAATGATTGCCACTTATGACATTTAAAAAAAAATAGAGAGCATAATACTGTTAACTTTTCCCTAAAATATCTTCCTGTTACATCAATCAATTTAATGAGCTTATCACTGTCTAAAAGGGTAATCAGGGAATGATAGAAAGTCTACGCCCAAAATTGATTCTTGAAATTTCCTTTTAAGTAAACTGACATTCATTCCTGAAAGGTTATTCGGGTGTGATAAGGTCAAATACAGATTCCCACTCATTACAGCTAATTATTTGATAAATTAGACAAATATTTTATGTTGTCGTATAAGGTACTCAGTTTAATTCGCAACTAGGAAAGAATTACACTCAATAAGAGACTTTGTGATAAAAATTTAAGCAGAAATGTCAGTATAAGTTTGTATAGCATAAAAATAAAGGTTTTGTCTGGTATTGTTGAATTATCTATCTCCTGCCTTCAAAAAACCCAAATCTAAATAGCAAAACCATATCGTGAGTTCAAATATCTGTTTTGCAATCAAAAATGTTTGTAAAAGCACAAATAAGAACTGAAATTGTTTCAATTCTTCTCGCATGAGAATTATTTGATATTCCCTTGTTAATTAATATGCGTATAATTAACTGTTTACAAACAGGATATCTAGTCGATGACTACCTATATTTAGCATTATCAGCATCATGTTTAGAGTACCAAATAAAACAATGTAAGTTCAAACTTGTTTTTTTAAGTTAATCTACCCCAGTGAGTGAATATCGGGACTAACGTTTCAAAATTATTTTTATATCATCATTTATGTTTATGATGCTCACTTTTTACAGTTTAAAGTATATCATATTCTATTTCTGTGCAGTTTCTTTCAGTTTGAGCAATCCTTATCACAATAACGTCATCAATATCATCAATATACATAATCTAACACGAGGAATCATATGTCTTAAATTTTCCATCTGGGTGCGAAAAGATTATTTTGAGTGAATATGTACATTTTCTCTGCTCATTATGTAGCAACTTTTTATGTAAGCACACACACACAAATATATATATATATATATATATATATATATATATATATATATATATATATATATATATATATATGTGTGTGTGTGTGTGTGTGTGTGTTTGTTTGTTTAAGAGAAATGTCACTAGTGGCACCTCTAAAGTTCGGAGAAAAAGCCTAAGAGAGAAACAATTTCATTTTTGTGCACTGTAGAGTACATTAAATTTTATTATCATTTTGTTAAACTTTTATGATTTGTTACTGTCCTTAATTCCCCAATTTAACATTAGGCGTTATTTAATTATGCTATAGTGATATAACATTACAGCAAGCGTGCGGTATTATCCACGATTTTACATATCCAAGATGAATCTTGGAATGTATAAACCATGAATTACTGAACATTTCGTGTACAATAAACATATAATAACGCAAATATATACTTTATGAGATCGTATAACATATATTTGGATGTGCAAAAGCACGAATAGGAAATAATCTTAGACTTTTTATTTTTGATTACCTCTAAATTTATTTATGTTTAATCCCTTCATAATCTCATTTATAGAAATTACTTTATAAAACTTAAATTTATTTCTAAATTTAATAACCGTTTATTTGTACAGCTTATGTCGACCATTCAGGGTTATAACGTCGTTAATCAAAGTCTTCAAACTATTACAGCCAGATTGTAAACCACCAATCTTATCAGGCTCACATATCTAATCGGGACTTTGCCGGCTGCAGATCACCTTAACTCACACACATAAGAGATTGCAATATACATAGATGGAGCATTTGTAGTGTTCATTATTCATGATAAAGTATGGTCAGGCGAACGTTCTGCAATCTAACCACCAATTATATAAATTCGGTGATACTGGAGATACTCTTCTATGGCGAAAAGTGATTTAAAGGGACGCAAATGATTAATCTCGCCAAACAAGCATGTTCATAGTAAAGAAATATTTTCGTTCTGAACGGACAATAATGCTAAAATAGTATTTATTCTTTGTATACTTTTATTTAAATAAGAGTAAATCTGTTTTTCACGAAATATTTACTATGCATCAAAGAAAAACAGCTGAACTTATTAAACTTATCTATAAATAGTGTTCTAGATAATCAGAAATGAAACATCTAAATTTGTGGTGATGTAATTGTTTACTTGAGATCACGGTTAAACGAGTAGGAAGATGTTTCCAAAAACGTAGGTCATTTATAATGCTATGAGGCAAAATGGATTAAATTATTTATAAAAAAGTTATCTGTTAGATTGCTATTTGATGAAGATTAAGAGGTGGTAAGCAAACAGATATTTTATTAATAAATAAAGTTTGTTCATAATGTTTTAAAGCCCGTAATTTTTTATAAAAGTTCATGGAACAACTCCTTCATGAGGGTTTTGTTCGTGAAAATGTTTTATTATAGCATATCTATCTATGTATCTATCTATTTATCTATTTATCTATGTATCTATATATATGTATATATATATATATATATATATATGGTTCCCTGTATAAAGAGCTTAAGTGAGCAAAAGTTATTTTTAGACATTTGTTAGTATTGATAAAAAAGACTTTTGAATTGTATAAAAGGCTTAAGTCTACCAATTTTTTTATAAAAGTACATTTCTTTGTACAAAAGACTCAAGTCGAAATTATTGTTCTGCGATTGGTATAAAAGCCAATAACTTGGTATATTTAAATTATTGTTTTTGACTGCTTTTCACCGTTTAAAGGTAAAATTGAAAGTGAGATAGGTAATATAAGGAATTCCTAATTACCAGCAGCTGTAAGAAGAAGTGGTTAAAAATGTATTAATTAATATGCTGTTTGATACACCTATACAAAAAAATCTTTATCTATCACTTTTCAAAAATCGTAACCCGGATAGTGTAATAGAGTAATTATGGCTATAGACAGATTACACTATTATTTTTTGTTTTTTTTACCGGGCACCATAGATATATTCACGACAGTATTGTTTGCAAATATATGATTGTGAATAAGTTAAGGAAAGGAGTCATTGAAAAATAATGCTTCCTTAAATCGCTGAGTTAGCTCGCTTATTTGAATACAAATTTCAAGCTTTAGAGATATCAGTCCAAATAATGTTCCGGAGAAACAGCGCGTTCTGGGATTATTGTGGTGTTTGGAAAGAACAATTATCAATCACCAATTTTCAAAATTAGTTACAAATTTCATCAACAGATGGCACTGCTGACTGGGAAAAACACAAAATAACGTTTTGAAAGCAAGAAGCATATGCAAAGTGGCATGGATTGGCCTCCATATTCTCCAGATTTGATGCCATGCGATTTTTTTTCTTTGCGGATACTTGAAAGGTCAGGTGCATCGTCACAATCCGCAAACTGTAGATGAACTGGAACAGTACATCTCTGCTGCTTGTCAGAACATTCAAAATGAAATTTTTGCACGGGCGTCTGCGAATTTTAACTTCAGACTGCACCCCGTTGTTGCTGCAAACGGTGGTTATTTTGAAAACATTGTTTATAGTTTTTCCCAGTCAGCAGCGCCATCTGTTGACGAACTTTGTAACTAATTTTTAAAATTGGTGAGAATAAATTCCCTGGTTACCTAAGCAGAATGCAGCAAACCGTACATTACTATCGCCTTCCGTTTTTCTTTAATTGATTTTTCAAATCGTTGGTCATTTTTGGGACACCCGGTATATATATATGTATATATATATATATATATATATATATATATATATATATATATATATATATATATATATATATATATATATATATTTATATATATATATATATATATATATATACATTTTTTCAGAGAAACAGAAAGTTTCGGAGCATTAAAAGGCAAAGGAAACTTTCTTAATTAGTTGAAATTCGCATTCGAGAATAAGAGACGATAGTTCCAATTCCACGACTAAATAACGGTTTCTGCAAGATTAGTTATGAATTTGTCCATTATTTTGACCAAACCAAAAAAAAAAGATTAATTTCATACCCAGTTATTTTGTTCCATCCAAACAGCAAAGCTTATGTATTAAACGTTACAAATTACTTACTTCTTTGTCACAATATTAAAAAAAATTAACACATTAACTCACATTGTTGTGTTTCGCCACGGTGTGTGAGTTTGAAGGTCGCAGCAACGGACAGCCGTCTAAAATCCTAGTCAATATGTATTCAACAGGTATTCTCATGTCTAGTCAAAAGACTATTAAGGAATTTTTATGTCTGGTCAACAGACACTTGTCACTCTGTAGTAGAATAGTTGACTTATCTAAGCCATTTTATGATGTTATAAAGGTAAAATTGAGAGTGAGATAGGAAAGATAAGGAATTGCTAATTAGCAGCAGCTGTAAGAAGAAATGGTTTAAAATGCATTAAATAATATGTAGCTTGATACATCGATACAAGGAATAATCATGCTTGGATGGTGTAATCATAGCTATAGACATATATAAAAAGATTAGATTACAGATTTGCAACTTTTCAAAAATTAAAGCCGTTTACCCATGAAAGATGTTCATATTCATCGATTAGTGTGTGCGTATATATATATATATATATATATATATATATATACAATCACACACAAATTTATTCGTACAAAATCACATTCAATGTAAGTATAAAGTTTCAAATTAAGAATACTTATCGATAATTCTATTACCAAAATATTCGTTTATGGAAAATAAATATTAACATTTGTGTGAAATTTATATAGTACACCTAATGCATAATTTTGTCACCGCGATTTCTCTTGAATTAGTAATTTTCTTATCTTTAAAAAAACACTGTGTGAAACCTATAACATGTATAGTAAAATATATAGCTGACATGTATTTAACTCTTAATATTTTTAACTAAAAAATTATATGAAATTTAATATTAGTTATGATTATTACTGCATGTTGGGAAAGGGATAAACTTTGTAAAATTTCATTAATTTTCTTCCTCCCGTATCAAGAAATGAATTCTCTGCTACCACAGTTCGAAATTTATGTGTTTAACTTTTAGGAAAATAACGTATTCCGTTGTAATCATTTGCCATTTCAAAGGTTGAATATTTTTACAGTGTGGTGGTAAGCAGTGTGGTGGTAAGCTTTGCGGTAATACTTTTATTTTTATCTCCAAGCTAGAATTTGGTTTTAAAACGCCTATTTTGTTGAGAAAACTAATTGACGTCAAACCTCTTTAACATAAAGTTTTACGTCAAATTGTCTCTCCGTTCTAAAGGCTTTTAAGCTGCCAATAATAATTTTACGTTCTAAAATCTTCGAAACATTTCATAACAGATTCAAAAGGTGGAAAATATATTCATATATATCCTCGACGACTTGGATCGTAGCGTACAATAAAAATCGTACGGTATATATATATTTTGCATTACATTAAGATAAATATATATATGTATATATATATATATATATATATATATATATATATATATATATATATATATATATATATATATATATATGTGTGTGTGTATGTGTGTGTGTGTGTGTATCTGTCTATGTCTGTGTTTCCTACATTTATCTTACATAATAGAGACACTTCTTTATTTTATTATATCAGTTAAATACTTTTCTTTTGCGTAATATATTTTACTGAAATATGTTGTTTGTTGATAAAGCATTAAATTTTTAAAAAAAGAAATATTTTAAATTTTATTTTTTATTTTCCCACAAGAATTTTTTTCACGAAATACACCGATTTTCCATTAAAATGTAATTTTTTTATGTTTTAAATCGTCTGCTACAAAACAAGCAGTTATTTTTCTTAAATTTTTAGAGTTTATTCTAGTAAAATATTTAGTAAAACTATAGATATGCAAGAAATATGCAGGAGGTGTTTCTACAAGGCATGTATGATTTTGAATCAGAAAAAAATTTCACAGTAAAATTAAAATTTCATAGTAAAATTATAAGCGCTATAATTTTATGTAATTTTCTAAGCTTTCTACTTTCTTTAAGTTGCATTAAAATGCCGTTTCCTTTGATGTTATGATAATTGTCCAATTATGTTCGGACTTCAGTGGATACGCTTTTCGAAAAAATCTGTTACCTGTACTTTCCAATACCACTCTAAATTTTTATAAAATAAATTTTTTTATTGGTTCACATACATTTGTTACTAATAAGTAGTGAGAAATCGTTTAAAGTAAAATGAATAGTGGTTTCTGGATGCTGAGCTATACTTTGCTGCATTCCATTTGCTTCAAATTCACATTTGGCGGTATTGTCATGCATTACATTTGTACTAAGTGTTTATGTTGACCTTGATCACACTTTTTTCATTAGCCAGCATTGTATTTTATTTAAACTAAGAACCATTAATTTATCAGTGTCTTGCAATAAATATACTTGTCTGTTTTTCTCTTCTCGTAGCAAGGATTTCTTTATAAAATCAATTTTTAGTTCTCAAAGACAGATAAGTCTCCCTTGCTAGACAATTAACGTCTTATGACAATACAAATTTGGCTCTTAGCGTTCTATACATAACCTTGATGATATTCATCTTCCCATCTATTTCCCCTTTGTGAGCAACTTGTTGACGTGCGTAGATCTAAATTGCTATATCCGACCGGAAGACGTCAAACAACTCCACAGAGAATAGAGTTTTGTCCACAGAGGGGACTTTCCCCAAAAGACAGGGATTCCTTTCCTAATCGACATTATCTGTGCTTCCGGATTTCACCGTCCTTTCTAGTCAATACAATATGATTAACGGAAACGATAAACTGTAAATAAAGAACAATCTGCCAGTGTTGCATTGAGGCATTTATTTATAATCTTTGTGCAGGGTGTGATAACTTTTTTTCTTTTTTTTATCTTCAGTAAAGCAGGCTTAGTTGTCAAACAACCTTAGACACATTACGCAGCTCAATAACACATTAAAAGGCTTAGGAAAGAATACTAAAATCAATACTAAAATAAATAAAATCCATTTTAACAGAATTGAACAGGATGTGATACTTTGATGAGACGTCTTGGAGGTGAATATTTGTTAGATAATTTTGAGTGAACTGTAGTTACTTTTTGGACGTGTCTCATGTGTTTCTATGGTTTGAACATGTAAAATTTCAGCGTATATTAATATTTTCTAGAAGTAGCATGTTCAGATAAAACGTTCTAATATGATGCATATTTTCAAGTAAAACAAAGATTGTAACTAAAATTCCTATTTCAGAATGTAATCAGTATAAACACACAGGGTGACTATTGAGCTATATGAAATAAAAAATCAAATTTTAAAATCTACTGCGTTCAAAAATTTTATTCAAATTTTAAAAGTAACCACAGATAATTGAATTTAGTTTATCACATGTTCGATATGCTAGCCATCAATGGCTATGATGTGGCGCAGACAAAGAGCAACTATTGAGCTATATGAAATAAAAAATCAAATTTTAAAATCTACTTCGTTCAAAAATTTTAT
The DNA here is from genome assembly GCA_907164885.2 of Dolomedes plantarius. Taxonomy (NCBI): domain Eukaryota; kingdom Metazoa; phylum Arthropoda; class Arachnida; order Araneae; family Dolomedidae; genus Dolomedes; species Dolomedes plantarius. Next base: position 73,210,645 of record OU015495.1, read on the forward strand.
TCAAATTTGAAAAATAACCACAGATAATTGAATTTAGTTTATCACATGTTCAATATGCTAGCCATCAATGGCTATGGTGTGGCGCAGACAAAGAGCAAAATTCGGTAAAACTCGCTGAAGTGTCGAGACATCGATGCTTTCGAAGACCTCCTGAGTGGCTGTTTTGAGGTCAGCGATGGTTTCGGGGTTATTTGCGTAAACTTTGACTTTAATCCACAAAAATGAGTTTCTAGGGTTGAGAGCAGGAGGATATGGAATTCACATTCCAGTGGCCTCCTGGTACCCCAAAGACAGAATACGCTCTCCAAAGTGCTCTTCTAGGACTTCAAACACTCTATCGGTCCAATGGAGTCTGACATTCAACATCCAAGTTTTCACTAAATCTCGCCAATGATTCAAAATTTATGAAGATTTTTATCATACAGCTCAATAATTGTCACTGTATCAATTGTAGTTAATACCTTCGAAAAGAACATGTTGTAAAATACCCGAATAAATTCTGTGACCAGTTAAATAGTGCTGAAAACCTATAATCTAAAACTCAGTATATATGATTGCAATGTCTGTCCTGTAATTAACACCTTAGGGACTTTACGAGAAACCTGATTCTGAAGCTCATAGAAACCAAAAAATTATTCTACCTCGTTCAAAATGAAATGTCACGTTGAATTATTACACTGGATTTTTACGTTATCATAAAACTAAAAACTTTGATCAAATTCAAAAAGTTTTGTTCAAATTTATGAAACAAATTTAAAAACTTCAAAAACATTTCAGTATTTTTCCCCTCAGAGTATTTATAATTGCTATTAGAGAAAGAATCAATTTTCAGATTCTATGTTCATTATCTTCTCCTACCAAATGGAACCAATTGGTTCAAAATAATGCGTTTTATCTATAAAGATATATTTTATAGATTTATTGCTATATTTCTGCATAGTCAATAAATTCATTGACTATGTTATTGAGAATTCATTAACTCTCCGCTAGTTTTCACTTTCTTATGGTCATCTCACAATTTATGCGCGGTCATAAAAAATTGGATGTAACAATTGCATTGTCACGACCTTAAAGACGAAGCGGAAATAACAGTTACGCTTTCTTCAATAAAGGGAGTCTTATAAACACCATAAAATTTTCATCGTTATTATATATTATTTTTCTCCTTTTCAAGAATTAAGAAATATTTTCGATGCATGGGACCGTTGAAATAACTTAACTAAAATTAGCATATTTGTAAATCTGTTATAGGATGTAATTAGTATGATGATTAATGAAAATGAAGAAATCCGAGCCGTATAAAAGTCAACAACAATCACGCAAAGAAGTAAATTCAGGGTGTCCGGGCTAAACGCATCTAAAAGTTATGGCTTATTTTTACGGAACTACCCATTAGAATAAAAAAAAAACATTTAAATAGAACGAGCATCTCACCAAGTTTTAATATCAATCATAGATTTCAATCATAGTATCTTGTATTTCGATGTGTGCACCTTTTGTAGCACGACAAACGTCTAAATGGTAATCCAGTTCTCTCCAAGTGTTTCGTAGCTTATCAAGAGTTATTTCATGAATTTCTTGAATGATACGCTTCTTGAAGTCATCCACAGTTTTAATTTTTTTTTGTTTATACACAACGGATTTAATGAATTCCCAAGCAAAAAAGTCTAATAACTCCTTATATGTTAAAACCCTTGGAGGGGGCGCCGTTTGCATAGTGCAAATGCCTAAATTTTGTCTTTTTTATTCACTTGCATTCAATGTATTCCAGTTCTCTTTGAGGTTATTGACTATTTGTTGGTTTCTTATACAGTAAAATGAATTCTAATTGGGGATCAACGCCTTGATGACATTCCTCCATGATACACCTCAAATTTTTTGTATTAACTTTATCCTTTCACTTATCTACTACTGATATTAAAGTACAGTCTTTTCAAAATTAAAAAAAATTATCTTTTTGCATTTCATTTGATATTTTTACATTCTTCAACTCTAAATTGCAAAGTATATCATGAAACACAGAGGATGACAGCTAATTAATTGCGAAAAAAGAACACGCCTGTGTGGATATATAAGCTTACCATGGAAAAAAGAAACTCAGAAAAGTTTCTCATGTAGTCAAAAAATAATCATGCATTTAAAGAAAGAAGTATGATGTGTTATCAAGAAAAAACGTTAAACTAGAAAGACAAGGGAACAGCATTATGCTATCTTCTTCCTTCCATTCCGAAATTTATTGATTGCCCAATTAGCTTGTCTGTCGGCAATATTGATTTTTAATAATAATAATAATAATATATATATATATATATATATATATATATATATATATATATATATATATATATATATATATATATATATATATATATATATAATATATATATATATATTTATATACATATATATATATATATATATATATATATATATATATATATATATATTTATATACATATATATATATATATATATATATATATATATATATATATATATATATATTATATATATATATATATATATATATATATTATATATATATATATATATATATATATATATATATATATATATATATATATATATATATATATATATACCGGTAACAAAATGGGGGCAAAATGCAAAGGAGAAAAATTCTATGAAGTACAATTATCTCTGGTCTAAATGTTAGAAGCCACCCTGGGGCGAAGTGGTTATGACATAAGCTTTCTACAGGTAGGGCGCGGGTTCAATTTCAACCTGAGGCATGGATGTAATAATAGGGTATAAAACAATCTTCCACCTGCAAAGGGGCCCCCACCTCTGAGTAGGAGCTCTAATCTACAGTCCATCACCTGTGTCCATTGTTTGTGACTAAAATTTAATAAAATCCATTGTTTGTCTGTCCGTCTGTTTCCTGTTTTATCTTTATATAAACACGAGGTCTCATAGTATCAGCCCTAGTGACGTCAGCGAAAACAGCATAAACGTTATTAGAAATTAAAATATTTTAAGTTTTTTCTAACGTTGTATTTGAATATATACAACAAAATTTGACAAATAATGATAATTTTTTTTGCAATTGTTGGGATAATGGCTTTGATTTTTCTCCTAATTATATATACATTTAAAAATATTTGATATTTCTGTTGCAACTTCAGAAATCAAAATCTCATATTACTTTCTGTTTCAAAATAAAATATATAAATGTCATGATTTTAGAAATAGAACGTCGGACAACGCCCCCCTGTTTTTTAATATTGCGTCAGGTGCAATCTTAAAAACACTTTATTCACTTTCGGAATTATTATAGCTTAGCATTTTAAAATATCCCTTGATTGTAATAAGAAGACATATCCCTTTTCAGTAAAACTTCACAAAACACAATTTATATTTCATTTAACAGCATAAAACGTCTAGACTGAAAATTCTGAGTGATGTAATTAGATTTGGATGTCTGAAATTCAAATTAAAGGAATTTCAGAAATATACAACTATGTTTAGAATAAACATTTAAAAGAAGCTCAAAATTCAAGCTCTTTAACTCAAATATGAATGAGATTGCAGTATCCTACAGGTTTTGTTGGAAGAGAAAGCGCAAATGGATAAGATTAAAATTTTGACTTCAGACAAAGTGATGGTTGTGATGCCGTTTCAGAGACAGAAATCAAAATTCTATCCAACAATCTAATAAAAGAACGGACAAAATGTAGGTTATAATGCGATGGCAGAATTGTACACCTGAAAATAAAACTTAGAGACACACCATCTTAAATGATATAAAGCTGTTTCATACCTGGAGCTGGGAGAAGTGTTCGTGAAATGAAATTTTTGGCAAACACAAGTTATGATGCGGTTTAGTAAGTAAACATTAGGTCGAAGAGTGTAAGTGAGAGCTCGAAGAAATCAAAGGTTAGCAAGCGGTTTAAAGGGGATACTATAAAATTCTCAATAACTCAAGTTTAGATGTTAAGAACTCAAAAGTTGAGATCTGGTTTCAGATGAGGAGAACAAGATGTGTAAATAGTCAGTTTAAGTGTACTGACAAAGGATAGCATGTATCCCAAAAATACGGGCCCAAGAAGGAATATATATATATATATATATATATATGTGTGTGTGTGTGTGTGTGTGTGTGTGTGTTTGTATTATTCCGACTAGAACTATTTGAATCTCGCGGAATCACTTGTGACGCGAAGCTGTTCAGCGCGCATGCGCTATTTATGTAACATTTTCTTTCTCTTTTATGTAGAGCAGATTAGATTTAGATTTAGATGAGATACCATGCGCTTTAACTTTTTATTAAATTTTTTTCTCAAATTTTTTGCATAGATTTTCTTTTGACTGAATTCTTATTGATTTAGAGATTATAGATAAACTGATAGATTTAGAAAGGGATTTATATTGACTTTTAGATAACTACCACTGAACGACGACAACATTGGTGCTATACGGCCACAAAAAGATTCGGATTAAAAATGGCCGTTGAGAACATTTTTATTTGATTGATTTGGAATACAATTTCACCTTGACTCAACTCCTTAGATCAAGGTAAAGATTTCTGATTCATTAATATAAACTATAAGTTGAACTTGAACAATATTGACTATTGAATAAATATTTAGTGATAATTTATTTAGAGTTATAAAAATGGATGAGCTATCTAATCTTAAAAAGAGTAGAACTGTCAGACGTTCTGTTGTTACAAAGTTCGTTAATAAACTAGAAAGTGAATTTGACACATATGATATTAATTCATTGCAAGAACATTCAAATTATTTTGATGAGCTCTACAAAGAGCTAAAGGATTTTGATAATAAAGTTCAGAACATTATTGATAGTGAAAAAGATTTCGATTTAGAAGTTGAATCAGTATTTGAATATTCTCAGAAAATCATATTGTGGAATTCAAAAATTTCCGCTCAGTTAAAAGCTCATAACGAAACCAGAATTTCTCAGTCAAATTTCACTCAACAGAATATTTCTGCAGATACCCCTCAGGTTATGTTAGGTCGCGATAACTCTCTGGATAACTCGAATTCTGGAAATAGAAATATTAATTACTCGAAGTCGATTAAATTACCTAAGTTAGCTATGGACAAGTATTACGGAGATCCATGCACCTGGCTGGAATTCTGGAACCAATTCCAAAACTCCATTGATCAAAATAATGCTTTGACGAAAATAGATAAATTCTCATATTTAAAATCATTACTTGGAGGGGTAGCGGCCAATGTTGTTTCAGCTTCGAACTCTCAGATGAGAATTATGAAAAAACGAAAACGTTATTAAAAAACAGATTCGCGAAATCAAATCTTTTAATATTCGCACATACGTCTAGATTATTAAACCTTAATCCTGTGAAGGACTCTAACAATATAACCGGACTGAGAAAATAGTACGATACTTTTGAGGTACAGATCAGAAGTCTAGAATCGCTAAATGTTACTTCTGGTATGTACGGTCATTTATTACAACCCATACTTTTAAAATTGATACCTGAGGATCTTGCTTTAGATTTTAACAGAAGATTTTTAGATAAATCAGAAGACGGGGAATCCAGCGTGTCAGAATTATTGAAATTCTTAAAAATTGAAACTGAATGTCGCGAATCATCGATGATGCTTCGTAGTTCGAAAGGAGAAGGGGCTAGAGTGACAAACCACAGCCAGACAAACTCAGGAAGTGCTGGCGTCACATCGAAGCAGTTTTCGAGAGAATCTCAAAACAATTTACGCTATAAACAACATGATTGGTACCGAACGTAGGTACACGAATATATGTTCCCAATTAGTCAAACTTTCATTTACTGCAATGCGAAGCATGATTCAGAACGCTGTGAAAGTTTGAGTGTGAATGAAAAGAAATATGTTTTGAGAAGACAGGCGCGTTGTTTTTTTATGCCTGAAAGCACAGCATAGAATTAAAGATTGCAAAAAAAGAGAATTGTGCGATCTTTTTAATAGAAAACATAACAGATCCATCTGTTATCAACTCGAAAAAAAAATCAAATAATAATGCTGAAAATGAGGTTGTTACGGCAATTTCTCACTGCAAAAATGAATCGAAAAATACTAAACTAAAAGAAAATTCTCAGTGCAGTGTATTGCTTAGAACATGCACAGTAGTGATAAGGGAAACCCCTAACAATGATAAAATCGAACATGTTCGCTTGTTGTTGGATAACGGCTCGATGAGAAGCTTTATCGCTAAGATGTTTCTCAGAAGTTGAAACTACGAGTTATTAGACAAGAAACTTTATCAGTGTACTCATTTGGGACCAACAAACCAACTGAAAAAACATATAATGTAGTGAAATGAAAACTTGAAAACAGAGAAGAACCTTCCTTATATATCGAAATAGAAGTGCTAAAAACGGAGCAAATATCCGCAACTAATATTCCTGCTCCAGAGATTAATTTGGTTAGAGCTAAAAAACAGATGACTGGATTACAGCTTGCAGACTGCTATAATTACGGGGAGAAGAAAATTGAGATTTTAATCGGTGCTGATTATTATTTTGATGTAGTATCAGGAAGACTCAAACGTTTAGGTGATAAGCTTGTAGCCACAGAAACAATTTTCGGATGGTGTCTTCAAGGTGGGATTGGATCAACTAGAGAGTTACTGAGTATGAAGGTGGTTGGGGAAGAGAAACTTTTCTCAGATCAGCTAAGACAGTTTTGGGAACTGGCGAATCTAGGCGTCGAAACTGAAGACAAAGATAGTAGTAATTTCGACGAACAAATTATGAAAGACTTTGAGGCAGGTATATCCTACAAAAACAAGAGATATATAAGGTGATATATAGATATATAAGGAGTTATATAAGGTGCGACTTTCTTGGAAACCTGATATGAACCAGTTATTAAATGATAATCGAGAAGTTGCGAATAAAAGATTTTCAAGATTGCGATGTACGTTCCAGAATGATCCAATATTATTCACAGAATACAAGGCTGGTTTAGACGACTACTTAAGTGAAAATATCATAGAACCTGTTCCTGTTTTAGATGAAGCCAGAGAAGCCAGAACCTTCTACCTCCAACACAGGGCAGTGATTCGAACAGACACAACCACGAGTAGTTTAAAAATGGTGTTTGACGCTTCTTCACATTGCAAAGGACAGATATCCTTAAATGATTGTTTGCATACTGTAAACAATTTATTACCCGATCTTTTCCGTCTTTTAATTCGATTTTGACAACACCCTGTTGCGCTGACTACGGACATTAAGCAGGCATTCCTGCAAATAGAGATAGATAAAGAAGATCGCGACGTGGCCCGATACCTTTGGGACGATAACCCCACTAAACCTAACGCAGTTCCAGAGCTCAAGGAGTTCAGACTCTGCAGAGTCTTGTTTGGGGTGAGTTCATCACCATTCCTCCTGGCTGCAACCATTAAGTATCAGCTAAAGAGGTATGTAGAAAGCTTTCCTGAAATGTACAAAATTTTAAATACATCTTTGTATGAAGACGATTTGATCACTGTTGGAGAAAATGTAGAACAAGCCTATAATACGAGCATACAAAGTAGTAAAATATTTGAGGATTCAAGCATGGTTCTACGTAAATGGCAGACCAATTCGTTAGAGTTACTTGAACTGTGGAAGAAAGTAGGGATAGATGTGCATGAATCCGTTGAGCCTGACACTCAAGCTCTGTTACCTCAGAGGGTGCTAGGAGTGGCTTGGAATGTCAACGATCACTTGTTTTATTTCGAAACAAAAAATTTAGAGAAATTGCTTTCAAAGCGAGTAAACACTAAACGATACCTTCTACAAGCAATAGGTCGCATTTTTGATCCCGTGGAATTCCTCGGACCTTATATAGTTAGAATTAAGTGTCTAATTCAAGAGATTTGGTGTTTGGGACTGGATTGGGATGATTATCTCCCTCAGAATATAACCGTTTGTTGTGAAGGATCCACAATTTGGACATTTTGAACTCCTTCCAACATTATAGCCATTTTGTTCTTCCAACACGATTAGGGGGCATAAAACGGCCATATTGGAAAAAGGAGGAACTGCACCAATTTTCCAAGAAACATCGCACCCCCTGAATTCCTCAGGACGGGGGAAAGAATTTCCAGGAAATTCAACGGACATCCAATTTTCTTGGAAATAAGCGTACCACGTGGGTTGACCATGGGGATGTCGGAGCATCCTGCCCTCGAATAAAAAACTCGAAGAGGCAATAAATTTGTGTGAATAACTGATCTGGGTAGGAGTTATGATAAAGATTGGGGGAGCCCCGAGTGTGGGAAAACGGACGTTCGGAGGGAGAGCGAGAGAGCGATTTGAGGTAGCGAGCTGCGAAGAAAGCCTGGGAAGAAAAGACGCCCCCGTAAAATGGCGAGATGTCCGTGTTCAACCGCCAGCGCCGAATCCTGTTGCCTCCGCCAGTGAAGGCCCACATGATTATTAGCCCGATGCCTAAAGCCTCCTCCGGTAGAGGTGCCTCAACGACGCCATGCTCTGCTGTTTCATCAAAAACTCCCCAGGTTGGTCATTTCTTCCCCCTTTAAATAGTGCTCATGCCTTTTGAGAGATTACGAGACTTTTATTTCACTCGACCCGTAATGGTTATGCCGCAGGAAGCGGATGAAGTATGCCCTAATTCGGTTAAAATATGTATAGCCAAGATCTTAAATATAATATGTAAAACCGACCTTTTCTTGTAAAATATTGTATAATAAATGTTGGTATTTTTATTTATAAACGCATAGTTCCCTTTGGAGTTCACCTCCCTAATTTTACACAATGCAAAGGGGTATCTCTGGTGCCCCTCATAATATATATTATGGGGCCCCTCATAATATATATATATTTTATTCGAGGGCAGGATGCTCCGACATCCCCATGGTCAACCCACGTGGTACGCTTATTTCCAAGAAAATTGGATGTCCGTTGAATTTCCTGGAATTTCTTTCCCCCGTCCTGAGGAATTCAGGGGGTGCGATGTTTCTTGGAAAATTGGTGCAGTTCCTCCTTTTTCCAATATGGCCGTTTTATGCCCCGTAATCGTGTTGGGAGAACAAAATGGCTATAACGTTGGAAGGAGTTCAAAATGTCCAAATTGTGGATCCTTCACAACACCTTTATTTGGGATGAATGGTGTAATGAAATCGAAAAGCTGAAGGATATCAGTATTCCTCGCTATTATTTCGCTAATGCCCTTCCAAAGGAAATAAATGATATACAAGTACATTGTTTTTCTGACGCTTCGAAGAAAGCTTATGGCGTCGTCGTCTATCTACGTATAACACGCAGCGATGGAAGTGTTTATACTACTTTTGTGGCATCGAAGAGCAGAGTTGCTGCACTAAAATCAATTTCGCTACCCCGTCTAGAATTAATGGGTGCTCTTCTTTCTGCTAGGTTATGTGATAAAATTTCAAAGGGCTTAGAATATTCATTTCAGCGTTATTTTTGGACAGATTCGTGTATAACTTACTTTTGGATAAAGAATACATTCGACAGGTTTAAATCATTTGTAAAATACAGGATACAAGAGATTCAACAATATACCAATCCTAGTGAATGATCCCACTGTCCTGGAAAGGACAACCCGTCAGATTTGATATCTAGAGGATAAAATGTCACCGAATTAAAAGATAATAAATTATGGTGGAACGTACATGAATGGTCGGTTCACGATAAAGAGAAATGGCCCAGATTTGAAGAATCAAAAAAGGGATTAGACACTAAAAAACTTGAAATTCGAAAAGGAGCTTTAATGAATGCAACAGTAGTAGATAGTGTAACGACAAATGATTTCATTAACAAATACTCTTCATTAAGCAAATTAGTTAGAGTCACCGCTTGGTGCTTAAGATTTTCTAAAAAGTGTAGACTTGAACCTGAGTTAAGGAACAAAGCCTTTTTGAGTACTTCCGAAATTCAAAATGCTACCAAGGTATTGGTTAAATATGTTCAACGTTCCGAATTTCATTCTGAAATTAAATCTTTACAATCAAATCGCCTAATCCCAAACAATAGTAAAATTCTCTCATTAAACGTATTCCTAGACAAAGAAGGACTTTTGCGAGTTGGTGGACAGTTAAGCAATTCAAAACTTTCAGAATTCCAGAACCACCAATTACTTTTACCCAAAGTGCACCACTTTACCGAATTATTGATAGATTACTACCACAAAAAATCTCTTCATTCGGGTACTCAAACAACCCTGTACATTATTAGACAAATGTATTGGATACCTTCTAGACAGGATAGAATCAAACGAGTTATTAGTAAATGCATGACTTGTTTCCGAACAAGAAATCAAACCATGAAGCAAATGATGGGTAACCTACCAAGAGATAGAGTTATACCATCTCGACCATTTGAAAACATAGGACTGGAGTTCGCTGGTCCAATACTTACTAAACCTAATTTGACACGATCTAAAGTGACTTTGAAATCATATATCGCCATATTTATTTGTTTCAGTACAAAAGCTGTTCATTTTGAAATCGTATCCGATTTACGCGCTGGAGCCTTTCTTGCAAGTCTTAGGCGATTTATCGCAAAGCGACCAACTACCATCTGGAGTGACAATGCTACAAATTTCAAAGGCGCTAAAAGCATCTTAGATTCCTTGTTTAAAATATCCAAATCGGACTCTGTACAAAAATTCACTGCCGAAGAAGGCATAGAGAGGAACTTTATTCCACCTGCATCGCCACATTTTGGTGGATTATGGGAAGCTAATATAAAATCGATGAAGAAACACTTGGTGAAGGCTACGAAAACAAAGATTCTAAATTTTGAAGAGTTGTACACGCTCGTAACTCAAATAGAAGCGTGCCTGAATTCCCGCCCATTAACTACTCTTTCTGCAGCTCCAACAGATCTTCAAGCCTTGACTCCAGGACATTTCCTGATAGGTGCCTCCCTGTTACAGTTACCAGAAACTAATCATACTTCAGATAATTTGTCTTTCTCTTCAAGATGGACCCTAATACAAGACCTAAGATCTACATTTTGGAACCGATGGACAAACGAATATCTTAGCCACCTCCAATCCCGAGCCAAATGGGCTACACAAGAACCCAACCTAAAGGTAGGACAGTTAGTTTTAATGAAAGACCCAAGCAAAATCCCAATGGAATGGAATCTAGCATGCATCGAGCAAACGTTTACTGGTCAAGATGGACTAGTTAGAGTGGTGGACCTGAGAACGAGAAACGGAACTTACCGCCGTTCCATCAACAGGGTTGTCCCACTCCCCTTTCCAGATGATGTTGGACCACCGTCCAACGGGGGCCGGGATGTTCCGACTAGAACTATTTGAATCTCGCGGAATCACGTCACTTGTGACGCGAAGCTGTTCAGCGCGCATGCTCTATTTATGTAACCTTTTCTTTCTCTTTTATATAGAGCAGATTAGATTCAGATTTAGATGAGATACCATGCGCTTTAACTTTTTATTAAATTTTTTCTCAAAATTTTTGCATAGATTTTCTTTTGACTGAATTCTTATTGATTTAGAGATTATAGATAAACTGATAGATTTAGAAAAGGATTTATATTGACTTTTAGATAACTGCCACTGAACGACGACAACATTGGTGCTATACGGCCGCGAAAAGATTCGGATTAAAAATGGCCGTTGAGAACATTTTTATTTGATTGATTTGGAATACAATTTCACCTTGACTCAACTCCTTAGATCAAGGTAAAGATTTCTGATTCATTAATATAAACTACTAGATGAAAACCCGCGCTTCGCTACGGAGTACATTCAAATTAAATACAACGGTCAACGTATGCAATTTATGCCAAAAAATAAATGTATATATTTATAATAAATGCGATGATCAATGTATACAATTGATGTAAAATATATATATCTATCCATATATATATATATTTATAAAAAAAATCGTAAGGGATATGCATTTTTTTTGGATAATATCCAATCGTCTGCTGCATTAGAAAGAGAAAAAAATATTTTTTTTGTCTATTTAGTTGTTATGCACGTGACGATAAATCTATTGAAAGTACCAGAAAAAGAAATCACGTGATCAGCATTTAATAAATTAAATTCTAAAAATTAATCTTTAAAAATTCACCAAAAATCAGGAAATGGAGGTAAAAATTCGAAAAAAATTTCATTTTGAAGGAATTTTTATGATCTTTCTCGTGATATAAATTTTATAACCTTCAATGTATTATTTTAAATGCAAACGTAAATAAAGTTTAAAAAACAGCTTAAAAATTTAATTAAAAAAAAATCTAAGAAGAATTTTTGAAAAATCTTTCTTAGTGCACCCCTACACTATTAGAAGAATCGCCATGCAAAATTTCAGCCCTTTAGGTCCAGCGATATATATATATATATATATATATATATATATATATATATATATATATATATATATATATATATATATATATATATATATATATCTATATATATATATATAGATATATCTGTATATATATATATATATATATCTATATATATATATATATATATATATGTATATATATATATATATATATATATATATAGATATATATTATATATATATATATATATATATATATATATATATGTATGTATATATAAATATATATATATATAGATATATATATATATATATATATAGATATATATATATATATATATTTATAAATGTATGTGTATGTATATATATATATATATATATATATATATATACTTCTTTCTTTTAAATTAAGTTGCTTAGTCATTTTTTATCTTCTAGAAAACTGTTTCATATTAGTTGGCTATTTCCTTCATTTCTACATCTGAATCAGTTGCAACATAAACTCTCCTCTACTTTTTTTTTTATCCAACAGGATTTATATGATGTCAAGAACACCTAGCTTCTATATTTCCTGCATTTTTCAACTTTATTTTACTTCGTGTTCAAGCACATGGTTAATTCTTATTAAATAAAAGCTATGTGTCAAATTACAGGATAATTTTTTTAAAACTAACACTACTCAAAGCCATCTGTAGCGCGATCTATCAGCCGGAATTCCACCAAAATTGATAGATGGACTAAGGACGACATGGGAAAGATATTCCATGAAAAAAAAATAGTTCCAAAAGTCGCCGATAGGGGACGATCTGACGGTTTTGTTTTCGGCGCGGCAGAAAATTTGCATAAAAGTCAAGTAAAACATCAAAATACCAATTCCTGACTACGCAGTCGACAGCAGCGCCAGTATTTTGGGCTATAATAATCGGTGCGGAATCTGCTGTTCCTTCGCTTTACAGAAGAGAGGGTCATCAGTCGCTTTTTTCCACTGGCATAGCCACTTAGCTACCCGGACGTAACCCATGTGACATCATTCTGTGGGGTTATTTAAAGTCTAAGGTGTATCTTGGAGACTCGAACTTTGCGGCCCTAAAGCTCAACATTTCCCGGACTTTAATGAATATTCCTGGTGACATGTTACGCTCGGCCGTTGAGAACATAGTGTTGAGGATACAATGTGTCGTCCACCACAACTGAGGTCACATTGAATGACGGAAAAGTGAATTTGCTGCATAAATATGTATATATATATATATATATACACACACACACACACATATATATATAACCCCCTTAATGGCCTTTCTTACATAGGGAAGAGAGTATGAAATTTCCCGTTCTAAAGAGGGAATTGGGAAAATGGGCCCCGTAAGCTAAAGGTTAAAGGCGCAGGGTAGGGATGAACTTTTTCCTGGAAAAAAGATCACAAGAAAGTAACTTCCATTATACCTATGGAAAGTAAACTGTATAGAGATTGGATTCTAAAATCGTAGTTAAAATGAAGTATAACTTAGATCGAGAGATTAAATTTACAAAGAGGCACTTTCTTTGACATTTATAACTTGCTCCTTGGCACCTAAACAGCATGTGTTCCCAGTAAATTACAGAATATAAATGAAATATTCCTTTTCTCCAAATCCTAACATGAAATTATTATAGTGCATGTAATGCCCTAAGATATATATGCTAGAACAACCACAATGTGCACAGACATTCCATTTAATCATGAATCATACTCAGTAGCCCCTGCATGACTGAATTATACAAAACCTACGTATTTCAAAAGAGATATACTGGGTGATTTCTTTTAACTGACACTACTCAGAGTCTTCTGTAGCACGATCTATCAGCCGGAATTCTACCAAAATTGATAGAGAGGCTACGGACGACACGGGAAAGAGTTTCCATTAAAAACAAATTAGTTTCAAAAGTCACCGATAAGGGAAGATATGGCGTTCTTATTGTCGGTGCACCCAAGATTTTGAATAAAATGCAAGTAAAACATCAAAATTTAAATTCACGACTATGTAGTCGACAGCAGCGCCAGTATTTCGGGCTATAAAGATAAGGGATGAATATCGAAAAATTTGTAAGCAGACAAATGAATAACAAAGAAATTTCCCTGCCACACCACTTTATGCAGCAAATCCACTTCTCCCTCATTCATTGTGACCTCAGTTGTGGTGGACGACACATTGTATCCTGAACACTATGTTCTCAACGGCCGAGCGTAACATGTCACCAGGAATGTTCATTAAAGTCCGGGATATGTTGTGCTTTAGGGCCGCCAAGTTCGAGTCTCCACCAAGATACACCTTAGACTTTAAATAACCCCACAGAAAGATGTCACATGGGTTACGTCCGGGTAGATAGGTGGCCATGCCAGTGGAAAAAAGCGACTGATGACCCTCTCTTCTGTAAAGCGAAGGCACAGCAGATTCCGCACTGATTATTATAGCCCAAAATACTGTCGCTACTGTCGACTGCGTAGTCAGGAATTTGCATTTTGATGTTTCACTTGACTTTTATGCAAATTTTCTGGTGCGCCGAAAACAAAAGCGTCAGATCGTCCCCTATCGGCGACTTTTGGAACTATTTATTTTGTCACGGAAACTCTTTTCCATGTCGTCCTTAGTCCTTCTATTAATTTTCGTGGAATTCCGGCTGATAGATCATGCTACAGATGGCTTTAAGGAGTGTTAGTTAAAAAAAAATCACCCTGTATTTTGACACATAGCTTTTATTTAATAAGAATTAACCATGTGCTTGAACACGAAGTAAAAAAAAGTTGAAAGAAACAGAAAATATAGAAGCTAAGTGTTCTTGACATCATATAAATCCTGTTGGGTAAAATAAACAGGTAGAGGAGACTTTATGTTGCAACTGATTCAGATGTAGAAATGAAGGGATTAGTCAACTAATATGAAGCAGTTTTCTAGAAGATAAAAAAGAACTAAGCAACTTAAATTTAAAAGAAAGAAGTTGATATATAAATGTACAGTAAAAGGCATACAAATTGGTTAAAGAATATTAGCGAGAGAAACATTTAAGGAAAACAATCAAAGAAAGTACGCTGAACATATTTTGTAATTACTTATGATAAACCAACTTCATACATTTATGTTGGTTAACCAAAGCACGTGGTTTTACAGAGTTGATTGAAAATAAAAGGAATATTTGTAAATTAAGAAACAATTTCGAGTATTGTGTTAAAGAATACAAGTTCAAAATGATAACTAGAAGCCGTGATATGATAAGAGAAAAGGCTGTATGATGGCTCATTTGCAGAATTTAGAATAAAACAGGAGTAACGCTTCACATAACAAAAGAAAAGCTGTACCGTATATATTCGATAAGTCCTATAGATTAAAAACTGTTATTAAGAGCTTATAGCATAAGTTATATATTTCTTTATACTTTTATATCTATTTTTTATAATTAAACAGTTAATCTAAACACAAATATTTAACACAAATATAAACTATTGATATATATTATTATTGATATCTTTATTAACACTTCAGCGGGCGCGCCTGTGTATAAAGTGCAACATTTTCGTAATTTTGAATGGTTTTTTTTTTACAAGTAAGGTTTGAATGTTCTAAGTAATTTCTATTTATAGCTACACCCTTTCTAATGCAGGTTTTATTTTCTGACCCTTGTATTCCTTTTCATTCATTGTTAGTCGCAATTTAACCGTGGTAAACCAGAGATTATACTGGACTGCAATACGACAAAATTATGAGTTGATGTTGTAGAACAAATGTGCAGCTATTACACGATATTCCGCATATCACAAAGAGGGACAATCTAGTTGTTTCTTTAGGTTTTTGGACATAATAGGAATCGATTCGCAAGTTGTCCTCAGATGCATTAAACCAGACAGTTTTGAAATATTGCGATTGTATCTGCATTATTTAGCCTCTAATTACAAATATATCTCAATATTACCAACATTTTTATATCTTTTCATAAAACGCAGAATTATTATTTTCAATTTGAAAAAAAGAAGTATATTACAAAAGGAATAATCAAGTTTGAAAGAGTTGTTGCACTTGTGCAACGCGCGCCTTCTGGTGTTCCAAAAATTGGCGCACCCGATGAAGGGTTAACTTCTTTTAACACTATAAATGATAGCCTTTGTAAATTGACATATTTTTGAAAATAGAAACTTTTCTTTACATTTTTACGTAAATATTCTAAATATTCAGTTAAAACTTTAATTGTGCGATAGTTTAAATATTTGAAACGAGACTATTACATATAAACCTGAATAAAAATATTCTTTCAGTTAGAATAACCTTTCATAAGGGCGAGAATAGTGCTCTACTAATATGTTTGAAGATTTTGCTTTACCTGATAATATATTTCCTTGATTATATTTTAGCTGATATCGCTCTCGCTTTCCTTACTTTTCTGGAACTGTCATTTCAGATTTACAACAGCGTAGAATCCATCTAATTTGTAAAGCGCATGTTGGATAAATCATATAATGATGTAAACGTATCCTGCTCAACGTAAATGATGGATTTCCCCTCCAGAAATTAGGCTGCCATAAATCTCCCGACCATTGCGTGCTGTTTGGAACACACAATTCCTGTGTTGAGAGATATGGATTAATGAGACAACCCAGCGCATTCAGTTCCCGCACAAAATATGTGAAAACCGATCTTTGCCGGGGTAATGCAAACACTTAAGGGAATGAAATATTGCGTTTTATATCAATTATAAGATTGTGCAGCTGAAACACAGGAAATTTAGTAGGTTTTACTCGCCCTGTTTTATACGCCAGCTGGACAAATGACATAAAAAACTATATAAAAACGCATTAATACGATACGCGTATTACGTAACTCTCTGGAAAACTTGTTGTTTGAGGGATTTAATAATGATAGTAATTTTGTGTTTTTTAGCTGTTTGTTGAGTTTTGTAATATTCTCGAAAACCATACTAAAATATTTAATTATTATAAACATTTACGTATACAGTACACTTTTGGATTTGTCGTATAGTTTGATATGATTTTAATACGATTTTATAAACGTGTATCTAAGCTATAAGAAAGTTTTCTTTGCACCACTCAGATTTCATCAAAGGTTACATTATTCATGCTTTCACTAACCAAGATAAATCCAAATAGCCTTATCTCTTAAGTGTTATGTGCTCAGATTTGTGTTCCCTTATATGTTAGGGTTATTCTCTGTGTTGTTTGATATCATTTGCTGGGTTATTTTTATTCTATTGGAATGCTCGTTTGGTACGATTTGGTGGGTTATTTTATTCCAAGTTTTTTTTTAATTTGTATTGCAAGATAATTAAATTATATTATTTAATATCAATCCCTTCTTCACTTTAAACTATCTCGGAATATTAAAGGATACAGAGGGACACTTAACTAGCAGTAGCATCAGCAGTAAAATGTTACATGTTGTAGACTTTTCTGTATAGGAATGGATATTTAGGTTCATTTAGTTAGTAGTGGTTAAAATTGGAATTATAAATTTGCTTTTAACTAGTGATAAAAAACGTTTCAAACATAAAAACAAACTGTCGAGCACAAAAGGATTACAAAAAAGTGTATTCTTATAAGCTTTAACTGAGAAGAAATATGCTCTCCTAATAAATTTGTTACATAACTCAGTTCTAAAATGGTTAGCCACGATAGAGATTGGAATATGGACTAAATATTCTTTTCCACATAGAACCACTCGCCGATTTCACTTATAACATCCTCCTCGACTGAACGGGGACCTTTTAATTGCTGACGCTGTTCATTAGTTTCTCTTCTTTTTTTCTATTCCCTGGGAACCATTTATAGGACATATTATTCACGCCACATATGACTGGACAAACTCTGGTGAGGTCCATTTATACACGCGTAAATCTAATGTTTTTACAGTCTAACATACTTAAATGTGTGTCACGAATTTTCTACGTGTAGAACGCGAACCAAACTACTCAATTATAAGCATTTATACCAGTAATTCATACATATAGTTATTGCAGAATTACAAGCTAGAAATACGCAAGCTAACAGCAGAAGGGTAGCCGTAAGTAATCTTTTGATTCTCGATCAACACTGTGCTCAAAGAATAATTAGTAAGTCTACCTTTACAAACAAGTAAAAAGTAACTAACGAATTGATGTTCTATACTAAAGTATATTATTTATGCAAATTGCATATTTTAATTTTTAATAACATACACAAACGCGTGTAGATTATTATTAGTAAACATAAGGTTAATTTCATGTGTTCTTGGGTGCATCATATTAGAATGAGATAAATTTACAGCTGGTAAAAATACTCTTTGATGCAATCAAAGTTTTACTTACTAATTTGTTGCATGTAAAGAAAAGTTTGAACTGTTATTAAAATTGTCCATGTTTTATTTGCTACATATCAGAAATATTCCACTAATAGTACAAATATTAATTTTTGTTTTAAGAAGCTTATATATTATTATTGCAGTTATTGGAATTAATCATTATACGCTATAAAGTAGTTAAAAAATTTTCTCCTCGTGTTTTAAGCTGAGCTCTATGTGAGGAGACAATTTTGGTTGCATTTTACTTGCAAGAAGTCTCCGGTGTCAAATTTCTAGATTCATTGTTAGAAACACGTTTTTCATGGTGATTTGTGTTGTCCTAGCGACTTAAAATAGTAATAGAGGGCTGATCTCACAAACATTTTTTATTTTCCGATTATTAACTACAATTGTAATTTGATTCAATTATGTCGCTCTGATTCATAACAAGGTGTGATAACAAGAGCTCACTCTTCATTGAAATGCTTGGCAATATTCAGTGTTCTTTACACATCGAAGTTATTAAGACTGAGATCATAATGGATGTTTAGTTATTTTATAATTGCGTATAAATCAGGGTCATACACGTTAGGAGCGTAATACGCGAAGAAATTGAACTTAATCAATTGTTTTGTATCAAACAAATGTTCATTCAAGGTCTTGAGACTGTAGATAAATACAAAATATTGCTAGTTTCAGATTATTTTTAACAGAGTAGTCTCTTTTTCTTTATGGTTTTTCATATTATGTACACCCATATCTGTGTCTTTAACAAAATTAAGTGAATATTTAATAGTTGATTGCAGTAAATTTTACTAATATCTTTTTCTATACAAAATTTATCTTTCTTGAATGTAAACCAATGACAATCAGTTAGAAGGAAAAAAAAAATATTTGAAAGAATTTCTTCAATAAGATACAGTTTTCTATAATTCACTGAAAAAATCTTTAAGCTATTAGTTTTCTCTACTATTTTTAAAAATTGAATGATAATATGAAATAAAAAATTGCGTGTTATTTGACATGCCAAAATGGAGCAAAACACTTTAATATTCATGGAATCGAAAAGGGATCCACTTAGACAAAAGAAATGAAATTATGGTCTTATGAAAGGAGGCATATTTATATATGCTTCGTTAAAAAGAAAATTTTGCAATTCTGCCAAGAATGAAAAAGGCTCCCTTTTACATACAGAAATCGGCCTAAATTTTCACTCACCTAAATTTTGTCTACATAAAACTGTCGATTTTTTTGTATTTAAGAGTACGAAATGTTACGTAAAATTGTTGTTGAATTTATGCATGTTAGTGAATCAACAGATTTATTCCGAAGAGAGAAAAGTTGTAGTAGAAAAAAGCTTTAAAAATATGTGCGCTCGATTGCTCGTTCGCCAGTTCGATTGTCTTCGATTTTCTTTCTGAAAATGAATCCTCCCATATGTTAAGTTCAATCTACCCGATTCGGCGTGATCACATAATCAATACACCTAATTTTTCAGTCCCTAGCGCCGACGGTTATATTAAAGGCTCCTTTTTGTCTGTATCGGGTTGACTCTTGAACTTTAAAAAGGCCGGACTAGGGGGACACCCCTAAAAATTCGATTTCTACCCTGCGCAAATGACGTCGGCATTGCGCGGGGAGCCGCAGAACGCTAATGGTTAGCTCCCCGGTTAAATCATACGTATCTTACGAATAATTAAGATTCATAATTTCACATGGGAAAAAATATTTGGAGAACATAATCTTCGTTCATGTGAACTGAAAGTGCATTTGTTTTTGATTTTTTTTCCATCTCTCTCTGTCAGCTGCTGATAGAGGAAAAGCACGAAATTGAGAAGAAATCAATAGCGTCAGATATGTTAAAATATTCTTATTATTCTTAGCTCAAATCGTGATATATTAAAACGTCCAAACACTGAGAGAACGACTAATGAGATCTGTATAGACCTTCGCAGTTCATGATTTAATTTGCAAAAGAGGGAGACTCCTTGCAGTTTATAGATTGCAAGCGTTAATAACGGATTTCCATAGGGTAAAAGAGTTTTAAAATATTTTCTTTCAACGGAGCAACTTCTCTAAATGAAATAACACGTTTAAAAAACATTTTAAGGATCATTTATAAATAAATATGAGCGAATACTTATTCTTGATCATTATATATATTTAAAAGTGCATGACTCTACATAGTTTAGGTATAAAATTCGCAGTTTCCGTAAAAAAGTATATTTTTCCCTTTGCATTGAAAAATAGTTGCACTTTTTGAAAATATCTTTATATATATATATATATATATATATATATATATATATATATATATATATATATATATATATATATTATTTTTTTTCAAATATATTGAAAATCCGAATGCTAAATAGAGAGATTGGGGTTTGAGAACTACATACAGTTTTTTGTACAATGTAGGGTTATTGAATAAAGAACTATACGTAGTATATTGGATTTCAGTAGTAATAGAAAAATTCATCAGACAAGTGTTTTTTTATTATTATATTCTAAACGAGTAACCTCCCTGAATGTTGTGACATGTTAGGTAAGAAAATACTACTAAATTTTTATACACACACGAAAATGCATATCTATACTTAACAAGCGTGAAAAAAGTGTACTTATGCTCACCAAAGGTACACTTTCGCATAGAAAAATGACAGAATCGAACCTCTCCGAACAGAAGAGTATACTCCCCTCTTATAGGATAAAAAAAACCTTTGTTTTCTTACCTCTTTAAGTATAATAATAAACTTTTCAGTTTGGTACTGTGCTAAAACATCTGTATTTTGTTCGTATTTAAAGGAGTATTTTTTAATCTTATTTGTTCCAACGCATTTTACATATTTTACGTTTGAGTAAATAATTTTATTTAAAGCCCGCACTATTTTTTTTCTCATCATGAAAACGCTTATGAGATTAAGTTTTGTAAAATTCAGTTTGAAAAAGAAATGTTGATTCATTTCCAGTTTACATAAAATATACTTTCACGCTTTTGCGTTTTAAAATCCTCTGCATTTTAAAACTCCTCAAAATCTTTTGCAATAGGTTTTTGTCAAATTGGGTATTCGAGTGTTTTCGTGTGAATGGTGTAGCTTTGGGCTAGTATCAAATACTTATAACCAGGCACAATTAGCTTGTGTCTTTCTGCATTAATTTTGTTCATGTGTTAAGAACTAGTAAGTTCATGAGCATTATCGATTGGGTAATTATAGAAAATTGTATCTGATTTAAGAGATGAAATGTTTACGGAGATAGTTCACTCGTTTGGGAATTATACAGGGTGTCCTTGCTAAAGGTATCCACAAGTTATGACTTATTTTTACAGAACTACCCATTAGAATTTTAAAAAAAATATTTAAATAGAAAGAATATCTCACGAAGTTTTAATATTAATCATATATTTCGATCACAATATCATAGATTTCGATGTATGCACGTTTTGTAGCATGACTAACGTCTATATGGTAACCCAGTTCTGTCCAAGTGTTTCGTAGCATATCAGGAGTTATTAGACATTTTT
This sequence comes from Dolomedes plantarius, assembly GCA_907164885.2. NCBI lineage: Eukaryota > Metazoa > Arthropoda > Arachnida > Araneae > Dolomedidae > Dolomedes > Dolomedes plantarius. The sequence continues at coordinate 73,232,758 of OU015495.1, forward strand.
GCTTAGGGATTCATTAATTCCGTTGTATATAAACAAAAAATTGAAACTGTGGATGAGTTGAAGAAGCGTATCATCCAAGCAATTCGTGTAATGACTGCTGATAAACTGCGAAACATTTGGAGAGAACTGGATTACCATTTAGACGTTTGTCGTGCTACAAATCTGCACACATCGAAATCTATGATATTATGATCGAAATCTATGATTGTATATTAAAAATGGGTGAGATGTTCTTTCTATTCAATACTTTTTTTTTGAAAATTGTAATGGGTATTTCCATAAAAATTAGCCATAACTTTTGGATACGTTTAGCCCGGACACCATTTGTATTTCACTACTAGTGGTCTCATGGATGTGATCGCATTCGCTATTAAATGGGTTTACTGACGTTTATTTCAGTGATATCTTTTGTAAAGTGTTGTGTGGTCATTGAAAATGATACTACCTTCTGGTAACAGACCACAGCTTATAAAAGAGTCTCATAATTTGTACTTTTATTTTTGAAAAATTATTAGAAACTTTCTTCACCTCGCCATTTAAAATTACATCGACAATAAGTATATTAATTCAGTGTTGACTCGGCTGCATTGACCAAGTCTGCACTTTAATTTCCTCTCACAATAGTTCTCATCTATTGTAAGATCAGATCAGATTAACGGGAAACAATTAAGGAATTTATTGACATAATGGCCGGAGGAACTATTGTTACGCCTGAAATGCATTGATAAATTCGTCTAATTCGTCGGCAGCAGAGGAGTACGAAATTAGACTAGTTGCATACTATAGCGTGTGTGTAGCTACTTAACGGCCCTTGAGAGATGATATATACAACAGATGGCCTTTTACTACGTACCACAGATGTTTTTAAGGTGACTGCCTAAGTTGAAAATGCCATTTTTTGACTATTTTGAGCAATTTAATTTTTTGCAAGAATCTTGTAATTCAATCTTTTCTCTTTTCAAAACAGTTTTCATTTTCATTCTACGTCAATTAGAAGCAGAGCTATAGCTATTTTAAAAAACATCGTCTAATACAAAATTGAAGTGACAAACAACTTTAAAGGCGTTTTTCTCAGAATTATGTTTTTTAGCAGAAATCTCTACCGTTATCATGATATTTCAGATAATAATGCATATAATTTGATAAAATTTTCAGGAAATCTTTTAGATGTTATTGTTAATGAAATGACGTACAATAATTGATGTATAATAAATAGTTTTTTGTTTGGGGCTATTTTTATAAGGAAAGGAATGACGAATTGGGGAAAATTTTCATATTGGAACATAAAATTGTCTGTATTATTTTTGCATTTTAAAATTTCTCTTTGATTGTAGGTCATTTTGAAGATAACTGTTATATGTATCGTGTGTAAGAAGGAAATTAAAATAGTAGCATTAGAATTTTGTTCAGAGTGATAAGCGTTTTAGCTAAATTTCATTAAAAATTACTTCAAATTGACCAATTTCTAAAAAAGTATGATAGTTACAGGAAAGTTTTTTTTATTTTTTATTTTTAAATGCTGTTTTACCATAAGAGACCAAAAAATCCTTGAAAAAACAATTTTTTAAAAAAATTGGCTCCGAACGTAGGCAGTCACCTTAAGCGGTTTTCATAAACTAATCTCTGTGTAGATAAATTTTGAAATCACTCTCCACCGACAACACAGATTAGCCAGTTTCACTCTGACATTTATGAGCCACATTGTTCAGCCACACTGAGTCTGAAAATTACTTGTCAGTATAAAGGAGAACATTAAAATCCACTGAATTTGTTCCTAATACGTAACGTTAATGTCATTATTAAATTAAAATGAGTTGATCGAGATTGTATACTGACTGAATGCAAAGAAAAAGTTTCTGTATTGATTGTCTTATGCATGCTAGACGGTGACATAACAGATGGGTGATTGAAATCTGTGTAAACCATTAACACTCTAATTGGCATGTGAAAATGGCTCCAAAGGAATATGTTTATTTTCAGAATTATGCTTAAAGCATCGATCTAAATTGTCAAATATTCAAGCAACTAATAACAATTTTAAGGATTTTCCATTATAAAGTTTTTGCATAACACATAAACATAATTATAAAGAACTGTACTCGATGTCCAGTGAAAATGTCAATAATTTCTGGTCAGTAGCATAATCTAGATTTTTGGCCCGTGATGTCAGCTACTCATGCCTTATGACTTAACTTATGCCTTATGAAAACTTCGTTGTAAGCATGTGTGTCTTATTAAGTTCCACACTTAATATTAATGTCACCGCTTTTAGGGTAACGAATAAAATGAACTTTTTCGTACCTTCATATGCTTGTAATTAGTAGATAATAAGAAGATTTACCGATTCCTTACCTTTTGATTTTTTATTCTAAAACAATTTCTCCATTGACGGAAATAACATAAGTATTTTTTAGCTGTGCATTTGGTGTCTCAAATGAAGAAGTTGTATCCACGAACGCAAAGCAATTGAACACTAATCACGTTATGTAAATATCTTAATTACGGGCAAATATTTCATAATAAAAAAAAAAGCTCGTTTGTCCTCAGACGTGTTTAAAAATGTGGAGAACCTGTATAATAGAATATTCCAAAAAGAACATTTGTAGCATATAACTATACCAAAGTCACCTTCAGTTTCTCAGGAATGACATTGCATTAATCAAAGTGAAAAATAATATATCGATTTTCCCAGTTAAGTTAGCAACACTTTTTGATAGCTGCTCTTCATGAAGATAGGATTTAGTTTATACTATTATCTAATGTTTCATGCAGTGAATCTTTCTTATAAGCTTATTTATGAAATATCTTTAATAGTCTTCAGATATTTATTGAACTTTACAACATTTTCCAGCTTGTAAGAAGAAAAGCGTGAATGATAACAATTAAAATTAGGCATTTTTATCTTTATATATTTTATATGCACAGTTGTTGCATTTGGTGTTATTAAAGTTTTTGCTCAAAGATGTTTCTGGTTAATGTATAAAGTGCTCCCCCCCCAAAAAAATGCTCTCACACACATATACATACATAGAACAAATATGCAGCGAAATATGTCTAGACGGCCAACCCACAAAACAATTACTTTTCTTCGGAACCATGACTATCAGCCATAGAAAAGTTTCACTAAATATATATATATACAGGGTGTCCATAATTAAAGTCCCACTTTCAAAGGGCTGCAAAAAAGAACCACTGGTCAGAATGACTTCAAATTTGAACTGAATATACTGGAAGAGGGGGGAAACGATTTGGCATAATAAAAAAAGTTCCAAAACATTTTGGAACTTTTTTTATTATGCCAAATTATTTCCCCCTTCTTCCAGTATATTCAGTTCAAATTTGAAGTCATTCTGACCAGTGGTTCTTTTTTTGCAGTCTTTTGAAAGTGGGACTTTAATTATGGACACCCTGTATATATATATATATATATATATATATATATGTGTGGGATGCCATCCATACAGCCCCATGCATGCCACTCTCATGTGGAGTGCGCCCTTGTAAGCCCCGGCGAGCGCCACCTAGCGGGCGCCGCGAAGAACAGAAGAGAGAGACGATGTTTTGCTCCTAACGAGCGTGCACGTGTGTGTGCCGCGTTGCTTGTTTTTCCCCCTTTTAGACGTTAGTTCCCCCTGTAAATAATTTCCCTCTTTAAATAAATGTCACATATGTTAACACTGTTTGTGATTATTCCCCCCAAAACCCCACAGATGGGGGCTCTGGCCTCCTTTTACCCTTTAATCCCCTAGATCACCCATGCCTGCCGTATCAACTCTGCATTTGACTTGATAATTTCAAAGACGTTTACAGCTGATATTTACCGACTTTTCCTGAGACGTATAATTTCTTGGATTATTCTGTTTAGAAGTCTGCATTTAGTGAGTACCATTTTTTTTGTTGTGTCAATATGTGTTCAGTTTCACTAAACGATATTGTGCCAATCGTACAAGCACTCAGCTGTGCACCAGCTAAAAGTATTAAATTATTGTTTTCGATTTGTTTTGATGATACATTTGATCGATCATCCCGATCTAAATTACGCAGTTTTCAGAATTTCCCTGTTACTTTCGATTTGAATTCGCGAAAGAAATTCATCCTTAAAACATATTCATTAAATGATTTTATCTGTGTTGCTAATATTTTGCATATTGATTCCGACGGTTCTAAAGACAAACTATGTGATTCCATTTTTGACGCACTTTCGAATTTAACTTCTTTTCAACCGATAATTGACTTTGATGAGAATGACGAAGTAGCGCCAAGTTCTTTCGCGCAGACACAACAATCAGAGACGGCTGATGCTCTTGCCACAATCGAAAACGCTTATACGAATTCTTTTTCGCCTAAACAACAATCCGAAATTGACACTCCCGTTCCTTATTCTAATTTATGGCTTGTTTTGAGAGATGTTTCCTGTTCTATGCGAAAATTTACTGGTAGCAATGCGTATACTATTCAAAGTTTTTTGCGCGACGTAGAGGATAATTTATCTCTTTTACCAGAATTAACAGATCAACATAAAGTCATTTTTGTCAAAACTAATCTTTCTGGATCCGCTAAATTATTTATTCAAAGCCAACGTAATCTAAACACTTTGAGTTCTTTAAAAGAAGCTTTAATTGAGGAGTTTGGCTCGAAAATTACGAGCGCTGACTTACATCGACAGTTGCAAAATCGAAAGTTAAAACCAAATGAATCTCTTGCAGAATATTTAATTGCTCTTCGCGAGTTAGCTTCGCAAGCCCTTGACTTTGCCGTGGACGACGCTAGTATAATTGAGTATTGCATAAATAATATTCCAGACGCTCCGTGTAATAAATTAATTTTGTATGGTTGTACTAACTTTACGGAATTCAAAACGAAACTCAAAATTTATGAAAAGATTTTTGACAGAAATAGTTGTAAATCCTCAACTGACCATTTCGGTTCTAACTACATTCGTAAACGTGATGACGTGTATCATAAAATTTCAAACCCAAGACGTGAGATGAAACCAGAAGCATTTCGTCCTCATGCTCAAAGTAAACAAATGTGCTATAATTGTTTTAATTTTAACCATATATCTAAATTTTGTCCAGACAAACATCGCGGTCCAAAATGTATTTCTTGTGGAAATTTTGGCCACATCGCTGCAAATTGTTCAAAATCAAATGATTTACACACACACAGAGAAACTAATGTTAATACGCTAAATTCAACTGCTTCAAATTTAATGTACAAGGATGTTACACTTAACCATGTCTCTTTCAACGCATTAATCGACACAGGTTCGATGGCTACGATTATGTTAAAGCGAGCGTATACTAAAATTGAATCTCCTGTTCTTAATTACTCTAGTACATTGCTTACGGCTTTTGGCAATGGAAAAATTAAGCCGCTTGGTTCTTTCAAATCCGAAATTGTTATTGATGGTCAATTGTTTACCGCTGATATTTGTGTTGTTGACGATAATACTATGCCAGTAGATTTGATAATTGGTATGAATGTACTTGCACAGGCTGAATTCACTATCACTAAAGACGGACTTTCGATTCATAAACCTTTAGATTTTGACGCTCTAGACGAAGACGTTACTCTTATTAGTAATATATCGGTAATAGATGATTCTAGCCCTGATATAGGCCCTAGTGCTACTAAACAACAGAGAAATACCATTCAACACCTCGTGACCAATTATAAACCCCATAAAATCAAAACTACTAATATTGAAATGCATATACAAGTTGATACTTCGACTCCCATCTGCTACAGACCACGACGTTTACCATTTACTGAGAGAGATATTGTAGATAAACAAGTTAATACTTGGATTCAGGACGGCATAATAGAACCCTGTTCATCAGACTACTCGAGTCAGGTTGTTCTTGTTAAAAAGAAAGACTGAACCCCACGACTTTGCATTGACTATAGACAATTAAATAAACATATAGTTAAAGATTGATACCCTTTACCTCTCATTGACGACTTACTCGACAAACTTCAGAATGCTCGTGTTTTCAGTACTCTAGACCTTAAAAATGGATTTTTCCATGTTAATGTTCATAAAGACAGTCGACGTTATACTTCCTTCGTGACACATTCAGGTCAGTTTCAGTTTCTTAAAGTTCCCTTTGGTCTTTGTACATCACCTTCCGTATTTCAGCGATTTGTTAATACAGTCTTTAAAGATCTCATTTTATCAGGTCAGATATTGTTGTATATGGATGACTTAATCATTCCTGCTAAAGATGAAGAGTAAAATATTGAAAAAATAAAATCAGTCTTTTCTGTCGCTACTGACTACGGTCTTGAGATAAACTTTCGAAAATGTAAATTCCTTCATACACAAATTGAGTTCCTTGGCCATATTATTCAAAACGGACAGTTATTTCCCTCCCCTCTTAAAACAGCCGCCGTTCTAAATTATCCGGAACCAAAAAATCAAAAAGTCGTCCAATGTTTCCTTGGTTTGGATGGTTATTTCCGTAAATTTATCCAAAACTTTTCAGTTATCGCTAATCCTCTATCTAACCTTCTAAAAAAATCTACTATTTTCCATTTTGGTGTAAACGAGAAAAATGCTTTTTATCAATTGAAGCAATGTTTGGCTAATAAACCCGTTCTTAATATTTATAATCAGAAAAGCGAAACTGAATTACATACTGACGCTTCTATCCATGGTTTTGGATGCATTCTTCTTCAGAAATCCACTGATGATAACTGTTTTCACCCTGTATATTTTACAAGCAAATCTACCTCCGACGCTGAGAAAAATTACTCAAGTTATGAACTCGAGATTTTAGCCGTAATTCATGGATTGCAAAAATTTAGAGTGTATCTACTTGGTCAAAAATTTACCATAGTTACAGACTGTAACGCCTTCAAACTCACTATGAGCAAGCGCGATCTCAGTGCTAAAATTGCTCGATGGGCACTATTATTAGAAGATTACAATTATACAATTCAACATCGAACTGGAGCGAAGATGGCTCATGTTGATGCGCTAAGCCGCTATCCGACGATGCTCATTACCGCCGATTCACTGACTTTCAAAATACAAAATGCTCAGTCACACGACCCTAACATTCAAGCAATTAAAGAAATTCTTAAAACTAAACAATATCACGATTATTTTATCAAAGCAAATGTTCTCTACAAGTTAGTTGACGGTTACGAAGTTCTAGTCGTTCCAGACTCAATGCAAGACGGTATTATTAGAGACGCACATGAGAATGGACATTTTGCTACTAAGAACATTGAGGAGCAACTCAAACAACAGTTTTACATACCTAATTTAAAAGATAAAATTGCCAGGTGTATTGCCAACTGTGTTCCATGCATCTTGACGAACCGCAAGTGTGGTAAACAAGAAGGACTACTACACCCTTTACCAAAAGAGGACACCCCACTCCATACATATCATGTCGATCACTTAGGTCCTCTCGCTACTACTTCTAAACGTTACAAATATATATTCGCCGTTATCGATAGTTTCACCAAATTTGTATGGCTTTACACGACGAAATCAACTGACGCTGCAGAAGTACTCTCTAAATTAGAAATACAGAAACAAGTGTTTGGAAATCCCGTCCGTATTATTTCCGATCGAGGATCTGCTTTTTTATTTAATGCCTTTAAAGACTTTTGCGACCATGAGAACATCCAACATTTGACTATAACCACTGGTCTTCCTCGCGCAAATGGACAGATTGAACGTCTCAATTCTATAATCATTTCTGTTTTATCCAAATTGTCCATCCAAGATCCTACGAAGTGGTATACTCATGTGGCTGACGTCCAGCAAATTATTAACTCAACTTTCCAACGCAGCATTAAGACGACTCCTTTTGAACTTCTTTTCGGTACAAAAATGCGTGTCCGCAACAATCTCCAAATCACAGACCTGTTGAATGCCGAAATACCAACTGAGTTTATAAATTCACGCGACGACCTCCGCAAAGACGCCAAACAACAGATTTTGAGAGTGCAAGACGAAAACCGTAAAACCTACAATCTACGACGAAAGTTACCTCCGAAGTTCAAGTTGCACGATCTTGTCGCCATAAAACGCACCCAATTCGGACCTCGTTTAAAACTCCATCCAAAGTTCCTCGGACCCTACAAGATCATCAAACTTAAGCCCAACGACACCTACGATGTTCAAAAGTGTGGACATTTCGACGGACCCATGCATACCAGTACATGCATCGAGTTCATGAAACCGTGGACTCATAACTTTACATAACATACTTTGATTTTTGAACTATGTTTTCATTATTATTTTTTCTTTTTCAGGAATACTTCATTAGCCAGGATTGTTTTGCTGTTTAGATATTACTACAATTAGTGTTATATTTTTCATTTTCTTTTCCAGCTCATTTTGCTAGTATTATAACCTATGTGTATTTCTTATAACTTTTATACTTTTTTTTTCATTTCGTCATAATAAATTGTCACCTGTATTTGTTTGTGCCCCTACCAGCATCTGGGGGCAGATGATTTTTGTCGGATGGCCGATGTGGGATGCCATCCATACAGCCCCATGCATGCCACTCTCATGTGGAGTGCGCCCTTGTAAGCCCCGGCGAGCGCCACCTAGCGGGCGCCGCGAAGAACAGAAGAGAGAGAGACGATGTTTTGCTCCTGACGAGCGTGCACGTGTGTGTGCCGCGTTGCTTGTTTTTCCCCCTTTTAGACGTTAGTTCCCCCTGTAAATAATTTCCCTCTTTAAATAAATGTCACATATGTTAACACTGTTTGTGATTATTCCCCCCAAAACCCCACATATATATATATATATATAATTTCAGTTCTTGTTCTTCGAATATCTACCGAAAATAAAACCTTAACCTCTCATAGAGATATAGCAAATGCTTTTGGAAACAACTTCGCACAATCTTAAAGGGTAACTATGCAAGGAAAATGTCAAGGTCTTTAAACATATATTTGAAATAATCATTCAAGAAAGGTACAGGAAATGAGGTAAATATTAATGACGTTTTTTGTGCTCCATTTGAAATACAAGAATTAGGTTTGGCCCTTAAATTCTCAAAAGTCAAAAAATCACCTGGTGTAGATAATGTCCATGCAGAATTTCTTAGAAATCTTGGTGAGGGGGCAAAAAGGACCATCTTCAGAGTTTTAACCATATATGGGAGATAGGATTGGTCCCCTCACTTTGGAGAAAAGCCACTATTATTCCACTACTCAAGAAAAATAAAGACCCTAGGCTGCTTAGTAGCTATAGACCTATCTCTCTAACTAGCATCATGGGAAAGACAATGGAGAGACTTTTGATAAATCGATTAAATTGGTACCTTGAGAAATACAACCTACTTGCCACAGAACAGGCTGGTTTCTGTAAAAATAGATCAACAAGTGATCAAGTTGCTCGTCTTAGTCAGGTTATTAAGGATGCTTTGGACAAGAGAAACATTTTGACAGCTGTATTTGTTGATTTCAAGAGTGCATATGATTCCATATGGAAGGAGAATCTCTTGCAGAAGTTGCTGAATTTTGGCATTACATCAAATATTTTTAATTGGTTTCGATCTTTTCTTGGTCAGAGGACGTGCAGAGTGAAATACGAAAATGATTTTTCAAGATATTTTAATTTACAAACCGGCCTCCCTCAGGGAGCTATAAGCAGCTGCGCTCTCTTTAATATCTACATAAATGATTTAATTGAGTCTCTAAATGCAATTAGTGGCTTTAAATGTCTTTTATTTGCAGATGACTTAGTGTTATGGACTCAGACACCCAAGAAAAATACGAAAAACTTTGTTGAGGAAACACTTAACAGGGCCCTAAATATTCTTCCGGAGTGGTGTGGTGCCAATAATATGACCGTTAATTTGGATATAACGGCTATGCCAAATTTTTCTTTAATACACCAACCTTTTTCTCCTGATTTGAAATATAGAAACAACGCCATTTTATTCACAGATACTTTTAACTATTTAGGTGTAACTTTTGATAGGAAGTTGCTTTGGAAACAACACATCGAATCAATTTCAGAACGGTTCTCTAAGATACTGAATATTTTGAAGCAGTTGGCAGGAGCCACGTGGGGTAGTTCCCGATCCACTCTGAATATTACTTATAAAACCTTTATATTGCCGATTTTGACGTATTGTTGCGAGCCACTTATAACAGTCTCAGATTACTTGCTTAAAAGACTTGAAACTTTACAGAATCAAGCTCGAAGACTTATTACGGGAGCAGTGAGGTCCACGCCTTTTGATACAATGTTGTTTTTAACAAAAAATAAACCCATTCAAAATATTATACAAGAAAGAGCTTCAATACTTTATGAAAAATTAAATAGATTAGAGGATACTTATTGGAGGGATTATCAATTCGAAAATAGAAACCTCAAAACTCAGGATGGTTTTGTTCAAAGGGCTTTAGCTCATAGAGAAATCTTTGAATTTCACAGTGAAATACAACTACTTGCAAAACCCAGAAATCCCATGGAATTGTTGAGTGTCGAGACTAACTTGAATTTGACTCAATCTGTATCAAAAAAGGATGTTTCATCGGACGTACTAAAGTGCATCGCCTTAGAGACTATCGAGATTAGATATACTGAAAATGAGTGGCTACGTGTTTATACGGATGGATCACAGTTTTCGAGACATCAGAACGTTGGAGCCGGTGTTTACTCAGAGCTATTTTCTTTCTATGCACCTTTTGGAGAGTGCGGTACTGCCTTTGACGGTGAGGTGGAGGCGACAAATATTGCCCTTAATCAACTAACTTGCTATTTGTGTAAATTTAAAAGGGTAGTACTACTGTCAGATTCACAGGCTGCCATACAATCCATCAGTTCTATACAGGATCCATTAACAAAAGAAATTTCCCAATGCCAACAACTGCTAACAACTGCTTTTGTTGAGGTCTCATCAAAAGCGTGTTGTTTTGCAATGGATCCCTGGCCATTGCAATTTAAATGGTAATGAGCAGGCAGACTTTCTTGCCAAAAGGGGTGTTGTACTGATACACAGTTCAAAACGAGAAATCTCTTTCCTCACCTCTAAACTATTTAATAAACAAATTATGCAGTTAATGCAGCAGGATGAACTGTTATCTAAAATAGAATCCAAATATGGAAGAAATAATTGTATTTTAGATATACCTGACAAACCTAGACGGGAGGCGGTGGCTGCTTTTCTTCTATTTACAGGGCATGATTGCCTTGCAGCCCATCTACATTGAATAGGCATTCTTACCGATGCTGCCTGCCCCCTGTGCGACAAAGAGAGCGATCCTATAGACAGGTATCACCTGCGTACCTGTGGAGCCCTTCATTGAGATACGGAAGCATCGAGATATTGGGAGTCGAGGGGACTTTTGGAGCGATAACCTTCGGTTATCTCATGAAGTTTTAGATGTTTTTGTCTTTGTTTAATTTTTTTTTCTTTTTCATATTCGTGAATTCATGGCCCCAGCCATTGGGAAAAGAAATAAGTTCTTGTTCTTTTACGTCAGGCACGTCAAACTCGCAGCCCTAAAAGATTATTTGTGCTGCCCAGGCCCAGACAATAACACGGTATGTAAATATCGTGTCACCTTATTCTTCTTACGTGCGTTAAGCACAGATGCACCATTCCCCCCCCCCACTAGCAGTGAGTATTTTAGCAGCCGACTACCACATACCAGACTAGTAGTTTGGTCAGCAAGTATAGTCCCGTATGAAGTGATTTTTTTCGGTGGGTGTAAAACAGGTTATATTTCGTTTTCGAGGAACATTTATTAATTTGTGCAATTTTTCAAAGTCTGGTAAGTGAATGTTCAAGAACAGAAAATATCACGAAGAAAACATTGATATTATTGTTGTTCTAAAAAATTTTTGTATTATACTTTTCGAAATAAACCTACGTTTCTACAAACATTAATTTTGAAGTTTTTCTTTTTTTTTTTGTGGCCCACATAAACTTGGTTGTTTATTTGGCTTATGTCAGCCTTTGGGTTCGACACGCTTGATTTAATTCAAATATCTAAAAAATCTCCTAAAGCATTGTTTAGTCCCAGAGGAGTAAGCTTTGACAAGTGCAGCAATTGAAAAAACAAGTTTCCAATTACTCCTGAAAATGATGACGTCAGCGAAACCCCGTGCGATTATAACATTTTTTTCGGCATCCCGTTGGCTAAAAGTAGCACCAGAGAGCCTTCAATTCATCCTAAAACTCTATATGGCCCAAAGTCCTCAGCTGAGAAACCCGAAAAAAACACCATTTAAGCAGAATCTGAATAAACCGTGAAAAAAGTGACATCGGATTCTCGAAATTACCGATTTTTCTGCTGCCAATCGAACACGCGGGGAGCTTTAGAGACGACCTTGGATTCCCCTTACGCGTCAAGTGTCGGAGAACCGCAAAGAAAATCGAATTTTCGAGTTTTTTAAAATCACGAGGATATCAGGGCGATACAGTCTCCGCCACGTCCGCGAAGCCGGAGATCTCACCGTATGAGATCACACCTGTGAAGATTACACTAAAGTCCTTCTGAAAGTTTATTTAGTCATAGAGAACTATGCTTTGTCAAATGTATTGCAAAAACGAACACGAGGGCGCAGGTTTCAAGTACTCGAGATAGCAATGACGTCAGCGAAACCACCGTACGGATTTATCGTTGTTACGGCAACTTATTGGAAAGAATAGCACTAGAGATGACACTAAAGGTCTATTAATCCTAAACACCTGTGCTCAAAATCCGAAAGTATATCATTGGCGATGATTCCGTAAAAACCGTGATAGCAGTGACGTCATAATATAGAAATTACCGATTTTCCCGCCACCAATCTAAGAAACACGGAGCTTTCGGGTCAATAGTACGTGCCCCTCATGCGTCGATTGTCGCAGAGTCGCAGGGATACTGGAATTTGCGAGATTTTTAAAATTCCGAGGAGATTGGGGTGATACAGACTCTGCCACGGCGATCTCGCCGTATGACGTCATACCGTTGGAGACTTCATGAAAGGCATTCCTAAAGCATTTTTTATTCCCAGAGGAGTATGCTTTGCCAAATGCAACCCAAAAATTAACACGGGACGCAAGTTTCAAATTACTCGTCAAAGCGATAACGTCAGAGAAACCGCCATACGAGTTTATCGTCTTTTTGGCATCCCATTTGCTAAAAGTAGCACCACGTTTATTAATTTGTGCAGATATTAAAAGTCTGGTAAGTTAATGTTCAAGAAGAAAATACTGATATTATTGTTGGTTTTGATTTTTTTGTACTACCATTTTCGAAATAAACCTATATTTCAACCAAAATTGATTTTGAACTTTATCTTACTTTTGCGGCCTCATAAACTTAAATCTTGTTCATTTTTCCCATGTCAGCCTTTGAGTTTAACACGCTTGTTTTACGCCTTAATGCAGTTAAAAATCAGTCTTTAAAGGACCTTAACTTTTAAATTTATATCAATTTATTATGCATTTTGTGATTTTCAGTCTATTCTTTACTTGAGAATTAATGGGAAGTTGAAACGTTATGCGGATAAAACCATTTTATTCCTCAAAAATGCTTGAAAAAGTTTTATCCTGTAGAATTTTACCATTTCTCAATGCTAACGCCTTATTTACATTAAATCTGATAATATAATTAATTATAGGACTCTTACGTTTGCCAGTGAAATAATTCAATTTGTAACCTTCAAGAATTGCAGGTATTTTTACTTTAACAGGTTCACTTTTAAATTACTTTACCAGCCTCCGTCGCAATCAAATATCATAAAGTAATGAACCGAGTTCATGTGAGATTGAACGGAAATAAATAGCTGCATTTGGTTCCTTCTTAAAAGAGAAAATAAATTATAAAGGATAAGCTATTTATCTTTAAATACAACCATTAAATATAAAAACCAAGATGAATTTAATTTAAGTAGTTTGGATAGATATTAAACTTGCCGCATTCCATTTCTATTAGTTTCATTATTAAAAAGAATATATTAAAAATTTAACAGAAATGTATTAAATAAAAAAATCACCTCCTGGGGATGTCAAAGCCCAGCGCTTTATTTAACATTCATGAACATAATACTCTTTTATTATATAAAACATTTTCTAAAGCAATCGAAATAATATTTTTTTTCTTTTAGGAAGAAGAAGATATACATGATCTCAGGAGAAATTTGATCTGGTTTTATACTTCCTTTGGAAACTTTTATGATTTAATTAGTGATATCATGACACTTTTAAGTGCACTAAATGTATTAGATCAATTTTTTGTTGCCAAATAGAAAAATATAATAATGATTTTTAATTTATAATCTCTACTGGAGAAACTGATAGGAAAAAAAATGTGATATGATAGATATTCTAATAAGCATAAATAATTAAATAAATTACTAACGTGAGTAGTCAATTTTATACGTGAGAAGTTAATTTTATATCAAATATGAAGAAACGGCGTTTAATTACATTTTACTCTCAACATATGCATGTGCCGTAAGACATAGAAGAATTGATTAAAAGGCTTGCATGTTTTATGTGAGTTCAAACACTTCCAGCGGGCGTAACAAGGTAAATATGTCAACGAACTGCTTAACAAATATATGTTTGGTATATATTCACAGGGAAAAAAAGTGGCCTTACTAATTATTTTAATAATTTTATTGAAGGTCTGGACCTGTGACTAGAACTCCAAGATTCTCTGATGAAATGATATCAAAGAACATCAATAGAAATCGATGTAACATTATAGTATAAGTGTTTATTTAAGTAAGGGACATTTTTCTTTACTTGATATTGAAATTCTTTAGTCTTTAAGTGATGTAAACGATTGTGTCTAGACTATCGTTCATTAAACTAAAGACTAAACTGTATTTCATAATTACTTTTATTGTGTTAATCCAAGTAACAGGCCCTTACGCCTTTATCATAGCGAGCTCCTTGTTATCGTTTAAGTATCCAACTTCACTAAATTATTAATATACATTAACTCAATAATGAAAATTTTATTCTCCAACTCAAAAAAAAATCACACTCAATGTTAAATTAAACGTTTGATTACATATAGGTTTTGAGTTTTATTTTTTACAATATTATATTACTCTACGCTCAAGCCATCCGTGTAACATATTTATGTACTTCGGGCCCCACAAAAGAAAAAAAGGCCTACAAATGTGTTAAATTCAAGTTAATTTTCATTCCCGTTGCTGCCGACAGATGGCTGCACCACTGCAGATACTGGATATATATGATTTGAATTCTTAGAGGGATGACGCTTCATTAGAATCCAAATATCTCTAAAACTATTGAATGAACAGAATAAGTGTACACAGAAAAAATTATCAGTTTTCGAAGATCTTTCCAAATATGTAACATTTATGTACTTCCATGAGAAAAAAAAAATACACCGATTCCTGTATTTGTCGGCCATTTTTTTTGGAGGATGAGTCCGCCCTGTCGCGTTACGGTCACGTGATCTCGACAAACCCTTCTGTTACTTTATTAATATAGATAATGCATAGTGAACTATGTTGCGACCCGCGTAAAATATTAAACATAATGCATGAGGCCCGATAAAAAAAAAAGGTCGAGTATGGCTGGTATAGACACATTATGCAAAGCATACTTCATAGACAGGTATTTAGTACTTTACTCACGGAACTATTTTAGTTTAATATTTCTGTGCTCAGATGGCAAAATGTTATAGGAAACTTTTCTCAAAAAATTTGAGTTTTTCACATTCCGGATACTTCTTCGTTGATATTTTCTATTTACTGTAACTACCGTAAGTAATAGCCGATTATTTTTCTGAAACATTGGTACCATGTTTGCTCATGTAAAAGAAATTACTAATTTTTTCTGACATCTTGAATCTTAGAATTGCTGTCACGTAAATATCTTATAACATTTTGCCGTCTGATTTTGCACAGATTTGTAGTTACAAATGTTATGTTTGTAGCCGCAGAGATGTTTGAATCCTTAGACATTGTATTCTGCTGCTCGTCTAGATCTGATCTTTTCCTCATTTTTATTTTATGGGGGTAATTTTGGTTACATTAGTTAATAAGAGCGTACTTCCTCCTGCAGATATCATTTTCATACATGATATAATAGTAATTTGGCCAAATCATCTGCGCAATTAGGATATTATTTGTTGAAGACGCTTCACTTAATATGATAAAAAAAAAATTTAAAAGGCTATTAACACATCTTTCTTTTTCTAGTACATTTTACTAGGAGTTCAAAAACGGGTTTATCAATGGTAACTGTTCATCTTTTTGAGATGTAATCCAGCATCACAAAAATATTGTCTTCGACTTGATTTAGCATGCTAATCATTGTTTAACGTTTATTTTTCCCATGAGCAAATGCTACTGTAATATGTAAATCCAGCAACACCGAGTACACAAACGGACACCAGCGTATATCAGAATTCCATAGTGGCGGGATTGTGGCATATCGAGAGTGCGGTTTATCGTTCCGCGATATTGCTACTCGCATTGGTCGGAATTCAACGGCTTTCATACGAATATGGAATCGGTGGGTTCAGGAGGGTCATACTGAACGCCATGCCCTTATCTGTCATCCGAACCCAGTTCGACTCGATGCCTAACCGGAAGAGAGCCGTTTTAGCTGTCAGAGACAGCAGCTGTGTGTACTAATTTCGGACCCTGTATACCCCCAAATTGCCTAAAAATTAAATCATGTTTTCTACATAGTATGTTGTATGCGTACAGTAAGTAAAGTTTTGTTATTTGCTTTCCTTCCTGGTTTTGGAATTTTAATGGCCAGCAAAGCATTATCAGCACTGCATATTTTGTCTGTAGGGTTTTACATTACTATAGTTGACGGAGAATTTATTGTTAAAATGGTTATAATCTTCAAAATTGGGTTGTAAGCAGTGCTATATTAAAAATAAAAATTAAAAAGTATTACCAGGACATCCCAAAGCAAGGTGCTAGAAAAATACGTTAGAAGAATAGATTGGAAAATTAGTAGAATAATTAGGAATACATGGGAAAAGTAATAGAAAAATTAGTAAACAGGGAATAATAAATAAAAAATTAATGAATAGAAAAATTAGAAAAATAGATAGAAAATTAGTAATTGCAACACGAATAAAGCATAGCCGAAAATAAACCCTATGACTAAATAGTAAGAAATCAATAGTGACTGAATTGTCCTTTACTTAAGAAAAGTAAATTTCACCAAAATTACAACTCAGAAAAATAAAAATTTAATATTAATGTTTAAACTAAAGCAATAGAAGTCATAAAGTGTTATTAAATAAATTTGAAATGAAACAAATCTTTCACGATTCAAAATTAAATTCCCTAGAAACTTAGAAGGTTAAGCAAGGATAAGCTATATGATAAAAAAAAGTAATGTTACACAACAGAAGACAACTTTTTATGACAAAATCTAAGTTCAGTTAATGGTAAATTAAAATTAACATGTAATTACACAATACACCTCGTTTATTTTTCAAATGAGCAAAAATGAATATTTGAAGTTATAAAACAGACATAACGAGACTTGAACTAAAATATATTATATTCAGTAACATGAAACTTTGATGGAAAAAGCTTAAAACATTGAATTTGAAACTGCTTCTAGGGGAAACAAAGGTAAACCATATAATAATATTTTTTCATACTAAAGAATTAAATTTATCTGTTAAAATAGCTTTGTTAAGACATTTGAGTAGCAAATTTTCTTTCTTTTCTGAATCAAAGTTTTTTATTATTTTTTGAAAATATCTTATCGGAAAACATTTATAATTTTTCCCTCTCATATAACAATACTTTATGTATTTTGATTAATATAGAAATATTTTTCGAAAGATTTATTGTCCTTCGCATCAGGAAATAAAAGGTATTCATCATTTTGTATAGTAGATGTCTTTCTCACTAATCGTAGTTATAAAAAAGTTAAAAATTCTGAAAAAAATTGAAATATCGGCACATTTTCAGTAATAAGGCGAATTAACATTAAAAATTTATATATATATATATATATATATATACATACACTGGTGTAAGAAATTAAGAGAATTTCCAGACTTGGTCGATTATCTCTAGAACTACTGTACCGATTTTAATGAAATTTCATATGTACATACATTGATACAATACAAAACAAATAACCATTCAATAATTGTAATACATACGCATGATAGTGCGTAACACTCGTTGGAGTCGGATGGTATGAAACAGCGGTTGCAGAATAAACAAAAAAAATAGGTTAATAGATGGGTTAATAGGGAGTATGGTCCCCTCTTACAGATATACTGGTCTCGCAGCGTGATTTCATACTTGAAATAAGGCAGTTTATCATTTCCTGTGGCAATTGGTTCCTCTCGTTCAGCAACGCTGTTTTCATTCCCTGGATGGTTCTCGGAGGGGGGTTACGAGTTTCAATTGCCCTCCCCAGAGAGTCCCAGACATGCTCTATAGGGTTAAAGTCTTGAGATCTGGCAGGCCAATCCATCCGGCGAATATCCTCACTCTCTAGAAATTCGTCGACCAGAAGAGCTCTATGTGGCCTCGCGTTATCGTCCATTAAAATGAACTCAGGGCCAACTGCACCCCTAAAAATGCGAACATACGGCTCCAAGTCTTCATCCCTATACCTCACACCAGTCACAGTGCCTCTTTCAAAGACATGGAAAGGTGTGCGGCCATCCAACATGATGCTTGCCCAGACCATTAAACCTCTTCCGCCATAATGGTCGATTTCGCGGACATTGGAGGGTAGGTAGCGGGTCCCTGGTTCTCTCCATATGAACGTACGGCGAGAATCGGTGTTTAGACGGAACCGGGACTCATCAGTGAAGAGAACGGTCGCCCATTGATCCATACTCCAATCTCTATTCTCTCTGCACCATGATAAAAGGATTCTCCCTTTCGTAGAAGTGAGCTGGACGCAAACAGCAGATCTTCTCGCAAACAACCCTGTCTCATGAAGTCTTTTGGCAACAGTCACCCTTGATACACGGGTTCCTGTGGCTGCATACAAATCACGAGAGAGCTGAGAAGCTGTAACAGTCCTGTTACGCCTCGCTATAAATGACAAATGGCGATCTTCTCTGGCCGTCGTGGCTCTTCGACGACCTTGCTCAGGCTTTCTCTTGATGAATCCGGTATCTTGGAACTGTTTCCAAAAGTTACACACGACGCTGGGCGTTAAATTGAACTCTCTACTAATTTGGACTTGAGATTGTCCTGCTTCTAGCCTCCCTACAATTCGCCACCTCATTCCATCATCTAAACGTTGGTGGTTACTCATTTTTACTGTTACAATTTGAAATTAACCGATTGCTGCAAAATAACACCAAGAATTAACCCATTTTTTTGTTTATTCTGCAACCGCTGTTTCATACCTTCCGACTCCAACGAGTGTTACGCACTATCATACGTGCGTATTATAATTATTGAATGGTTATTTGTTTTTAATTGTATCAATGCATGTAGATATCAAATTTCATTAAAATCAGTACAGTAGTTCTAGAGATAATCGACCAAGTCTGCAAATTCTCTTAATTTCTTACACAAGTATATTTCATGTCTATTCAGCATCGAACTAACGTTTACACTTTTAATATTTTCCAAAAATACTAATAAGAACAGACGTAACAAATTCCTAGAACTTTGATAAAAATGAATGAAAATTTTAGTTGTTGTAATAAGTGGTAACGTAGAGGTATAATTTATTTTCTAATAAGTATGCCCTTATAAATATTAAGTTCTTCCTGAAAACTAATTCATTTATTGGTTATTAATTATACAACATCATATTGAAGTAGCAGATGGAATTACTGTGACGCTAAAGTTGCAGAATGATGCTTTTGACAACGAATTTCCTATATTTTGATGCGTTGTCAAAGGGTAGGGATAATAGAAAGTTAGCTATCATGATTATGTGATTATTCAGAAACACGAGGCTATAAAATATAACTGCTTTTTTCCTTGCCTAAATGCTTTTCGTAGGGCGAAAAAAACGACTTTAAAAATCATTTTTTTTAAATTCTAAAATTAAGACACTAATTTAAAAAAAACTAAATTAGTGGCTTAATTTATTTTTCGTATAATTTTGCAATTGCGTGTATAAATATTTATTTCTCCCAGAAAACAAATACAGTCATTTGTTATTAATTTATGCAGCATCATTTTGAAGTAGCAGATAAAATTATGGGATGCAAAATGTTCTGTTTAAGGGCATGACAAACAACAAGTTAGCTGAAGACGTAATTATTCATAAACACAAGACAATACAATATGACTGTTCTCTCTTCCCCACGCAGTTACTTTGTATGTATTTATTTCGCTTAAAAGAATCAACAAAATTCAACCTTCGTTATGGATATGAAGCAATGCAAATGCAAGCACAAGGAACTGATGAAATATGTTGTCTATTTTTAGAGCATAGAAATAAATAGAAAGATCGCAGGAAAGAAATTTTTATAATTGCATTGGCATTATGTAAAAAAATCCAAAACGAATATTTAAATCTTGCCATCGTTTACATCAACTTTTTCCGAGAATAAAACTGTACATTAGAAGGAAACGAAAACGTTATTGTTATTGCAAAGCGGTCGGATTAAAAGTCGAAGAACGTGCAAGTTGAGCAATCATCAAAAATGAAATTAAACGTTAGTGAAATTTGATTTACTGGCAGAACAACAGGATGCAGAAATTGATTTTAGGCATGGAAATTTCTTACTTTCCGAGTACATTTTAAACGTTCAGTGATATGGTAATACATAACATATATTCTAAAAAAAATAAAGCTGTGAATGCCTGAATAATTTAAATCACAAGATATAAATATTCATAAATTCTCTGAATAAATTTCTGCATATAAAATGATATCAAAATAATAGACCCGTTCTTTGTTTGTGAATCTGAAAAGAAGTATTTGCAATGTCTTGCGTCACTTATCTTCAAGACGAAATGCAATATTTATACAGCAATCATATATCTATATCTATATCTATCTCTCTCTCTCTCTCTCTCTATATATATATATATATATATATTATATATATATATATATATATATATATATATATATATATATATATATATATATATATATATATATATATATATATATATATATATATATATATATATATATTTATATATATATATATATATATATATATATATATATATATATATATATATATATATATGTGTGTGTGTGTGTGTGTGTGAGTGTTGGTTGGGGGGGGTGATTGGGTGTGGGTGATTGGGTGTGTGTTTATATAACCGTTTAATATTGATTATTGGTATAGTTAGTACCTTGCATTGATATAAAAGCGAGTGATTACTCATATATCCAAACACAAATAAATTTGTTACACACAATAATGAATTTACATACACTTTTACATTTCATAATACACTGCTGGCCACCCAAATTGCAACACCAAGAAAGACAAGAAATATCACAACAAAATTTATTTTGTAGATAACATGTTGACCAAGTATCAAATGATTAAAATTATAGACATCTGTGAAGTGTGGTTCCTGCCAAAATCAGTAGCCAGAGTAGCCGCCATTGTTGGAGATCACCGCTGCCACACGCCTCGGCATTGATTCAAAGAGACTTTGGATGAGTTCTTGGGGTACAGCAAACAAAGCAGCTTCCACACGTTGCCAAAGTTGATCTGCTGTGGCAGCTGGGGATGGAATCTGGGTCAATCGTAGAGCAACCATGGATCACATGTTTTCTATCGGCGAAAGATCCGGAGAGCGAGGCGGCCAGGGAAGCAATTCAATCTGGCGATTGACGAAGAACCGTTGGACAATGCGTGCCACGTGTGGTCGCGTATTATCCTGTTGAAATATGGCTGTGGGCAAACCCTGAATGTAAGGACTGACAACTGGCTCCAACACCTCGGAGATGTAGCGCTGGCTGTTTAAAGTACCGGCAATGCGTACTAGAGGTGTGCGAGAGTGATATCCAATACCGCTTCATACCATAATACCCGGTGCAGGACCAGTGTGGCGGTGCATAACGCAGCTGTTCAGCATCCTCTCTTCACGGTGTCTCCAGACTTGAATGCGACCATCGTGGTGTTGCAGACAGAAGCGTGACTCGTCAGTAAAGACAATTTCATTCCATTCTGCAGTCCACATCCTTTGGCGGCGGAGACGTCTGTGGTTCTACGTCAAGGGTAGACAAAGCAATGGACGTATGCGGACAGACCACTCTGCTGTAAACGGCGTTGAATGGTACGCGCAGACACTGGATGATGCGTTACAGACTGCATGTGCTGTGCTATGGTTCGTGATGTGACTGAGCGATCCGTCACTGCCATGCGCACAATTTGCCTGTCATCACGTGAAGTGGTGCGCTGAGGTGGATGCGATCGAGCACGCCGGTCCGTCGTACCCTCCTGCATCCAACGATCACATATCCGCATTACAGTTGTTTGGTTTCGTCCAACACGACTACCGATTTCCCTGAAAGATAATCCACAATCTCGGTAGGCCACTATCCTTCCTCTGTCGAACTCGGATACTTGATCAAAAGATGATTGCTGTTTTCGACGAGGCATAATTGATCGTTTTTTGAAAAAACCACAAGAAAAACACAATTGCCGAACTTGAAATCGTCGAAATCTCCAAGCCTTAAATAGCGCTTTGAAGTGGCGCCACAGGCGCGCGTGATGTGCGTCTGCGCTGAAATTCTAATCATTTGCATATCTCACCTCCGCTAATGCATGTTGTAAATGTCATGTTATTTGCATGTTTCCTTCAGGGTGTTGCATTTACAGTGGGCAGCAGTGTATATACCTGGTGCTTAATAATATTAAAATCACTAATTTACTACTCGACAATTCTTACGTAATATATACGTAATATATATCTATGGCAATATATGTAATATTAACAGTGGCTTCTCCTATCATTACCCTACGTCATCACCTACTTTATCATTACTCAGTGAGCACCGACACAGAATTACACAGTATACAAAATCCCATACCTGTTGCACTTTTATCGCTCGCACAGATGGGAAGGGGCTTTCTTTTCTCCACAATGGGTTTTTTTCTGTCATCAGCGGTTAGGGGTGGCTTGCGCAGATCTTCTATGGCATAACTGTCTATCGGACTCTGCAACCTTGAGGGCTGGCGCAACTTCGATGAGGCGGTTCGGCAGGGATGCGACTTCACTTCTGCGTGGAACTGGACGGGTACCTTCTTCTAGGGCTAAGGTCTGCTCGTGATGTCGGGTCCGCTCCTTTGGTGGGCCGGCGGGCGCATCTGGTTCGGTCCGGCGCAGGAGTCTTTTCGGTTAAGTGGCACTTCAACTGGCAGGCATTTCATTCACTGGCACAGGGGGTTTACATCTATTTCTCCACTAGTCATCTGCCGAGCTCCAATTATATATTTTAGGTACTGCCTGGTATGACTGCCTATCTATGCTAGGTTCAGTCGGTCTGCAACTATGCATTGCTATCTCACTGACTAACGCTTGGGGCTTACATACCCTCCATGCGAAATCAACTGCGGCTCTTTCAGCTTTTCTTAATTCTGTCTGCGCCTCTCGCTTTCTCAAATCAATCTGCTCTACGCTGCTCAGAAATCTTTATTCTCAACTTAATTAGAACTCTTCACTCTGGGCTTCCATTGGTGGCCACCTCCTGACCAATAAATTAACCTGGACCTACATTATTGGCTACACATATCTTTTTTATAATAATATTTCCTCCAATCTAAATTGAAGTGGGCGTCAGTCGCTGCACCCTTCTGGGGAATCCTCACACTTTTAAATTCTCAAGCTACTCTCCGACCTCTTGCTGTCCTCCTAACGAAGTCAACATCATAAAACTCTTATATCTCCCCTTTCTATATTCAACTTCGGACCCTTCGTTTCCAATTTTTGCCTGCTCAGTTCATTAACTCCAGCTGGTCCCTCTTTCTTGTTGTCAACTTTCAACTGCCCCCTTTCAACTTCATCTCTCGTCTCCCCTTTCGCCTACGCAAATCGTTAAATCCAGCTGGACACCATTTATTAGCTGGTTGCCGAATATATTCTCCTCACATTGATTTGTGCTTAACTTGCATCTGTTCAATTTTCGAAAACTATCGCCCAGACTGCGACAGCATGTAATAAGAAAAACGCGTCTTCCTAAATCACTTTGAAAGCTCAATCCCAGTTCCAAACTGTAACCTAAAAATAATGTAAGTTATAATTTATATTGGCCCTTCAGATTATTAAGCAGGCATGGGAAATATCTGAACTCAGTAACATCCCCATATATCTGGTCTGAGCCCGAAGGCCTCATTAAATATGTATACAATGAATAACACATGTTTTCAAATTCTTCCTTTTGGTAAAATGCAGAGCAAGCGCGATCTGGACACCACGCGAGATGGTTCAACCCCCCACGCCTACTTCATCATAGCAATTAATTAATCCCTGGGAAGACCACGAAGTTGGACATCAGGCGAATAAATGCGACCAATTAAGTAACTTCCACCACTGGTGCCCAGATCAGAAACAGCCATTTGAAAATAGTTTGAACGGACGACTCTTCCTCTTTTTCTCTCTTAACTTTGTCATGTAAACAGCTCTGCGTGCCCCGTCCTGTTGCGGACGTCCCATTTCCACTGATATAATGTAAGGCCACTACCCTTCTCTTCACTCCTAACTTTTGTATGTAGTTACTGTAGTCTCTTAGATATCATGTCTTTTCCGGTCACGTTATATGGCCACTACAGCTTTCTTACTGACAAATAAAGTACGCCTATGGAATGCGTCTCTGTTTCCATTCTAAATTTCCTATGTGCTTTGCTGTATCAACACTTCGGCCGACATCATCTCCAATAAATTGTACGCAGCAATTCATTCGCTTGTGATTATTATCACATATATATTTGCACAAGAAGAGAAAAAGAAGAAAAATATATTGCTGACTGATAAATACATAGGATTATATCTGTATAGATGAATAAAATGTGGCACGGTTTGAGTATTAAATGAAAGTTATGATTAAAGTTTTATATATTTATTGGAAAAATAGAACAGTAAATGAGTGCGTGGAATATAATATAAAATACAGAAGAAAGTCTCGAAATACAGATATAACATACTGCTGAAAAATCCTATTTTTTTATGTTACCAGTGGAATTTCACATTGATCATTTAAGCCCTGTGCTGTGTTTTTGGATTTTACATTCTATTTTTCTTTTCTTTAAAATACTTCTCTCGTCTTGAGTCAAAATCCTCATTAATTTTCCTGCTTACCAACATCTATCACCTACTCATAATCTTTTCACCTTGAATTATGTCAGTGGGTTCGGCACGCAAGCAATCAGCTCACCTCCCACATATTCTGACTCACATATTTCCTCCCAAACTGTTTCTCAAACGGCTACAAGGAAGAAAAAAAACAGTCGATTATTTTAATTTTAGCAAATGATGTGTTTTATGCAATCAGTAGAGTCTTACAGATGCATTATACAGTTGTTCGTACTTTATTTTCATTGTCCTTCCACGACGTCAGGGATAGGTGCAAGCCCTCCAGATGTCGTCTCTGGGGGTACTCGGTTAAAACTGAGCTGGCACTAAGCTGAGCTAGAATTGTTAGTTCACCTGTACGGTGTCTGCATTGGAAGCAACCAACGACTCTCGCGGTCTTAATGGACAAGTGGCCAATGAGCAAGTGGCCAGCAATCTCAAACAACGACACCATTTTCATTGTGTTAGTAATCTGAATAGACCGTAGTACAGCATTACTGGAAATGTTCAGCACATCAGTCTTGTAATTACGAGTCCTCAGGTTCAGCTCTTGTAAACGGTTTCAGTTCTAGTAAGTTCTTGGAAATTATTTTTCTCGTGTTCGAAAAGGATTGAAAGGGTATGTCTGTGTAATATTACGCCTATATTCTACATCCACTTTGACGAAATCAAATTCAAGGTCTTATATTCATCGTCATCCAATAAAAATATCTTCTGTGTATTCCAAATCATGTACAGTTCACATAAACGATGCTTCAAATCTCACTTGCTTTATTTTAGCTTCTGGAGCTTTCAGGATTTATGTGTTATTTCTTTTAAAGGTACGGAATACGATATATCAGTTTGTTAATGCTTTAGTCAAATTCGTCAGTACTCAAATATTTCTACATATGAAATTTCCATTTTCATTTTACCTCGTTGTTTTTCCTCGAATAGGTTGAAAAATTTGCTAACGATGTTTTTTACCTCTATTTCAGTTGGCCTTTAAGGCTATGGACCTCAATATAAACCATATAATCACAGAAAGAGATATCAGATATGAAATAATTGGAATTTTATTACAGAATCGCTCAATGTTTTTTACTCTATTTTCAGTTGGCCTTTCAGGCTATGACCCTCGAATAAACCATATAAACATATGAAAAGAGATATCAAACAGACAAGAAAATAAATTTAATTAATTGCATCGTGCAATGAGTTTTCACTGCATTCAGTTGGCCGTTCGGGGTATGGCCTCAATATAACTATAAAAACACGTGAAAAAGACATGAAATAAATTCAATTTTATTACACCGTGCGATATCCGTACATTACTGTAGAAGAAATGATTTTTTTTTTCTCTTTTACAACAGAAATGAAAATTTTACCTTTGTGGTATTTAAATAAAATGCCACTGCATTGTAAAATAACTAAATGTATGAAGTTGAATTTGTACGCAAAGCATGCATTTTACCAGTGGTTCTCACCTTTGTTTGATCAGGGGACCAGTTGTTGAAAAAAAAGGTCGATGACCCATTTCTCACCCTTTTGATGCAATGGGTTTCCATTTTCCGAATGAAAAAACTATTTGTGTAGCAAATATGGTAAAGTGTATAACATTTATTAAAAAGTTACAAAAATTAATAACCATTGCAATTTAATGTAAAGTAAACTTCATAGGAAATATAAAAGCCAATGAAAACCTAAACATGAACGAAGAAATTTTTTTTAATAATAAATGACTTCGTGGACCACTTCTTCGGTACGCTTGGACCTCCTGTTGAGAAACATTGATTTATACAAGTGAAACAATATACTGATTAAAAATATCTATATCTAGCTATCTAATTCTAGGAAATTTCTAGGTCAAAATGTATGAGAATCAATCAGTAATTGAAATTTTTGACATAACTTTTAAATTTAAAAAATAATAATAAGTGCATATATATATATATATATAGATATATATATATATATATATATATAACGAGAAAAGCAACCAGGTTTGTTGTATATATGTCATTTTCATGATGTTAAAGAATTAAGTTTATTGCCTCTTTTCTCTAACAGTTTAACAAGGTTCTTATTACAAATGGCGCCATCTCCTTGCTAATAAGGAAGAGAAAAAAATCATTGATATCTTTTATAAATTGTGAGTATTTTTTTTTAACAAATCCAATGAAATTCAAAATATAATGAATGTAAGAATTTCCGTAACATACCATAGACATTTGTTGGTTTAACAAATGTGTAATGTGTTTTATTATTTATTATTCCCGTTCGCTAAGATGAAATTATAAGTTTGTAGTTATATGTTTACTTTGTAAAATTTAAACTTTATAACTGCCGTTAAAGATCAAATTTTGGCTTTAAGCTCATATAAAAGGTGACTAATTAAGTTTCATTGTAAGTTAAATTAATACAATATAAGTGTACTGTTAATCAGAAGTACATTTTTATACGTACGCATGGGCAAGTTACATAGCTCATTCAAAAACAAAAGTGATTTCTAACTCTATGTTACCCTCCAGATGGCAGAACATACCAGTACTAATAGCGCAAATTCTGATTATTTCATCTGCCTACTCGTGATAAAAATTGTGACTGTAAAATTGAAGAGTTTTCCCCTTAAAATCCATAATTGAATAGATTTTTTTTCACGTTTTCATTCGAAACTGCTGTAAAAGTATGACTAATATCAAGCCAGTTTTTTACTATAAGTAAAATTTTTTAAATATTATATAGATTTTGATTTATGTATATAGATATGTGACATTGCGCATCACAAACAAATAAAGACTTTTAGTGGAAATATTATTATTTATCAATTTTCTCTTAAAAATATGTGAAAAAAGGTGTGCGATGGATAATAGATATTAAGAAATTGGCGCTTCTTGACTGTCACTCCTCCGACGAATTCTCCAATGCAAATTTTCTTTTAGTGCTCGCCATCTATTGTCGAAAAATATAGATGTACTTTGATATTTTATTCTCGTCCTGCCATTTATTGTTAGAAAGTAACAACATACTTAAAATTTCATTTCAGTTTGGAAATGAAATAGAATTTTAAAGTACGTAAGTACTATTATCCATCGCAAAAGTGTGCGATGGATAATAGATATTAAGAAATTGATGCTTCTTGACTGTTTCTCTCCAACTAATTCTCAAATACAAATTGTCTTTAGTGCTGCTATTTGTTATCAGAAAATAAAGATGTACTTTTGGATATTTTATCCTCGTGCTGCCATCTATTGTTAGAAGTACAACGTACTCTAAAAATTACATTTCAATTGTCAATTAACTGCCTTTAATACAATTATTTATTAAAGAAATAAAAAATATAAATGTATAAAAGATTGAAAGGGTAGAGGAAAGAGATAGGTCTTCCGCGCAGTTAACGTGCCTGAGCAAAGAATTTAGAGCCTAGCAAGAATATTTTTTAGAACGAGTGTTGGCAAATGGAGGGGGACACTTTTATTTTCTGAATTTCATAACACTCTGCGAAAAGGAAAGTTTTATTTGGAACGATTCACATCTTACTTTTGACTATTTAAAATCATCGAGAGTCAAAATAAGTAAAGTTAAACAAGTACAAAAAATTAAAACTTAAAATACGTAAAATAATTTTAGAAAAGTTATAGACATTGCATTCTAGAGGTAAAAAGATAAAAATGTCCTAATTTTTTTAGGTAAGAATACTAGATTACGGTAAATTTAATGCAATGTTGTTTCAGGGTTAAGTTTTTTTGAGGACTTCGTTCCACGTATTTTAATTTCATTTTAGCATCCACATATTTAATTATTAATTCTAATACAGACCGATAATTGCCAATTAAAATATTGTAATGAATAGATATGTGAAAGGTTTCAATTTCCTCCCTTTTAGTTTAATCTTTAAAATACGTATTATGGTGTAAATAGGAAAAATAATATTATTCTTCCACTGGATGGCGCATTAACGAAGTAAACAGGTAGAATAGATTATTATATTTTGGAATTCTGACCGTGTTTGTCACTTAGCTAAGTGTATGGAGTACAGACATTTACAGGGCCATAAAATATTTATCACACCAAAATTTTATAGTAAACAGGAATCTTCTATAATAAAGCTAGTCTATCTATCTATCTATCTATCTATCCATATATATATATATATATATATATATATATATACAGTGGAACCTCGCTGAACGAGCACCTCGGATAACGAGTATTTCGCATAACGAGCAAAATAAATCGTAAAAAAAATGGCTCGCTTAACGAGCAACATTTCGCATAACGAGTGACGTGGAAGGAAGTACCCTCTTCAGGTCACTCGGATCTTCACGTAACCAGGATCATCAGCGGCCGAAAAATAAGTATTTAAGGGTAGTCATTGTAGGTTCAAAAAGGAAATATCATGTGTCTGGAGGATAACAATAATATTGAAGAGCTCGTGGAAAATCACAACCAAGAGCTATCCACCGAGCAGCTAATAGAATTTCGGTGTCTTTCACAGCAAGCAGTTGTAGAGGAGAGTTTGTCAGTGGAGAAGGACGAAGTAACAGCAAAGAAACAATCTTCTGGCGCAATAAAAGAATTGATGGAAGCATGGGAAACTGTTGCATCGTAAGTTACAAAGCATCACCCTGATAAGACGGTGGATATGCGCTCTATAAATTTATTCAATGACAATGCGGTGACACATTATCAGCAAATTTTGAAGCGCCGAGAAAAACGAATGTTGCTAGAAAGATTTCTAATAAAAAAATTAGATATGTGTCATAAATTCGTAAATAATAAACTACATATGGATGATTTTGCTCCTTAAGAATTTATGTATAACAATTTTCTTTGAATAATAAACGTTACATCTAAAAAATTTTGAGTATTTTTTGGCATGGAATGCATTATCGTATTTTACATTAATTTATACGGGAAAAATTGTGTCGCTTAACGAGTGTTTCGCATTACGAGTAAGACTCTAGAACAAATTATGCTCGTTATGCGATTTTCCCCTATATATATATATATATATATATATATATATATATATATATATATATATATATATATATATATATATATATGTGTGTGTGTGTGTGTGTGTGTGTGTGTGTGTGTTGTGTATACACACACAACTCAGTCACGAGTTGAGAGCACTAATGAAGGATTTCATCCACCCCATTTCCTTTCAGTGGATTGCCAGGTAATGGCCGAATGGCTAGGGCGCTGGTATTCTGTACCGAACCTGTGGTTGTGAGTTCCACTGTTAGCATGGATGTTTGTAGCCGTTCGGGATCGGTTTTAAACTGTAGGTCCCGTTCTAATTATCCCTTGTGTATCCCTTGTGTAGCACACCGATTCAAACGGCAACTCTGTCGTGGCAACTCTGAGTCGGTGTTGCCACGACTTCTCCGGGCACATCTTTTTCGGATTGGTCTAGTTGATTCGGCCCACTGCGTCTTGTGCCATTCAAATCAACCTATAACAACTTTTTATTTTAATGTGTGCCCTGCTTATTTAATTTTTAAGACCCATGTTTAAAATAGTTTATTTGAGAGCCCGTGGTCTAACGGCCTAGTGGTAAAATGGCCGGCTTTTGTAATTTTTGTATATATATATATATATATATATATATATATATATATATATATATATATATATATATATATAAAGAGAGAGAAAGAGAGAGGGATGTGTGTGTGTACAGGAAGATGCAGATATATTTTTTGCTTGCTGCAGTATTTTTTTCTGGTTTGAGGAATTAACATTTTTATCCAATAATACTAATTTTAAAGCATACTAAACCCTAGATTACTTATTAACTGCACATTTGAACATATTTGTTAATATTAATCACATTAGAGGGAGATATAATACAGGCACAAACAGTAAGACTTGAATATCTTAACTTTTGTAATTTCTGCTGTTTTAATATCATTAAGATTAGATTGCTTATTAAATGCAATCTCAATCTATTATTGCAATCACTTGTTAACATGAGGCATTCGGGAACTGATATGATAACCGGTATACGTTATCGATTGCTGGAAAATGGAGCAAAACTATAGAGAATTTTCTTTTTAATGGATAATAAAGCAAATTGCTCAGAATACCAACTATACTAATTAAAAAAAAGTTTGAAGTCATATAGTTGGTAGATTTAAGAATTTTAAGTTGTATAATAGGTCAGTTTAAGAATCTTTTAAGAAGACTTAAAAAATTATTTAAAATACCTTAATTTCTGTAAAAATTAAGGTAATTTTTGAATGAAATAATTTTATTTCATTTGCTCATGTCACGCAGAACTCATACCACACAAAAAATAAACAAATACATAAATGTTTAAAATAAATGCTTAGAGAAGGCTTACTTAAAATGTTATGATGACGTTCTGTAAAGTTTATTTTGAATATCTTGGGTTTATTTGTTGATAATCATGGTCTTCAGAGATTATCCACTGATACCATTAAATATTAGATTAGTTATGTTTTTATGAACATGAAAAATTATATTTAATCATTTAGCACGCCATCGAAAAATAACATATAGCTAAACACAAACAAAAAATATTCAATTTTCCCCCTAAAAAATTTTTCCTATATTTTTAAAACAATACCAGACACAAAAAATTATAAGGCTGATTTTTTTTTCATAGATCAAATACGTAGTTTATATGTAAACAATATCCACTCATAGAAAACTTATCCAGAAAATAAAAAATCATATTATTATTAAAGTGAGCAGCGAAATCATGTTTGTGACTTCCACGTTATAATTATATCTTCACTCGGGCAATCCTGGGAAAATAATTATAGATACACTAATCTGCAGAAGAATCTGCAGAAATTATCGTTTACCCTTAGAGAAAATATTAGAAACTGAATTTATTTGCCGGAAGGGAAAAAAATCGATCACCCCATAATCATTTATCTAAGACAAAAATTTGGGATGTTTTCAGAATTTTTTATCCGTATCATCTAAAAAGGTTCAAATGATGTACCAACCCATTATTAAATTAAATCGTAAAAAAATGAAGAGAGAACAGACGTGAAAGTGGTTCTCAAACACATTAAAAGTGTTTCAAGGACTTCTCTCTCTCTCACACAAACATCTTTTGTTTGTTATGAAACTAATTGCTCTTCTAATGAGTTAAGTTACTGTAATGCAAATGTTCGAGCATAATCGCCCCTCTTTAGACTGAAAACGCGTATCATTTTTATTGTTAAACGAATGCAAATAAAAATAATTTCCCAGTCATCTATATTACGACTAAAATAGTACTTGATACAGATATTCTAAATAGGAGATAGAAGGAATAGGAGGATAAAGCTGACATTAACCACTGGAGAAAAGCACTAGAAACTAACATTGTTAGTAAGAAGGAAAAACAAATCAATAAATCGAGATGATTTACTGTAGCCAAAAAGGGAAATAAAAGCATCGGAATTTTTTATCTGAGTCATCTAATGGTTAAAGTGCTGCACTAGCTAAATATAAAAATTATATACTAATACTGAACGGAAAATTGGCGTTAAGGAACTGTCAAACGCATTAAAAATGTTTCAATTAACTAAGTAAGTAAGTTACGCCGACTAGCATCTCTCTATTTTTATAACTATACTTCTAATGTGTTTATTTTAGAGTAATACAACTATTTGGTCATCACTGCTGATTTTTATAAAGAAATCGAGTATGATTTTTTACTGTTTAACATTTGTTACCTGGTGAAGTATTTTACGAAGAATGTCTGATCATTCTGATCAGGAAGTATCTGGAAATTCTGAATTGATTTTGAAATTAAAATATTAAATATCAAAGAAACTGAAAAATAAAAGTAATAAAATTTGTTTCATAAGTTGTCTACTGCCTCAACTTTGAGAGAATGAACACCAAAAATTTATACGAATCATACATTTTATATTTTCTACGACTGGACTTATTGTATACGATAACGTTCATTTTTGTTTTCAAGCTAAGATGAAAAAAGTGGGCACTGATTTTACTTCATTACAGTTTCATATCTTCTTAAATTTCACAATGAATATGTATTATGCAACGTTACCAAAAGGTGTTACCTAGGAAAGTGTATTAAGATGAAATATATTTAAAAATTTCCTCGTCTGGTCTTATCGAATACGATAACGTTTATTTTTGCTTTCAAGCTAAGCTGAAAATTTGAGCACTGATTTTAATGCATTGCAGTTTCATATCTTCTTAAATTCCACAAAGAATATGTATTATGTAAAGATACGAAAGTATGTTACCTAGGTAAGTATATTAATATAAAATATTTAAAGAAGTTAATCAATTTTCGCTCTTACATTTAGTTATAATAGCAATAGTTTTAAAAACATGTTATTGTCTTTGATTAAAAATGTTAACTATAACTTTCTGATGTAACGAAAACAACAGTAAAATAAGAAAACTTTAAAAAAAAATATTGAAAATCTGTAGCACTACAATTTGAAAGAAACTATGCATATAGTAAAATGTTTGCATATAATAAAATTGTTTTCATCGTATCGAAGCAAAAAAAATGCTAGAATTAATGAATATCCTTTTCTAGTCTTTGAATATAAGATGAGTTAATTAGAAGAAATATAGTAAGAATAAAAATATAGTAAGTTAAAAAGAAGAAATATAGAAGAAATTAGTAAGAAAGATAAGAAAAAATTCATAAACCATTGAAAATCAGTAGTATCTACAATCTCAAAGAAGCTTAAATAAAGTTTGAATTTAACAAAGTTGTTTTCTTTGTAATGAGACAAAAAATACTAGGGTTAATGAATATCCATTTCCCCTATTTGAAAATTATGCAACCATAATAAATAAGGGAATCCGCTACAATGTCGATTCATTAAGATGAAAAAAATCCATTTCATTACTTACCACAAATTGAAGCTTTCTGTTTATTAGATACCAAATGAAATTATTTAAGGAAATCAACATAAAAGTTAACGATAGATGGATTTCATTACAGTAATGGATTAGGACCGCAACTGAATACTTTTTTTCGGGGGTTGAGGGGGAATTCTGCAAAAAAAAATGTAATGCTTTTTTTCTTTTTTCTTTTGTTGGGCTGAATTATTATGAGTGTTTCCAGTTTGGCTTTAGATTAGCCGAATTTTTTTTAATACTTTCATGTGGATTTAATAAAATTCTGTTTTATGTTTCAGAGGTAGCTTTTGAATCGGGGGTGCAAGAAGAATATTCTCCCTCAAAATAAGCATTATTATATAGGCTACAAATACCAGTACCCAACAACAACACTATGGGTACAATTTTCCCTAATCTATATATATATACAGGGTTTTTATAAAAAGTACCGGGAAAAGTTTCAGAAAAATTAATTTATTTGCGATATTGCTACAATTCCTAAAAAGTATTCAAAATACACCCCTTGAGCGTCGACACACTTTTGACAGCGGCTTTTCCGCGACTCGAAGGTCCGTGGTAGGCGAATTCCGGAACGTCCTTAAGGGTACGCGTGCAAGCTTCTTTGACAGTACTTAGGGTCACATGGTGGTGTCCTTTGAGAGAGGACTTCACTTTTAGGAATGGGAAATAGTCTTCTGGTGCCACGTCGGGACTTATAAGGGGGTTAGGGAATCGCCGCGATGCCGTTTAACGTAAGGTACTCGGTGATATTGGAGGAGGTATGGCTGGGTGCATTGGGTCATCCGTCAAGACCTTCGGGACGAGTTTAGTGCAGATCTTTCGCATAGCTAAATTTTCAGTGATAATGCTGTGCACTGTCCTCTTATCAATGTCAAATTTTTCTGCGACCATGCGCACACTTAACCGACGGTCTGAATTCAGAACTCCACGCACTCGTTGCAAGTTGTTGTCGGTTCTTGAGGTCGATAGCCGTCCAGCGCGGGGCTTACACACTCTCTCGGTCATCTTTGAAGAGCTTGTGCCTTCTGCCACTTAAAAACAGCAGTTTGTGACATGCTTTGATGCTTGAACACTTGGTGAATCATACCCAACGTCTCCGTACCCGATTTCACCACTCCAACACAAAATTTGATGGTGTACCGCTGTTCAATAGTGCGATGCATTTTGCGCTTGAACCGAGTCACTAGACAGGGGTCCACTAAAAACACGATCTAGCCTGAACGAACGCTCGCAGACGACTGGCGTTTGGTGCGTCTTGTAGGTCACATCCCCCATCACCGAGCATGCACGGTACGAGCGCACTCCGACGTACAGTCACGACAGGAAAAAAAATTTCCCGATACTTTTTATACAAACCCTGTAAAACAGTACCGTAACTGACTGACTGACTCACTGATTCACTGACATAAAACGCACAGACCAAACCGCTGGACTTAAAGGACTGAAATTTCGCATGGCGATTCTTCTTATAGTGTAGGGGTGCACTAAAAAAGATTTTTGAAAAATTCTTCTTAGATTTTTTAAAATTAAATTTTGAAGCTGTTTTAGTAACTTTTTTTAAGTTTGCATTTAAAATAATAATTTGGGGATTATAAAATTTATATCACAAGAAAGATCGTAAAAATTCCTTTCAAATGAAATCTTTTTTTCGAATCTTTACCTCCATTTTCTGATTTTTGTTGAATTTTTAAAGATTAATTTTTAGAATTTAATTTATTAAATGCTGATCACGCGATTTCTTTTTCTGGTACAATAAATACATTTATCGTCAAGTGCATAACAACTAAATAGACAAAAAAAAATTTTCTTGCTAATGCGGCAGACCATTGGACATTATACAAAAATATTAAAATGCTGAAAAAGATATTATGTTCCTCAAACTGTATTATATTAACTGTACTATATTCTTTAATATTTCTTATGACATTTAATTTGAATATTTTCTTCTACATTATTTTGTTTATAAAAATATCTCTTACGATTTTTTTATAAATATATATTTTTACATCAATTGCATACATTGATCATCGTTTTTATTATTATATATATATATATATATATATACTAGCCGAGTTTCGCCCGTCTAGCCGGTCGGTTTAGGGACCCGCTCCCTTCAGCAATCATCGTCAGAGAATGGAAACACTAAAAAACAACGAATAAAGGTATTTAAATTTTGTGGTTCAACAATAAATAGCGCACAGACTGTGATACAGCGCATACTGAATCAGTCTCGTGGCGCCATCTAGCGGACCTTACCACAACTAGAATCAAATATTGCATAAAAAATTTAATCAATTAATTTGAAGTGTGTATAATGTTTTTTAACCATCTTAATATTATTTAGAGAAGTAATAAGATTTTAATAAAATTTATTTCTTTTATAATAGAAATGTTTTTTCGGTGTTTTTAATTGCATATTCACGCTGTGAAAGAATCACGCGTTGTTTACATCGTATGATCTCAAGATTAGAATCCAAATAACTCTAAAACTATTGAAGTAACAGATTAAGTGTACGCAGAAAAAATTATCAGTTTTTAAAGCTGTTTTATGTCACATTTATGTACTTTCAGGACAAAAAAAAATACATCTATTTTGACATTTTCAAATATAGCCGAATTTGAAAGGGAGGCTCTTCCATTTCTGGATTCACCCTTCAAAAATTTACTAATTAAATGTAACGGTAATAAAATTTAAAATTCGGGCTTCGAGATGCACATGTTCAGAATCTTCACTACCCGTGTGCCAAACATCATAGTTGTAAGTTTCGTAGATTCATCTAGAGGCAGCACACAAACACACAAACACTTTACTAGTATATATATATATATATATATATACATCTCTTTCTCTGTGCCCTCTCCATGTTATAATGTCAGGCAAAAGGCGTTGGTTTTTGATAAATGCACTAATAAGCTATGTAAAACTTGTCCCCTTGCAGATAATTCACAAATACAAGTAAATTCAAAAAAACAAAATTTCTGCAAAACTTATAATTGTATATACAAACTAACTTGTAATTGTTGCCATATGGAATATATAGGACAAACTTCTAATCCTCTACATATTAGAATAAATTTACACCGTTCTAATATAAAAAAATATAATACTCTAAATAGTCATCCACTTAACATTGAATTTGATCACTTCAAAAAACATAATTTTGAAAATATTGTAATCTCCATACTAGATATAATTAAATCACCCTCTGAAAGGTTATATTATGAAAATATTTATATGCAAAAACATAAAACTCTCTTTCCATATGGCCTTAATCAAATGTTTAAACAAAAAAATATAGTTAAATTTAATTTTACTGATGTGTCAGCTCAACCTATTTACCCTAATCTAATTGAAGAAACACAGTCCTCAAAAAGAACTAAAAGAGGTAAAAGTTATAATAAAAGTAAGACTTTTGATAGTAACATATATAAAACTGCCTTATTAAGTTTTCAGGAAAGGTTTATAATTGATTATAAATATAAAATATTAAAAGCTTGGATTTTTTCTATCGTTAAAAAACATATCATTAAGCTTTATCAACTATTTTTAAATACGAAACTAAAGAATTATCATTATCAGCATCTGGTATATGATTTAATACTAACACGGGCAAAACATTTAAAAATAAACTTATATAAAATACAAAATTCAGATAATAACACATTTTGTGTACTAAATTTTACTAACCTTAAACTTAATTATATTAACTTCAATAGTATATTTGATAAACTTCATGATATGTTTCCTATAAAAGAAATAAAAATAAAACGTGCCTATAAATATACTCTGCCTATGGGTAGACGTATATTTAACTATAATCAGGTTTCAAAAAACTTTTCTGAGTCATTAAATTTAACTTGTGTTTGTCATCTGCCCATTTACAATAGTTATTTAGATACGACACATGGTCATGTAATAACAGGCAATATGGATATTGTGGAAGATGATGCACTGCGAGATTTGATGAATTTAGGAACTAAGTTTAGAATACCTAGTACTAATAATAATAAGAAAATCATTAGTTTCTTAAATGCTGATTTAGATAAATTTATTTACAAAATAGCAATTAATTATTCTGTACCTACTGAAGCTTTCAACCCTTGGAAAATTAATTTACTAAAACTAGTACAAGCTAAATTACCCAATAATAGTAATAACATTAATAATCCTTATAAACACTTTAAAGCTGCTATTACAAAATTACAAGATGACTTTATAGTCACTTATGTAGATAAAGCAGCCAACAACTATGCTATAATTTGTAAAAAATATTTTGCCATATGTTTAAAAAAACAGTTAGAAAATAGTGATCTTTTTCAGCCATTAAATGAAACTACTAATATTATTATTAAGAAAATCATAGCTAAATATAAACTGCTAGGTATTTCATCTAACATTTATCATTTTCCTTATATAACTTTAGTTCCAAAATTTCATAAAACACCTATTGCTTTTAGAGCAGTAACCTGTGGTCATAATACTTATGCTACAAAAGCAAGTAAATTATTATTAAAATACCTTAAATTAATCTATAAAAATATAACATCAGGTGTTTGTGGTATAATAGATAATAGCTATAGTCTAATTAGAAAACTACAAACATTAGATAACTGTAAATATATTGTAACTTATGATTTAAAGATCTATTTAATAATATTGATATAATTGATTTAAATAGAATAATCATAATGTTAGTACAAAATAATATTCAATACTTAAACAACGAAATTAAACTAACTCGTTTCAATAGGCTCCTAGAATTAGTAACTAAACATAATTACATAGTTCATAATAATAGTATATACTTACAGTCCAAAGGTGTACCACAAGGTGGTAATGCTTCAAGTATGCTAGCTAATTTATACTTATATTATTTTGAAATTAATAATATAGAAAATAGCAATTACAATATATTTAGATATATAGATGATATAATAGTAATAAATAAAAGTAATAACCCTATAGACTTAAATTTTTACCCTCCAAATTTGGAACTAATTAAAAGTAGCCATGATAATATTAATGTAAACTTTCTAGATATCAATATTAAATTAAGCACTAACAATAAATTAACTTATGACTTATACGACAAAAGATCTGAATATAATTTTAATATTGTTAAATTTCAAAATTATCTAACCTGTTTACATAAATCTGTTTTTAATAACATTATTGTAAATCAGTTAGTTCGTATAAATAGGCTATGTTCTAAAGACAATAGGATTAAGCATATTATAGACTTGAAAGCTGTGCTAACTAGTAATAATTACCCAGTTAGTCTATCCAAAAACATAATTGGTTGTTTTTGTTTTAATGAATAGTTTGTTCTGTTGCATTAATAAGTTAAACATAAATAGGTTAAAATAAAAATAATAACTACTAAAAACAAAAATAAAAACATAAGAATAATAAAAAATAATTAACTAATAGTAGTAACAATAATAAAACTAAATAAATAATGGAATAATAGTCTTAAAATAAGTTACCTAAGTAAGTCTGTAACTGAGTATCCACTACCTCAATGGTTGCAAGTTATGACGTCAGTCATCTTGCGGTTACAAGTTCTTAACTTCCACTCTGACTAGCGCCAGGCTTGGTGTTCTTTGGTTAAGTACTTTAATACAAATTCATTTATTATTCAATTCTTCTGTTAATAATGGATTGTACGGTGTCTGAGTGTGTTTATTTAATAGATCATACTCATCAGAAACAATCCATTGGTTTTTAGACAGTATTGACACCGCTGATGCAGAAATGCTGTCAAAAACCGTATTCATACTTATCTTTACATGTTGGATGTTCCTGGCTTCATGTAGCTTTAGAGCTATTACTGGTTTTCTCTTTCATCTTATTCTTATTTATACATATATATATATATATATATATATATATATATATATATATATATATATATATATATATATATATATATATACATACATATATACATATATATATATAT
The DNA here is from genome assembly GCA_907164885.2 of Dolomedes plantarius. Lineage (NCBI taxonomy): Eukaryota > Metazoa > Arthropoda > Arachnida > Araneae > Dolomedidae > Dolomedes > Dolomedes plantarius. The sequence continues at coordinate 73,272,775 of OU015495.1, forward strand.
ATATACATATATATATATATATATATATACATATATATATATATATATATATATACATATATATATATATATATATATATATATATATATATATATATATAATATATATATAATATATATATATATATATATATATATATATATATATATACATATATATACATATATATACATACATATATACATATATATACATACATATATACATATATACATACATATATACATATATATACATATATATATATATATATATATATATATATATATACATGCATTCATATATATATATATATATATATATATATATATATATATATATATATTATTTTTTTGGCATTAATTGCATACATTGTCCGTTGTATTTAATTTGAATGTACTCCGTAGCGAAGTACGGGTTTTCAGCTAGTTAAAAACATACATGTCTGAGTTTGCAGTGTAAAGAGTGTCAAGTCCAAAATCGTAATATTGAGAAAAACGGGATTGAAAAAAACGGCGTTACTAGAGTCAGTTTTTTTAAGTTTAATTATTATTTTTTCTAAAGTAAATTTTTCTAATTTTATTTTTATTGAGTAAAGAGTGTTAAGTCCTTGATTGGGAAATAACCCCTTTAACACTAACATGTTTGTGTTTTGTTTCACATATGCCAAATTTTCCCTGATGAAAAAAAATATTTAGGAGTGGAATTGGACTTAGATTTCTGTACCCTGCAATAGCCCTTGATTTTTCAAACATGCCTGATTTTATAACTCATTTTAGCCCAATTTAGACTTAGCATCCTTTGCACAGCAAACACAGGTATTATTATAAACTTCAATTTTAGCACTTAATTAAACGATGATTATTTACTGATTTCGAAAACTTTCAGTAAAGTTCTTCGAAAGTTATCGTTAGTGGAGGAATTTAAAATACTTCAAATGAAAAAGTTAAATTTATATATATATCCCAAAATATTTGCTGAACTTTATAATAGCATGTAAGTTTTTGAAAAGAAAAAGAAGATTTAAGGTAAAAGGAATCAGAAACAGATTTAAACATAACATCGTAAGTTTTATTTTTGATTGATGCATGAACACATGCACTTATAATCCCAGAAGGATCGAAATAAAATGACTGTAAGGAAAGAATGAAGAGTATCTTGCCCTCATTTTATTAAATTTAAATTTCCGGTGAAAAAAGAACAAATATCAAAAGTTGCCTTCATTGCACACGACTAAGAGACACCGAAAATGAATTAATTTAACCAATCCCAAAATGATTTGGCATCTTTGATTTAGAAGGTTACCATAGAAGGGCCATCATAATTTTCTATTTTAATGCTCTTATCACCAGCTAGGCATAGTTTGGAAAAGTACTATTTGAAAGTGAATATTTTGTTTATTCTGATTAAGAACTGCATTTCCAGGCGTAATTTTTATGAAAAATCGCAAATTTTGAATAAACTAAGGTTTACATAGCAGAAATTTCGTTAAGTATGAATAATTTTCGAGCAAAAGTCTCCAGAAAATGGAGTCCATGTTAATCTCCATAGCTGTTTATTAGTTTTAGAATTTTTTATATCTGCTGCAAGTTTTATTTTATGTAAATTTATTTTACATCAAATTTCGCTAAATGGTTTCTTACTTAGATGGGCTTGAGTAAGATACATGTTTACTAAGTTAGAAATTTTTGGATTGAAAGCTCCATACAACTCTTGACTCAGAGTTTTAATACTTCCTGTTTCTTTCTATTAACTCTTTTACTCTGTATGTACTGGGGTTAGAGGGAGTTTTATCATGGGGGAAATTTTATCAATAGCAGTTTATAACCTCATCTAACTACCACAGGAAATAGTACCTCGGAGTAAAAATCATAACAATTACTGACTGTATTACTAGTGCGTTTTATTGACAAAATATCCTACATGAAATTATCCAGTTTTAAACTGAAGTAATACTAAAATTTCACAATCAAAGAATTTTCATGATAGCAAACGCAAAAACTGTATAAACAATGCATTTATATATTGATATTTATAGTGAAATGATTCACAGGCTGAAATGGGCACATCATGTACAAGAAAAGATCCTTTTCATAATCGTTGACCGTTTAAGAGTACCGCATTGATCATAAAACTTGTAAATTTTTCAGTAATGCTAATTATCACCCCACAAAAATGAGACTCTTAATCATATCAGAGATAGGATAAGAAATTTTACCGACTTTGATATTTCAAGTGGATAATAATATTTCGAATTTTCGCAATGAGAACAAAGCGTAACTTCCATTTAATAGACTAATAACTTCATATAAAATAAAATGCAATAAATATTTACCTAATTTTAATATTTTAAAAGTATTCTGCAATAATTTCATTCAGTTTTGACATATATATATATATATATATATATATACGAGGGCTGTCCGTAAAGTATCCGAACTGAATGTATCAAACATAATACAGACACCGCTCTGCGTGCGCACGCTAATTAGCATGTTTAAACATATGTAAACTTGTTATGTTGGTAATTATCCAAGCATTGCGAAGCGCGGTTATCTGGTAGCAATAACGAAAAGTGAACGCAGTGGAAGTCTCGTGTCGGGTTGGGTCATGACGGAATCTACTGAGCAACGTGTTTGCATCAAATTTTGTAGTAAAATTGGAAAAACTGCAACCGAAACGTTCGATTTGCTTAAGAAAGCATACGGTGATGATGTTATGGGCCGAACTCAAGTGTTTCAATGGTTTAGACGTTTTAAAGATGGAAGGGAATCTGTGGAAAGTGATGCACGATCAGGGCGTCCATCAACATCGAGAAATGGTGTCCAAGTGGAACAGGTTCGTACTGTGCTGCGATCAGATCGACTAATGACAGTTTGAGAGATTGCGGGAGGTGGACAGACAATCGAGAGATGGACAAACCATTAATAAAGAGTTCTACCGTGATGTGCTCAGGCAACTTCGTGATTCCGTGAGGAGGAAATGACCAGCAAAGTGGAAATCTTGGAAATGGACGCTTCACCATCATAATGCCCCTTCTCACTCCTCACGTGTGGTTCAAAATTTTTTAACCAAACATGGCAAGTCCCGCAACCTCCCTACTCACCAGACCTCGCTCCGTGCGACTTTTTCGCATTTCCAAAGCTAAAGAAAACGCTTAAAAACGACGGTTTGAGGATGTGACGACCATCAAACAAAAAACTATCGAACAGCTGTTGACCATTCCAAAGAACGACTTCCAATCCTGCTTCTAAGAGTGGCAACAACGTTGGGCTAAGTGTGTTGCTTCTCAAGGACAATACTTTGAAGGGGATTAAACTGAAGTATGTATATCCATTATATTTTTTTAGTTATAAATTAAATTCGGATACTTTACGGACAGCCCCTGTATATATATATATATATATATATATATATATATATATATATATATTGATTGATTGTACCAAATCCGAGGAATGGGAAGAAATACTAAAAAGTGAATTTCAGACAAAATAAAAACGATGAATCTTAGCTGGAAGCTGAACAATTCCAGCACCTAATAACTTTTCTGTGACACAGTGGGATTCAGTTATAAAAATTAATCACAATATAACAGTTATTAATAATTAGCATACGACCTCAACTTCCTTTCCTTTAAGGACCTCGTCTTATACCAGCCGAGAGAAATACAAGAAGAATATCACCTGTTGAAAAACCCCAACCGATCGCATCCAAAAAATTTTAGAACTGACTTTTTATTCCAGACTCTTATTCACCTAGGAAACAAAACCCATGTTACCACACCGGTCAAACAAACCATTTTCCAACAATGGACCCAAGAGCAGGATTTATTACTTACTCCATGGTAGACGCGTGAACGTGCTAAACCATTGCTTTATTTAACGTTAACTCCAAAACATCGCATGCTGGTGATAACACACCAAGTTAAAGACTGAACGTCCCGGAAGTCCTTACACTAACAACTACGGTCCTAAAAGGCTACTACAAAATACAACTTTACATAAAAAACATAACACATGTATCATTACAAAATAAATAAATAAACATATAAGAATAACACTTGAAACATTAGTAAAAAATACACTGCAGGCCACTGTAAATGCAACACTCTGAAGGAAACACGCAAATAACATGAAATTTACAACATGCATTAGCGGAGGTAAGATATGCAAATGATTAGAATTTCATCCCAGACGCACATCATGCGCGCCTGTGGCGCAACTTCAAAGCGCTATTTAAGGATTGGAAATTTCGACGATTTCAAGTTCGGCAATTGTGTTTTTCTTGTGGTTTTTTCAAAAAACGATCAATTATGCCTCGTCGAAAACAGCGATCATCTTTTGATCAAGTATCCGAGTTCGACAGAGGAAGGATAGTGGCCTACCGAGATTGTTGATTATCTTTCAGGGAAATCGGTAGTCGTGTAGGACGAAACCAAACAACTGTAATGCGGATATGTGATCGTTGGATGCAGGAGGGTACGATTGACCGGCGTGTTCGATCGCATCCACCTCAGCGCACAACTTCATGTTATGACAGGCAAATTGTGCGCATGGCAGTGACGGATCGCTCAGTCACATCACGAACCATAGCACAGCACATGCAGTCTGTAACGCATCATCCAGTGTCTGCGCGTACCATTCGACGCCGTTTACAGCAGAGTGGTCTGTCCGCAATGCTTTGTCTACCCTTGACGCAGAACCACAGACGTCTCCGCCGCCAATGGTGCGATGACAGAAGGATGTGGACGGCAGAATGGAATGAAATTGTCTTTACTGACGAGTCACTCTTCTGTCTGCAACACCACGATGGTCGCATTCGAGTCTGGAGACACCGTGAAGAGAGGATGCTGAACAGCTGCATTATGCACCGCCACACTGGTCCTGCACCGGGTATTATGGTATGGGGCGGTATTGGATATCACTCTCGCATACATCTAGTACGCATTGCCGGTACTTTAAACAGCCAGCGCTACATCTACGATGTGTTGGAGCCTTTGTCCTTCCTTACCTTCAGGGCTTGCCCACAGCCATATTTCAAAAGGATAATGCGCGACCACACGTGGCACGCATTGTCCAACGGTTCTTCGTCAATCACCAGATTGAATTGCTTCCCTGGCCGCCTCGCTCTCCGGATCTTTCGCCGATAGAAAACATGTGAATCCATGGTTGCTCTACGATTGACCCAGATTCCATCCCAAGCTGCCACAGCAGATCAACTTGTGGCAACTTGGGGCAGGCAAGGTGTGGAAGCTGCTTGGTCTGCTCTACCCGAAGAACTCATCCAAAGTCTCTTTGAATCAATGCCGAGGCGTGTGGCAGCGGTGATTTCCAACAATGCCGGCTACTCTGGCTACTGATTTTGGCAGGAACCACACTTCACAGAAGTCTATAAATTTAATCATTTGATAGTTGGTCAACATGTTATCTACAAAATAAATTTTGTTGTGATATCTCTTGTCTTTCTTGGTGTTGCAATTTGGGTGGCTAGCAGTGTAAATAAAATTGGGTAGCCTGGATGTACTTGGCAACAGTCTACGAGCCGTGGCCCGGGTATCCTCAAATACTTTAGGACCAACTCACGTCCCATGGAAAGGAGCGAGCCGGTCGTAATGTACGACCTTCGCTTTGCTATTCGCAGATTTGCGAATTCGCACAATGACGTTGTTGATTCTTTTGATGAAGACGAAAGGACCTCTCCAGTGGGACCTTAGCTTGGGAGATAATCCTTTCCTACAAACGGTTCTCCACAGCCACACTTTGCTTCCTTCCTGAAACTGATGATCTGTCGCTTTCGCGTCGTACCGCCTCTTCATTCTGTCACTGGCCACGTTGATCCGCTCTCGGGCGAGGTGGTTGATTCCTTCCAGTCTGTCCTGGACATCGCGGACATACTCCTTCGGTGAAGAGGAGGCATCAGGTGGCAGCCAAAAAGGAGGTCGCACGGCAGTCGCAGATTCCGTCCATACAAAATTTCGGCGGGAGTGTGTTCCGTAGTTTCACGGACAGCGCTGAGATACGCCAATAAAAATAAAGCCAGGTGGCGGTCCCAGTCCTTCTGGTGCCTAGAAGCTAATAAAGAAATGTGATTAAAAATGGTTCGATTAAAGCGTTCGACCATACTATCCGACTGGGGGTGTAGAGGAGTTGTTGTGGTATTTTCGATCCCCAATAGTCGACACGTTTCGGTGAAGATTAGTCCCCTGATCACAGTGTATCTGCATGGGAGCTCCGAATCTGGAGACCTAATTCTAAACTAAAGCTTCAGCTGTGACTGTCTTCTGATCAGCTATGTGGTAAACTTACGGCCACTTAGTAAAATAAGTCACGGGCTGAAGGTTGATATTTGTTCCCAGCCTGGTTTGGTGCTGGACAACCCCATGTATTCTACTATGGGTTTTATGTCTGGGTCTTCATTTTGTTCATTTCGAAGCTGCTCATCACTCCACGGGTCCGGAGACAGGGTGACAGCAGTGACTTGCCGAACAGTGGGAATTTCAAAGCCATACTTTTTCTCGGACTTGGCGCAATATCAGCAACTGTCAGGGCATGGTCTTCTGGATAGCTTTCACCATGGCTAGCAATTCTTTTCTTGTAACGCAGTAATTCCGTTTACTTTTGGAAAGGCACTTGCTCCAATAGGCAATAACTCTTTCTTGTCCGTCAATTTCCTGCGACAGGACTGCACCGACGCATCCAAAGCTTGAGTCCGTGTCTAGGATAAATTCTTTATCAGGCTGTCCAGGATGGGTGAAGACGTTAGGGTTTTCTTAAGTTCGTTGAATGCGTCTTCACACTCATCAGTCCACACGAACTGCTGGTTTGCTTCTATCAATCTGTGAAGGGATCGAGCTAAATTCGAGAACCCTTTAACAAACCGCCTGTAGTATGAGCAGAGACCTAAAAAGCTCCGCAACTGATGTACATCTTCAGGTCGGCACCAGTCTTGACTGCCGACATTTTACTAGGGTTAGTCTGGACCCCTCTGTCGGAGATGACGTGACCGAGGTACGTCACTTGGTGACGAAACATGTTGCATTTCTTTGAATTTAGCTTCAAACTGGCCTCCCTTAGCCTTTGTAGTACATTTCTGAGATTTCGTAGGTGATCTTCGAAATCGCGCCCCACAACGATTATATTGTCCAAATAGACCAGACAGGCTTCGTAGGAGAGTCCTCGCAAAACTGTCTCCATTAGGCGCTCGAAAGTCGCGGGCGCATTGCATAGTCCAAATGGCATAACTTTGAACTGCCAGAGCCCTTGTCCTGGCCCAGTAGTAAACGCTGTCTTCTCTTTATCTTCTGGTCTGATTCCAACCTGCCAGTATCCACTTTTCAGGTCGAGAATGGAAAGCCACTTGTGTCCGGTGAAGGTGTCCAAGGTCTCATAAATTCTAGGGAGCTGGTAGCTGTCCTTCTTAGTTATGTCATTTAACCGACTTTAATCTACGCAAAACCTGGTAGATCCATCCTTCTTCCGGACTAGGACGATAGGAGAATCCTACGGACTGGCGGAGGGTTCGATAACATCACCCTCCAGCATCGCTTGCAGTAGTTCGCCAACCTCCTCTTGTTTAGCCAAAGGGAGTCTTCTGGGATGTTCCTTGATCGGGAGTGGTTCCCCGTGTCAATTCGGTGTTGCGTCAAGTTCGTACAACCCACATCTGATACACGGGCGAACATGTCTTGGAAATCATCGATGAATTTTTCCGCCCTCATCCTCTGTTGATCAGTCAATTCCACATTCTTTAATAAATCTGTTGTCAAATTAGAGTGCTCGACGACTGACAGGTCACACTTTATGCTTATTCCGGTGATCGGGGTACAAGTTTCCAGTATTTCATTCTTCCGGATTACCTTAGCTTTATCGCTGACATTGGCAATCCTGACAGTAACGACTTTCGACAGGTCGACAAGAGTTGCGGCAACTAATAGACCTCTTTTACTATTGTCATTGTTGGGATATTCGGTGATGGCGAGAGTATAATCATTGTTATTCTGGACTAAACTGGTCGTTACTATTTCCGACATGGAAGGTATGCTGATATCTTGGGTAGCTATTATCTGGTTGCAGGATTTACTGTTGCTATGGAATATTATTATGTCTTCGGTCATGGCATGGATTTGATTGAGTTTAAAATCTATTATAAAATTATTTCCGGTCAAAAAGTCAAGTCCTAGGATAATCGGGTCAAAGATATAGGCAACATATGCCGTATACCGATAACTAATATTCCCGAAACATATGTTAAGAGCAACTTTTCCTCTTACCTTTACCTTGTCCCCGGTCACGGTCTGTAAAGTAATGTTTGGCTGCGTGAAAAGTAACTTTTCGCCAAATTCTCGGGCTATGTCTGTTCTGACAATGGTCACGTTAGCTCCCGTATCGACTAACATGCTACACGGTTGACCATTCACGAACCCTTCAACAAACAGTCCGTTCTCTTCACAATCCGTCGACGGCACATGCAGTAAACTGAAAGAGGGCTTCTCTACTTCCGGCTGCCTTCGCCCCTTAAGGTAGCCGGGAACTAGTTTCCCTGAGCCTTGGCGTCTTTTGATTCGTCGGCTTGGCGCGCTAGGCAATTCCTTTTGAGATGCCCCTCACGCCCGCAGGTCCAGCACTTCAGTGAATTTCTTCTTGGCGCCATATTTGAATTCATCCCTGCCAAGGCGCCGATTCGTTTTTCTATTTCTTCAAGGCGGCTATTGGATTATTTTCGGTGGTGGTCACCCCTCTCACTAGTTGACGGTCACGGCATGTCGCCCTCTGAGCGGACTCGTACTTCATTGCGTACACTAATGCTGACTTCAAGTCTTTGATGTCCGCCATTCTAAGAGCCCGTCGACTCTCCGGATCGCGTATGGCGTCGACGAAGTACTCCAATGCTAAGTTATCCCTCACTTCCGTCGGACATTCCGGGAAAGCAAATTGAGCTAAACCCTCTATAGCCGAAGCGAGTTCCTGAAGTGTCTATGTTGATTTCTGTTGGCGGGACTTCAGCTGTAAGCAGCTATACTCTTTGCGGCATTTCCCACCAAAGCGCAAAGGCCTCAAAATTTAATTGTTTTTCTACTGCGATGGTTTGCAGCACATCGGCAGCCTCGGCACGGAGTGAAGTAGCCAATTAGCAAGCTTGCATTGCAATATCCCAGCCATTGGCAGTCGACGCCATATTTAACTGTGTTTTAAACATCTACCTAGACGTTTTGCCGTCGTAGGTAGACACTTTTACGGCAGGGAGGGACGATTTCGACGATACAAGAGTCAGAGTAGCAAGGTACAGTAACTGGCGCTGACTCTTCCGCGAACTTTCTCTCTAAGCCGTTCATTTACCTGCTGATGTGCTCTCTAATTTTCTGTTCAATAACAGTCTCAACCGTAGCCTTGAGTTTCGATTCTATAGTGCTGACGCGTTTTTCCATTTCATTAAATTTCTCGCCCACGGTTATTTTCAACAGTTCCTGGCTCTCGCTAATTTCGCCAAGACCTGTTTCCAACTTCTTCTGGCTGTCGCTAATTTCCTCTTTTAAATGATTGGCGAGTTGTTTCTGGCTTTCGCCAATTTTTAATTCTAATTGATTGGCGAGCAAATTCTGGCTTTCGCCAATTTTTAATTCTAATTGATTGGCGAGCAAATTCTGGCTTTCGCCAATTTTTACTTCTAACTGACTGGCGATCCGGTTCTGGCTTTCGCAAAGTTTCGCCGTTGAATCTAACATCAATTTAAATTGTTCCTCTAGTTTTCGGGTAACTGCCATTCACTTAAAATAATCCCACTCTTGACACCAAAATCGTACCAAATCCGAGCGAAGGCAAAAAAATACTAAAAAGTGAATTTCAAATACAGAAATAAATATGACAGTTACCGCAAATGGGATAATAAATTTATAAGACATTAAAACTTCAGTACACTTTTAACAACTTGCAGAAGAGTAGACAAAATAAAAACGATGAATCTGTGACAAAGTGGAATTCAGATATAAAAATTTATCACAATATAACAGTTATTAATGTAGCATACGACCTCAACTTCCTTTCCTCTAAGGACCTCGTCTTATACCAGCTGAGATAAATACATTTTACAAGAATATCCCCTGTTGAAAAACCCCAACCGATCGCATCCAAAACAGTTTTAGAACTGACTTTTTATTCCAGACTCTTATTCATCTAGGAAACAAAACCCGTGTTGCCCCACCGCTCAACCAAACCATTTTCCACGAATAGACCGAAGAGCATGATTTATTACTTACTCCATGGTAGACGCGTGAACGTGCTAAACCATTGTTTTATTTAACGTCAACTCCAAAACATCGCATGCTGGCGATAACACGCCTAGTTGGCTCCAAACGCGTAACATTATATATATATATATATATATATATAGATATATATATATATACATATATATATATATATATATATATATATATATATATATATATATATATATATACATATATATATATATATATATATATATATATATATATATATATATATATATATATATATATATATATATATATATATATATACATACATACATACCGGGTGTCCAGCGAAGAAGTCCCTGATTTCAAAATTAAAAATCTTGAAAACAAAGATCTGTAGAAGAATGCAACCAACGGTATATTTATCGTGAAAGCTGTAAGAATTTTATATACTAATTTTCGAAATAGTTACAAAAGTTGCTAACAGATGGCACTGTTAGCCAAATTTACTGCAATTTACTGGCGCAGACATGGATTATTCTCCATATTTGCCGGACCTGAGTCAATGTGACTATTTTTTATGGAGCACATTAAAAGATACTGTCTAAACGACCCATCCCACCACGATCGACGAGCTTCAGTCGGCGATCTGTTGGGCAGCTGAACCGATTTCTTTTGAGACACTACAGGGTGTGATGGCAAATTTTAGCGTTCGTTTGCTCCACCTCCGTACAGCAAATGGTGGACATTTTGAAAAGATTGTGATGTAGTGATTGCAAAGACTGCTTGCAAAGAGTACGAGTATATTTATGCATGATGATACGAGTTGTAGAGCGCCATCTGTTAGCAGCTTTTGTAACTATTTCGAAAATTAGTATATAGAATTCTTACAGCTTTCACGATAAATATGCCGTTTGTTGCATTCTTCTACAGATCTTTGTTTTCGAGATTTTTAATTTTGAAATCAGGGATTTCTTCGCTGGACACCCTGTATATATATATATATATATATATATATATATATATATATATATATGTGTGTGTGTGTGTGCGTGTGTGTGTGCGTGTGTGTGTGTGTGCTGATTATAATTAATAGTTTATTATATAATTAACGTTTATTTTAATATCGGGTATTGAGATATATAAGTTAGTAAAGAAAGTAAGTAAGTAAGTAAATTTTAGTAACGGTTGTGCTTTGTTTTAATAAATTTATTAAGCCTCTGCTAAATATATGTGAAGGTTAAACTTGTGGTGATCAAATATTAATTGATTTGATTAATGTCATCGCATTTGGATAAGTGTGCGCAAGTTTCTATAAATGTTTTGACATTGAGAAGAATTAAGTTGATATAGATCATCACATGTTATACCTTATTGTTAAAATATTGATAATTTAATAAGCCTTATTTTGAAATAATTGTGAGGTGGATGGTACGTATTATGGTTCACTGGTGGATTTTTGGGTTTTTTTATTTAATGAATGAATGCAAAATTATAGTGTCTTTTTCTTTTAAAGTTAAATCCTTCCTTTTGAGAACCCCCTCTTTGTCAGTTGATTGTAAACCGAGACATCCGTTTGCGACTGGTCACGGACACCCTCCCCGTTCGGGACGTTTGGAATGTTGATGAGCCTAGCAGCATACGAGAGCGCTCCCTACGCGGTTGAATACAGTGATTCGTAGATGCCCTGTAAGTTTTCAAGGAGGAAATAAGTAACCAACAATTATTATGTGAAATAAGAAGATGAAAAAATATCAACGATGAGTCGAAGAAAAGATTTCTTCGGCCATTGCAAAATTTCAACGTTTTCCTCGTCCGAGATTGACGGCGCGGATTGGACCTTCTTACTTCCCGCGGAATACAAAGTGAAAAAACGGAGCGTCAACTCGGGGCCGGAGGGTGCGAAGAGGACAGAGGGGAGAGGCTAGCCAAGAAGCTGGGAGCTGACCCGGAGCCTATGATGGAGAGAGATGACTTGATTTTTGGCGGCCAGCACGCTATAGAAATGGCGCTGGCCTGGGTTCCCCTCATGATTTTATACAATTATAGTTTTTTTTTGTTAGAGTGGTGCAGCATTTTAATTGGGTAATATGATTTTAATTTCTTTTTTTTTTGTTTACTGAATTTTTCTTTAGTTTTTCTTTTGATTTTTTTTCATCACTTTTTCATTTAGACGGGTTTTTTTCTCACCAGCCACTATGATAATAACTGTTATACTAATAGTAAATTGTACTGTAGGCAAGCAAGAATATTGTGATTATTATAAGTTTATTGGGAGGAGATATTGAATCCTCAAGTGTTTAAACCAATTTTGTTAAGGTATTGTGTAATATTGTGAAGGAAATCGGAATGAATAAATTTGTTATGTTAGTTTGTAAAGTTGTGTCATGTTGGTCCTTGCCTTTTTAGTTAATTGTCTGATTTTCAGGTTTTGGTTTTTTTTTTATTTCAGCAGATTTGAAGCTTTTTCTTTTAGGTGAAGTAATTTTATTTCTAGGTGTTCTCCAAGGTTAGATAAGTAAATTTATTAGATTCAATATCATTTTTCTTTTTGGCTCATTAATGACCACAGTGATGCAACAGTAAGTAGAACCAGTTTTTATAATTAAAGTTTTGGGTTATTGATACACACAACGCAAGTCTTATAATGTACTAACCACTAATGGCTAATGGCAAATAATGTACTTAAATTTAACTGAAACCTACCTTAATTAGTAAGATTTATTCCTACCTTTAATTCATTAATTAGTAAAATTAATATATTAAAGTTTTAAGTAACCCCCAACACAAAATTCGTCGTAACATATATATATATATATATGTGTGTGTGTGTGTGTGTGTGTGTGTGTGTGTGTGTGTGTGCGTGTGAGAGAGAGAGAGATATCTGCTTCACGTAATTTTTCCATTCTGAACTTAAACAATGCATTCTGTCAAAAAAATTATCCATACGTAAAAGATAAAGAATTTCTTACGGGCAGATTTCTTGCGTGTTTTCATTGCATACATTTGTATATCACATGCTCAAGGTGCACGTCTCAGTTTTATCCCAATAGAAACCTGTCAAATTGATGGATTAAGTCTACGAAATAGAGTGTTTTACAAGCACTAGTTCAGAGCAAGGTGTTCTTAGCAGTTCTGTATGAGAAAATGCAATTTATCACGAAGGATTCAGAGTTTTTTACTCCACAGACGATTAAGAATGCATTTTCGCGTAAATATGTTATTCGTGGAGGAAAGAAAATCTCCTCTTTAAAAATGAAAATGCATTATATATACTCTTCAGCTTAGTTATTTTTTGATGAATAGCAATGTACGAGGTTCTGTGGAGTTCGTACATTCCACAAAAACTCCTACTTTTATAAATATTGTAGGTGATATTAACACAAGTTTTTAGTTGCTTAAAGAATTTTTTCATGCACCTTTTAAATTTTCTTTGGTTGTCTCACATATGCATTATCTCTTTCTGTTACACCTATAAACAATTGAAAAAGCACTGTTCCTTACTCCATAGCTTTCATTTTAAAAAGTTTCTTTTGTACATTCATATTTGCTTATTTTCTTTCCTGAGTGGACTGAACATTAACACAGTTATACAGTTTTAACTATATAAATAATATAATTTTACTATTTTACCTCCAATAATTTATCCATATGATTATTAAACTATGAGTATATCTGTATGTAATTCAAAACAGAGATCGTAGCAAATTATAGCGTAATTAGTAACAATACGCTACCGTGTAACGAAAGAAACCGATTCAATTTTGATAAAATTAGATGATGAGTATGAAAATTTATAGGCAATGGTGACCATTGGCGTTTTTCAAGTTTGAAATAGTTTTGGGAGAAGCCCAAGAAAGGAGATTCATTGTTCAATCTTGAATTGCAGCACACAATTTGAATGCTACCAGATTTACTAAGAAAACACCTGCAGAAAAGATAGAAGCATGAATCATTTATTATCACACTTTACACCCGTTTTTAGTTGTATTTTCCAGTGTATTACGGTAATCATATTAATGCATTAATTTTAAATTTAAGCTACTATATGCTTATATAAATATACACACACACACACTCTCTCTCTTTGTATATATATATATATATTGTGATAACTTCAGACTCCGGGTAGCTAAAATGTTCAGAGTCAGTCTACTATATTAAAATACAGTTTTATTAAATTTTAGTCGGACACTATTTACACAGGTGTTGATCTACCTCTAGACATAGAGGGAACTGGCCTTCGTAATAACCAAATGGTTTCGATGATAAGATGCACGTACAGTCACAGCGGAACTAGAAGGTCGGTACACAGCCTCTAGAGCGTACAGCTCTGAAAATAGAATAACTTCGTAAAGACAGTTATAATCGCGGGAAGCTTATAGAGCAGGCTGCTCTGAAATATGAAGATAACTTCTAGATGAAATGAAGAACTAACCGAAGCCTGTAGAGCAGAATGCTCTGAGATAGCTATACTTCAGGGTGAAGTATTCGTGGACGAGAAGCTTCGAGCGGCTGCTCTGAAAATAGAATAAAGAAGCCTGTAGAGTAGGATGCTCCGAGATAGCTATACTTCAGGGTGAAGTATTCGTTGACGAGAGCTTCAAGCGGCTGCTCTGAAAATAAGTCAGGATCACGTCGGTCGCTCCAGGACAACGTAGACGATAGGTGCTCTCTGGATGAGAGTCTCGACCAAGTCTGTCCAAAAACTGGATTTCTTCTGCGGCGTTGGCAACCGTGCTTCCGGTCACGTGACTGCACAAGTTTTGGTTGGCTGGCACTATTTTGTGACGTCATGTCCGTTGGCTGTGATTCGCCTGACCACGAGGCCATGTGTTCGGTTCCCATGATTCAGCTGATCTGAAAATCATTAGTTCACGTCGAAATAGTTATTAGTTTACGTCGAAATAGTCATTAGTTTACGTCCTCCCAGGCCCTGCGGCTAGAAGCAACACCATTCTTTGCGTGCAGACACCTTGATGCTGAAAGATAGAACTGTTCGCTGGTCACCTGCTGTGGGAGGTCCGGCTGTCTGGGTGATTTATTCGTAAGGGTCGTAACGGATTCTTACAACCCCTCCCTCCTTGAAGGAGATTTTGGCATAATGGCAAAATCTGAAAATCACGGTTAGACACAGCTCACCTGATACATCATTAGAGGCAATGCATTTAATTTACTACACCGTTAATACATTTATTCTAATACATTATGATTACTAGGTTACCTAACACATTAATACACTAAGTTATTTACACAATTCATTAATTATTTTCACACTCTACATTAATTTATTTACAACATTACGCCTGACATAAGGTTTCTATTCTGCCATGAAACGGCTTAGGCAATCGGCATGACCTATCTATTTACCAGATTTGTGGACAATTTGATAATTGAAAGGCTGTAAGGCAAGAGTCCATCTCATAAGCCTTTGGTTATTTCCCGCATTCGTCTTAAGAAAAACGAGCGGATTATGATCCGTCTCGATAGTGAATCTCTGCGGTCTTTTTTGTGCGAAAATTACACCGATACCAATGTCGGATTCATCGGTTCGCAGGGTAATTTCTTTGGCGAAGTCCGGACCGTACAAAACAGGTTTCTCGGTCACTTTCGTTTTCAACTCTCGAGCCGCTGTATTGCACTCCTCTGACCATTCAACTTCCTCCCCAATTTTAAACTCCCTTCTCACTGACCCTTTATCATGATTAGTTTTTCTGTTATCTTTAATCTCCCTTTTAGTTTCGGAAGTGATGTTCTGATAGTTCCGTAGCCTATTCATAAACTTGAAAACATAATCAGTAACCACATTAGTCTCCGGCGAATTCCTACACCATGTTCCTAAAAGTAGTGTTTCCGGCACCCTTAAATTCTTCTTAAATATCAGTTCGGCGATGCTAAAAACCATAAACATATGAGTCATGTTTCCAAGTGCAAACATGGCTGAGGGTAACCCTACCTTCCAATTCTCTTTTGCCTTAAGGCAGATAACTTTTATGAGTCGTTCAATGGTGCGGTGAAAACGCTCAACGGGATTGCTTTGCGGATGAAACATTGAGTTCCGCGTCACCTTAATATGAACTTCCTCCAGAAACGTGGTCGTTAATTTGCTTGTGAAATCGATAGAACTATCTAATTGTAATTCCTTCGGAAACCCTATCCGACTGAATTTTTCTAATAGAGTATCTATCCCATGTTCTAAGTTTAAAATAATCAAAGTTATGGCTTCCGGATACTTGGACAAAGCGTTTAAAATATACCGGTTTCTTTTTGGTGGGGTCTGCAAACGACCAATGATCTCTACGTTAATTCCCGTGAAAACCTCCGTAATTTCTGGGACTAATTTCAGCGGGGCTTTCTTCCGTTCTCTCGATCTCTCTACTCTTTGACACAGGTCCCATGACCTAACATAGTCCTTACTCTCTTTTATGCACTGGGGCCAAAAATAATACCTCCCTAATTTGTCTTTACTTTTTGACATTCCCATGTGCGATCTGATGCCATCATAGCATAAACTTAAAACTTTAGACCTGTACTTAGTTGGTACAATCAATTTTTTTCTTTCCTCCCCTCTGTGATCTCGGGGTTTTTTAAGAAGTAATTCATTTTCTCCCACAATTTCCAGGGTTTCCTGTGGCTTAACTTTTTCCCAAATAGGTGTAAGTTTAGGGCAATTTTTTTGTTCTAAAACGAGAGTGTCGGCACCCTCTTCCACTAACGCATTTTTAGTCTCGACGACTATTGGAAATTCAAGTTCTTTTAATTCATCCGGCGAATTTACCTCGGGTTCTTGCGACTCAGTTATTTGCTCGGCCGTTTCCCCGTTCTCTACCGTAATTCCCGTTTGAATTTCCTCCCGCATCCCTCGACTTTGGGTGACGACGGCATTTACGCTAGCTAGTTTTAATATTTGCGCCTCTATCAGCTCCTGAGTGGAATTTCCCAGCAAGTAGTGGTTCATTTCCACACTCTTACCTACCACGGCGGCCTTTGCTATCAACTGGCCGAATTCGGGGCTCTCAAGTGTTACGCGAGCTAAAGGTAACCGTCTAAATTCATTTTCCAAGGGCTGTTTGAGCCAAATATTCTCTCCGGTGAAATCTCCCGGTTTAACTAATTTAACAGGGCACAAATCTACGCAACTCCCGCTATCACGCAATAATACGGTTTGGACCTGATTCACGCGAGCTTCGCTTAAGTAGGGCTTAAACTCAAGAGAAAAAATCTTCCGACGTAACTAAGTTGTTTATGATTTCTCTGGATTTATTTAATTCGGGACAGTTCGGGCGGACATGTCCATTCTGACCACACTGAAAGCAAGTGGGGCCACTTCGGTTCTCATACTCCCTGGTCCTCCAATCGTTATTATTTTTGTTAGCAGCGTTGCGCCACTCTTTTGGGCCTGATTTTTCTACTCCCGTTTCCGTCGTGGAACTAAATTTCTCTGACTGCTTGGGGCGGTCTACCTTTTTCGTTTGGGGCGATTTAATTTGCGTCGGTTTCTTTACGAATCGGCGGGTCGATTCATACGCGTCTAGCTTATTTACTAAAGTTATAGGATCATTTAGTGTTCCCCATACATCTACGAAATGATCTTTAATTTCCGCTGGTACGCGTCGCTTTATTTGGTCGGCTACCATAAGTTCTTTGAGTGACTCAAAATCTTTAATTTCAATTTCATCTAACCATCCCTCTAAATAGCTCCATAATTCAAATATTAAATCTTTCCACAAATCACCGTTTTTCCGTTGATGGGTTTGGAACTTTGTACGGAAAGCTTCGGCACTGAGTCTAAACCTGTCTAGCAGTACCGACTTAACATATTCGTAATTATCATTTTTTTCTTCGGGTTCCCTGATGATTATTCCCGCTATTTCGCTCGGCAAAAGACTTAGTAACTCTGACACTAAATCACAATCATTAATTTGCAATTTCCTAGCTTGCCTCTCAAACAGATTTAAGAATAAAGCTATGTCTATCTTTTCGGCATCATACCTCTGCATTACCGATTTAACATGCCTAGACGGGTTTCCGCTTTCTGAGTTCAAGGAATTCACACTACTGTTTTCCCCAATATGTATGATTTTAAGTTTTTCAAGCTCAAAATCGCGCTCTGCTTGCAATGTTCGATCTTCTATAATATTTACGAGAATATTTTTCACGCTCTCTTCCTCGAAACCTTCACTTTCTGAAATTTTTCTTACCAGGTCAATTATTCTATCTGATTCTTGAATTTCTACTCGCAGCTTCAAAGCCAAATTCTGCAAGTCAATTTTCTTGTATTTTGTTAAAAACGACATTTTGCCTCAATAACTATTTATCCACAACTTAACCTTACCGGAACCCTCGGAATTTTGACCACAACACAACAAAAGAACTGGTTGTTCGCTTTTCTCACGCCTTTACAATAGAGTCCTCTCGATTCGGGGAATTCTACTACTACGTTCTTCCAAGAAAAAAAAGGGGGGGGGGTTACTCCGAAAGATTACAGTTTAACAGACTCGTTTGAAATCCTAACATGGCACATACAATTCAAAAATGTTTAAAATTTTTGAGACCAAATTTCACACACATAATACATCAATGCTACTTCAATATAATCTTACGCACTCTACACAAGTTCAATAACTGACTAAATTAATTTGCAATACACAGTTACGTAATTTCAATAATTGGCTAATTTAATTTGCAATACACAATTTCTTAATTTCAATAATTGCCTAAATTAGTTGGCAAAACACAGTTACTTAATTTCAATTTAGAATAAATACTTCAATCAGATTATCCACAGTTCTAGTATTCATCTAACAAATATTTATTCATTTACTTTTCTTTTAAAAATTTAAACACATTGCATACAATTCATTTTTACCTTATTCTTTTGCATAAACAATTCTAATACTTCATTAATTTACTTTTGACTAAATTAATTAATTTCTCACAGATAATTTACTTATTTCAATTCAATAGTTATTTCCCATGAAACATTAATTTACACATGTTAACATTTACACAGATTCTAATCAATTAATTTACTTTTAATTAATCAATCAATTACTTTTGCCTCTAATGAGAAAACAGGCTTACCTTGTCAAATTTTGAAGACTGGATTGTAGGCTCTCATTGAACCTAGGCAGTCTTTCCAGGATGGTTCTGGGGGGATTTCCTTATTTAATATGCAGCCCCAATACTTTATCGCTGCACAAATCCGCTGTTGGTAGGCTGCTCGCTGCTATATACTGGTATCTGTGATGCACACACTTGGGACGGGACGTCCTCACAAAAAGTCCTAGATGGGCTTCCTACTCTAATTTCCTAATTTGAAGGGGTGGATTGCCAATTTTTAATTAATGGGAAAATCCCAAACACGCTGCCACCATTATTAGTAGACTGTGATAACTTCAGACTCCGGGTAGCTAAAATGTTCAGAGTCAGTCTACTATATTAAAATACAGTTTTATTAAATTTTAGTCGGACACTATTTACACAGGTGTTGATCTACCTCTAGACATAGAGGGAACTGGCCTTCGTAATAACCAAATGGTTTCGATGATAAGATGCACGTACAGTCACAGCGGAACTAGAAGGTCAGTACACAGCCTCTAGAGCGTACAGCTCTGAAAATAGAATAACTTCGTAAAGACAGTTATAATCGCGGGAAGCTTATAGAGCAGGCTGCTCTGAAATATGAAGATAACTTCTAGATGAAATGAAGAACTAACCGAAGCCTGTAGAGCAGAATGCTCTGAGATAGCTATACTTCAGGGTGAAGTATTCGTGGACGAGAAGCTTCGAGCGGCTGCTCTGAAAATAGAATAACGAAGCCTGTAGAGCAGGATGCTCCGAGATAGCTATACTTCAGGGTGAAGTATTCGTTGACGAGAGCTTCAAGCGGCTGCTCTGAAAATAAGTCAGGATCACGTCGGTCGCTCCAGGACAACGTAGACGATAGGTGCTCTCTGGATGAGAGTCTCGACCAAGTCTGTCCAAAAACTGGATTTCTTCCACAAGTTTTGGTTGGCTGCACAAGTTTTGGTTGGCTGGCACTATTTTTTGACGTCATGTCCGTTGGCTGTGATTCGCCTGACCACGAGGCCATGTGTTCGGTTCCCATGATTCAGCTGATCTGAAAATCATTAGTTCACGTCGAAATAGTTATTAGTTTACGTCGAAATAGTCATTAGTTTACGTCCTCCCAGGCCCGGCGGCTAGAAGCAACACCATTCTTTGCGTGCAGACACCTTGATGCTGAAAGATAGAACTGTTCGCTGGTCACCTGCTGTGGGAGGTCCGGCTGTCTGGGTGATTTATTCGGAAGGGTCGTAACGGATTCTTACAATATATATATATATATATATAAGTCCGGTCAAACCGTACAATTCGTGGGAATAATACTTTAACTTATTTGTACCTATTATGTACTCACCTGACACATAGTTGGGTAACATTCAAACGAAGTATAAAGAGGGAAAGTTATATACATTATTTACAACGAATACCGGAGAGAGAGCTTAGGGTCCTGTTTACCCCATATGCAAACGCCAAATAACGCAGTTCGACTCTCACACGAGCTCAAAGGAAAGTTAGCTTTGTTAGCTTCGTTTCGGGATAATGAGGCCTGATCGACTACGGTGCAACATGCCCCGTGACAGCTAGGTGCCATACAGAAACAGAAGTAGTTACATAAGGGGGAAGACAATATTAAAAGTCGAGAATTAAAGGAATAGAATTAATAACTGGTGGGGCGTTATTATTATACATATATGCATAAATATATATATAGATGTAGATGTACATAATTCCTCGGAACTTTTAATAGTTTTTTCTTTAAAATTTCAATAGTTCTTTTATTTAAAATTTACATAAAGAGTTCATATCTGTGCATTATGCGCTAATAGGGAACCACTTTGTACAAACTAAGTATCACTTTCTACCGAGAATATTGGGAAAATCCCACCCCTTGTTGCAAAAATTCATGATTCAGTATCTATTATTGAAAAATTAACGAAAAGAAACTGAGGAGAACTATAATATAATAATTTTGTAAATAAAATATTTTATATTTATAATATAATATAATAATGCTTTGATTTATCGTTCGATCTTTTTCACTTTAACATTAATATTTAAAAAAATATTTGGTCAATTGTCAGATACATTTTTAAAAGTATGTGTGAAGTATAATAGACAGAAATTTCTGAAATTATTCAACCCATGTATTTCTTCCAATACATTGCTTTATGGCCCATAACGCATATTTCTCTCAACACCTTCTGTCTTGGATAATATATTACAACAGCTATGATACTTGGACATTTCTCTACATGCAAGATATATTCCAATGTGCTTTCAGTTTTATATTCTAAGCGTTGTTTGTCTTCTTGATAAATAATAGCAACGAAATTTATATATTCGGCGTTATCTCCAGTGTCTCATATTATATATATATATATATATATATATATATATATATATATATATATATATATATATATATATATATATATATATATATATATATATATATATATATATAATTCAACCTTCAGATAAATAAATAGTGCGTTTATGAAGTAAAACAAAATAAGTATTGCATGCTGCAGCCGATGAAGAATCCTAATTTAAGTTGCTGAATCTTTACACTAAAAATTTATGGTGAAATAGCATAAATATTTTTATGAAGATAAATATTCGATAAAGTTGCTATAAAATGCTTTAAGAACGGTTGTTCTGATATTTGTTACGCAGAGTCTATCAGCAGAAATAATTTTATTAACTGCTATACTATGGTATAGGAATTTTTTTTACCATTATATTTCTATCTTTATTTCTAATAAACCTATTAATTTTTACTTGTGTCAGTGGATAAACTATGTTGTTTTGATACGTAATCATGAACATTAAAAAAATATCGTTAAAAAGGGGCCACATAAAATTACCCCATGGGTATGGTTCATGACTTTATGTTAATATTATTTATTATTATATTAAAACTAAACGATTTAACAAAATAATTTATAATTCAATATTTTTTTCTATGTTTGTAACAACTATTTCTTTGCAAATATCAGATAAACCCATGAAACACTTGTAACTGATCCTGTTTAAGAGTAGTTACCTCGCAAATTGAGCTTACATTTCGACCGAAAATTAAAGAGTGTTGTAAACATCGTGTATACGAACAAATCCATTATACTGAATTACAAGACTAGTAAGAAATATCTAGATGCAGGGTAAATTCTGGTGCTAGAATAGTTATTGATTTATCTTAAAAGAGTGACTTATTCTAATCATTTCGTAAATAACATTACATTATAAATAAAATTCATAAAACTTATATATCTTCCTTGTTATATATTTGCCAAAGTATATTGATTTATATTGAAGTTTACCTTACTCACGTTTGATTTCCACATAACGGACTAAGAGAGGTTTCCTTCTATGGGCATTAAGGATTTCTCTAGCTCATTGTTATTATATTACTGCGATGTTGAAGTTCAAATTATGATTTTCATCATTAAACATAATGCTATGTTTCAGTGACTTTCTAATTTTTGATTAATAAATTTATTCAAATTAAAATTGAGTTTATGACCGAAGTAGAATATACTAATTCTCAAATAATTAATAATTAAATTATAAACATTAACAGTTAAATTAGTACTACGATCTATGACCAAATGACTGCATTGAAACAATTTTTGCATTTCCAATGTTAGGCTCATAATACAACACTGAGTTAAAAATATGTAATAAAAGTTAAAATTGGAATTCCCTCAGAAAAGTGAAATCAAACGAATAAAACAGCATATTTCCTAAGATCCCCCTTCCCCATTGCACTAACAATATAAAGAGCATTAAAAGATATTTGCGAATATTTTGATCATATCTACAGACAAAGGCATTAAGGCAAACTGTACACATAATTTGCTTATTTTGATGAGGAAAATGATAAAAATACATTGTGGGATAAATGAGGCATTGATATCACTAGCAGAGAATTATCCCAATAAAATATAAATATACGTATATGTATAATTATGCAGTAATATACGTATGTATAAATATATATGTGTGTGTGTGTGAGTGAGAGTGTGCATGTATGTATGTATGAATGGATGTATAGAAACAGACAACCAACAAACTTTAAAATCGACAAACCCTTTACCCTCTCTCTCTCTCTCTCTCTCTCTCTCTCTCTATATATATATATATATATATATATATATATATATATATATATATATATATAAAGCAGTTCCATGACTGACTAGCAGACTGATAACGCACAAACCAAATCATTGGACCTAAAGGGCTGAAATGTTGCATGATGATTCTTCTTATAGTGCAGGGTTGCAATAAAAAAGATTTAAAAAATTCTTCTTAGATTTTTTAAATTAAATTTTTAAGCTGTTTTTGTAACTTTTTTAAGTTTGCGTTTAAAATAATAATCTCAGGGTTATAAAATTTATATCAAGAGAAAGATCAAAAAGTTCCTTTAAAATGACATCCTTTTCGAATCTTTACCTCCATTTTCTAATTTTTGGTGAATTTTTAAAGATTAATTTTTGAATTTAATTTATTAAATGCCGATTGCGAGATTTCTTTTCTGTTTTTGATACTTTAAATTAATTTTGCGTCACATGCATAACAACGAAATAAATTGACAAAAAAAAAAAGGAAATTACGGTAAAAGATAAAATTTAACCACTTGACTATCCGCCTGCATTCCACTGGAGTACAGAAAAGCAAAAGTTCCTCATATCTTCGCGGTGAGCCTTCAGCCAGAGTTGTTACTCATTTAGCACCACCCAGGAGGCACGTGTGATTTAAGGATATCACGGACGCGAGCAACACTACCTCCCATTATCTTTTATCTGACTTTGTTCATTGTTGTGCTTTATGCATCTGTACAATGCTTAGTCCTTTGCTGCTTGTGTTGCCTGTAAATAGGGATTAATTTTCCAAATAAAGCCATAGGTAATAATAATAAAAAAAAAGATAAAAAAAACACCACTTGACTGATTGAGATGGAAGTTTTTCGAATCTTTACCTCCATTTTCTGATTTTTGGTGAATTTCTAAAGATAATTTTTAGAATTTAATTTATTAATTGCTGACCACGTGGTTTATTTTCTTTTTTTGATACTGTAAATTAATTTTGTCTCACGTGCCTAACAACGAAATAAATTGACGAAAGAGAACATTATACGGTAAAAGATAAGATTTAACCACTAGTGTAATTGAGATGGAAGTTTTTTAAGAATTTAATTCAAATTAGTATATTTTATGGATATTAAACATGCAAATTAATCACATACATTGATCGTTGTATTTAAGTTGAATATTTTCTTCATTATTTCATCTATAAAAATATCAGTTACGATTTATATATATATATATATATATATATATATATATATATATATATATATATATAATGGCATTAATTGCATACATTGACCTTGTATTTAATTTGAATGTACTCCGTAGCGAAGCATGGGTATTCAGCTAGTATAAATATAATGATTAAAAGATAACTATTCATGCTAAGCTAAAAATTATATATTTGGTAATTCTAATTTGATGCAAGAATGATTATTAATTTTCTGAAGTGTATCTTTTTCTTTTAAATTGTTAATACTTAATTAAATTTATAAACCTTCTTATTTTCATTTGAAATAAATAATTCTTTCTAAACGAGTCAATTCTTAAATCAAATTGCGTTTGTCTATTCTTGTCGCACAGGGAAAAAAATAAGACAAATTGCCCTTAGGGCAATTTCTCTTGCAGCGTTTATTCCTTACTCCTTGAGAATATATTTCATCCTGGAACGTATCACGGTTTCTGCTTGAAAAATTCATGTACTGCATAATGTATTGCCTGTTATAAAATTTTGAAATCTCTATACATATCCACCGGTGTACATCTGACAGGGGTACGTTCTTTCCATTTTAGAGCGTGTATTGTTGTGTTTTTCAAATAAATAATTGTCGTGTATAAAGAATATATCATCTTTTTAGAAATATCTTATTTCATTGGTGTCCTTTTCTTTGTTGTTATGCATTGGGAACGTATCGAGGAAAATATTAACACAATTTAACAATGGAAGTAAATTTAGGCAGAATTAAAAAATATATATATTTTGGTGTAATGAGCGTGGAATCAAGAGTCAAATTTTTTTAAAGCAACAGGAAAATCGAATAAAAGATTACAGCTATTGCCTAGCTCTCGGATCTTCAAGAAATTATGACAAATCTTACATAAAAGTTACGTTAAAGAAATGAAGACACTTACAGCTTCTAATATACCTATTACCATGTTTTCTGACCCTATAGTACAGATATAATCAGCATATGATCACTAAAGGTGTTAGAGATATGTTCTTTGTTACACCAGTTTTTTTCACACTGCTGCTCTTTTGAAATAGTTTTTACAAATTTGTTTGGGACTAAGAATAATAGCCATGTTATTTTTAGTGGAAATTAATAATTTCTTCTAGATTTAATTGGACATTTTAAGGTCAAATAATAAAGGCTTTATAACAAAATCACTTCCCTCACTCCTTGAAGATTTCCTATGAATTTTTACCGAAAATCTTAAAGCAATGCAAACTTTTCAAGATAGAATAAATTCAATATTCTGAAATACATGGTTGATAGAAAATACTCAAATTATCTAGGTCATGAATGCTTTACCAATGCATGTGTTATATTAATTACTTATTGACCGAGAGAATTTAATTCTATCTACATATTTAATTATCAGTGAATAATGCAAATATCTCAGTTTCAGATATTGACATTAATATCGAAATAATCTTTGGTAGATTATTTGTTAGTTGTCGGTGAGTGAATCACTTTCTTGGGGAAAAACTTTGATGTATTGATTTAGAAGGTAATAGGAGTGCCATTTATATCTTTATATTATAGAACCCAGGCTCTAGCAAAAATATTATACTACATATATAATATTAGCAATTTTTTTTTTAAATTTCCAATGGCTGGGGCCATGTTCACGAATATGAAAAAGAAAAATTTAAACAAAGAAACAGCAACAACAAAAACATCGAAAAGTCCATGCGATAACCGAAGGTTATCGCCCCATAAGTCCTCTCGCTTCCCAATATCTCAATGAATCCGTATCTCCATGAAGGGCTCTACCGTTACGCAGGTGATACCTGTCCATAGGCTCGTTCCCTTTGTTGCACAGGGGTCAGGCAGCCTCGGTAAGTATACCAATACGATTTAGATGGGCTGCAAGGCAATCATACCCAATAAACAGACGAAAAGCAGCCACCGCTTCCCGTCTAGGTTTACCAGGTATATCTAAAATACGATTATTTCTTCCATATTTGGTTTCTAGTTTAGATAACAGTTCATCCTGGTGCGTTAACTGCATAATTTGTTTAATAAATAGTTTAGAGGTGAGGAAGGAGATTTCTCGTTTTGAACTGTGTATCAGTACAGCACCCCTTTTGGCAAGAATATCTGCCTACTCATTACCATATAAATTGCAATGGCCACGGATCCATTGCAAAACAACACGCTTTTGATGAGACCTCAACAAAATTAGCAGCTGTTGGCATTGGGAAATTTCTTTTGTTAATGGATCCTGTACAGAACTGATGGATTGTATGACAGCCTGTGAATCTGACAGTAGTACTACCCATTTAAATTTACACAAATGGCAAGTTAGTTGATTAAGAGCAATATTTGTCGCCTCCACCTCACCGTAAAAGGCAGTACCGCACTTCCCAAAAGGTGCATAGAAAGAAAATAGCTCTGAGTAAACACCGGCTCCAACGTTCTGATGTCTCGAAAACTGTGATCCATCCTTATAAACACGTAGCCACTGATTTTCAAGATATCCAGTCTGGATGGTCTCTAAGGCGATGCACTTTAGTATATCCGATAAAACATCCTTTTTTGATACAGATTGAGTCAAATTCAAGTTAGTCTCGACGCTCAACAGTTCCATGGGATTTCTGGGTTTAGCAAGTAGTTGTATTTCACTGTGAAATTCAAAGATTTCCCTATGAGCTAAAACCGTCTGAACAAAACCCTCCTGGGTTTTGAGGTTTCTATTTTCCAGTTGATAAACCCCCCAATAAGTATCCTCTAATCTATTTAATTTTTCATAAAGTATTGAAGCTCTTTCTTGTATAATATTTTGAATGGGTTTATTTTTTGTTAAAAACAACATTGTATCAATAGGCGTGGACCTCACTGCTCCCATAATAAGTCTTAGAGCTTGATTCTGTAAAGTTTCAAGTCTTTTAAGCAAGGAAGCTGAGACTGTTATAAGTGGCTCTCAACAATATGGCAAAATCGGCAATATAAAGGTTTTATAAGTAATATTCAGAGTGGATTGGCAACTACCCCACGTGGCTCCTGTCAGCCGCTTCAAAATATTCATTCTCTTGGAAAACCGTTCTGATATTGATTCAATGTGTTGTTTCCAAAGCAACTTCCTATCAAAAGTTACATCTAAATTGGTAAAAGTATCTGTGTATGAAATGGCGTTGTTTCTATATTTCAAATCAGGGCAAAAAGGTTGGGTTGTTAAAGAAAAAGATTGCATAGCCTTTTTAATCCAAGATAACGGTCATATTATGACCCCATACCACTCCGAAAAAACATTTAGGGCCCTGTTAAGTGTTTCCTCAACAAAGATCTTCGCCCTTTTCTTGGGTGCCTGAGTCCATAACACTAAGTCATCTGCACGTAAAAGACATTTAAAGCCACAAATTGCATTTAGAGACTCAATGTAATCATTTATGTAGATATTAAAAAGACCGCAGCTACTTACAACTCCTTGAAGGAGGCCGGTTTGTAAATTAAAATATCTTGAAAAATCCTCTTCGTATTTCACTCTGCACGTCCTTTGACTAAGAAAAGATCGAAACCAATTAAACATATTTGATGTAATGCCAACATTCAGCAACTTCTGCAAGAGTTTCTCCTTCCAGATGGAATCATATGCACTCTTAAAATCAACAAATACGGCTGTCAAAATGTTTCTCTTGTCCAAAGCATCCTTAATAATCTGACTAAGACGAGAAACTTGATCACTTGTTGATCTATTTTTACAGAAACCAGCCTGTACTGTGGCATAGTAGGTTGTATTTCTCAAAGTACCAGTTTAACCGATTTATCAAAAGTCTCTCCATTGTCTTTCCCAAAAAGTCACTTAGAAAAAATATTTTACTATATATACAATCTTCAGATCTCCAAGTAATTTTTCATTATCATATAAAGAATAGTTTACTACAACACCTAGCTATAACTACTCATGCTATGTTGAGAAATGACTCAAGAGAATGATGAGGCCATGACTATGAAAAATTTTTAAAGTAAAATCTTTTAATAATTGTAAATGTACTAGCAAAATGTATTCTTGAATGTATGAATATATATATATGCGTGTGTGTGTGTGCATTGCAAATAGGCAATGTTCTCCGAGCATTGCACTGTGTATGTAATGAAGTAATGTTCTGACCCATCTGTGACCGACACCATTGAATTAAGAATTGTCCTTTTAATGAATCTATGAAAATTATGATGATTAATTTAGGTTTCGTAAGACTAAAAGCTTATTCATAATTGGTAAAATAAATTTTTAAAACTTTACTCCAGTCACCCCTAAAAAGATTGTAGTAACATGTAGAAATTTAGTAGTAACATGTAAAAGGACAATGATTATTCATTACTTTACCCTTGAACAGTAACTTAACTTGCATCTAATTGAACGCATTCAGTAAACATTAATTGATGGGAACTAAACCCGTTAAACGCAAGAAGTCGTTGGCAGTTGATACAACTACCTGAAACGCCTTTGCAAGCTTAATAGCAGCTACCATTCCTCCTTTCCTCACATGCTTTTTTCATAATCGTCCTGGTGCTGCTTTGTAACATACCATTCACGAAGAATCCAATGAAAATGGAGAAAATAATTAACATGACGAAAGAGAGATAATGTAAGAGAAAAATATTGGAAAGTGTATTTCGCTTTCCCTCATTATGTATATTAAATGCATTTTCTATTAAACTACCCTAAAGATTCATGCCACAAAACAGTTATCTTTATCTCCTATTCTATTGAAACAAACGAAGTTATGATGGAGCTCTGTATTTTACATCCTACTGCATGTCTTGTGAATATTTATATGTTTTCTCCTCACGACACAAATCTTCCTCAAAAGCCTGGATTAGTTTAAATCCCAAGATATAAAAATTTTTATACATTTTTCATTTCGCGATTCTTAAAGAGGCTCATTTTGTAACTCCTTTGCTGCTTGAATTATGTGTTTATAATAAATTGCATGAAAGGGAAAATATTTATTACGTTGCCATTCGTTGTGTATTTTAAATAATGTTTTCTCCTGAAAATTTCCTTTGAAAAAATTCTAAATATGTGGAAAGACTGTAACACATTTGTATTCGTCAAGCAAGTACTACTATTGCAACAAGTTAAATATTGCAAAATGCATATACTGTAAAGTAAGTAGTATTGATATAATTTTAATATTGCTTAAACTACCAGAAAATTTTCATATATATATATATATATATATATATATATATAAAAATACACACACACACACACACACACACACACATATATATATATATATATATATATATATATATATATATATATATATACACGTGTTTGCTTCTTATGCATATATCCAGGAAAGATAAGAATATTGATAATTTTTTTTACAATCGTCATATTTTTATCATTTTATTTTAATCACTCGTAACTGGTCTATTTTTTTTTTCAGATGTCCAGTGGAACCACTGATTTGCTAAGATTCCAGAGACCTTGTAGGGCTTACGCACATATACTACAGTATGTGACATCAATGGATGATCAATCCTTAATGAAGAAGATAATTTTTGTATTCATCCATGCAAGATTAAATCATAGGAATAAAACACGTTCATCAGAAAAACACGTTTTTGCCATTCTGATCATGGATTATGTTTACAATTTAATCAAGGATTTTTTTTTGCAAAACAGGTTGTAAGGAAGAAGACATGAAGAATCGTACAATTATTTCGAAATTGTTAACTTTGTTATTTATGTAAGGTCTTGTGCCAAAGATATGCTTATTCTATTTAGGAACTGGTGCACTGTTGAAAATGATACTCTGAAAGACGGCTCATGTGATATGGATGGATTTTTTTTGCTCCATTGAAAAGATGTGTTCTTTGATTTAGAAACTCATTCTAAAATGAATGTTGAAGGAAATATAAACATCGTTGCGAAACTTAATATTTCATGACATATTCTATAAAGTTATAATGAGTTGTTCTATATCAATTTAGAATGGGCTTTTATTTCAAGGATATTTATTCTCCACTTCGTGTTATTTAAGTAAAGTGTAGGAGTATGAAAGTGACGGGAGTGACACCTTTAGTAAACAGAGGCAAAATAAATAAATTTGGTTTATCTTTAGATACACCAGGTGAGCACTACTCCTGCAAAGATTTTGAAATACATTTACCCGTGATAAGAAATGAAACCTTCCAATTATTTTATTGCTATTTACCTTTGGCTGTGCAAGCATTTAAAAAAAGAGTTTTACCTGCATTACCTTAAGTCCCCATTTCAATTTAAACACTTAGGGTATGCTCTCATGGAAATTTCCCTTCTTCACTCCTTTAGGATTTCTTCATCGAAATTCGGAGGAATTCTCAAATTTTGTTTTGCATAACAGATAGCCAGTCCGCTTGGCAACGGTACGTGACCGATTGATTGTGTGTCAGTGTTTTTGAATTTACTGTCAGCTCACTAGGTCATTTTATCAGAAACGGTTAACCTTTTGGACTGTTAAAGTAATCAAGTTTACCAATCCCGGTTAATGTCTGTTTAAGGTTACAAGGGACCTTCAGCCCCTTTTTACTTAAATTTTCAACATTTTACTCTCATTTACTAGAAATTGAGAATAATTAATATTATTTTCAACTGCATTGAAGAATATTATTTTCTACTGCATTCACAAATAAGTATTTTGTGCAAGAATAAAACCTATTTTTCAAAAATTCTTCAAAAATGCTAGATTTTTTTGAATACGCAGGAAGCATTTTGAAAAATGCTTCATGCATATTACTCTTCTTCTGACTTATTGCAAATTTCTCAAGATAGTTCATGAGAATGTTTGTCACAAAACTTTGTATTAGTCTTTGAAACCGAAAATATTTTCCAAATTTATAGACCATGAAATAAAACAAAAGCTTAAAACAAAAAAAACAGGCACATTAAAATTAATTATTTATGGCTTTAGATTCCCACAAAATATCATTGCACAGTTATGTTTATATATGTACGATGAACTTATATTAAAAAATTTAAGGTTTTTAAATGATTTAGAATGCACATGGAGCATTTTGAAAGAGGCGAGAATTTTTGCAAA
The DNA here is from genome assembly GCA_907164885.2 of Dolomedes plantarius. Classification (NCBI taxonomy): domain Eukaryota; kingdom Metazoa; phylum Arthropoda; class Arachnida; order Araneae; family Dolomedidae; genus Dolomedes; species Dolomedes plantarius. The sequence goes on from OU015495.1 coordinate 73,304,391, forward strand.
TTTTTTGAAAAACAGGCATTATACTGCAAAAAATTCCTTATTTTGAATTCTAGCTGTCTTTAATGTAGTAAAAAATACAAATTATTCTCATCTTGTATATTGAGTTAAAAATTTAATGTTAAAAAATAACTGAGATTGAAGGTCCCTTATCCCCTTAAAAGTTTATAATTTATATCTTATTAACACAATGTTATTTATTAAAAATAGCTTATACTGCTAAATATCAATCCGATTCTAAAATTAAATTATCAGTAATTACAGTCGTATTCTCAATGCAAGAAGTAATTGAAAATAATATTTTGATTCTAATATCACCTTTAAAAAATCAAAATCTCGGAATAAGTATCCCATACAAGTATTCATTCAATAGCTATTACTGAACAAAATTTTTGCCCTATCGTAACTTTGGGTTTCAAATGATATATTGCTACAGCAATAAGTTTTGGCAATCTCCACGCGTATTCTGTTATTTTCCTTTCTAGCTTAGGATTGATGGTTTAACATTTTATTTCCCTTAGCAGCTCTCCACGATAAATAAGCTTCGAGTCTTAAGGGCATTCGTTATCATTCTATAATAGGGAATTATACATAGGAATATTTCGTGCCATTACACTTCTACCACACATTATTTGGAATTTCCTTTTAACTATATAATGGGGGAATATTTCGAGCATAAATAAAATGATTAACGGTATGGCATGCATTTATTTTATATATACATATATATATATATATATATATATATATATATATATATATATATATCTAATATATATATATATATTATATATCATTTATATATATATATATATATATATATATACACTGAAGTGCCACTGAATTTGGGATAGCAAAGCCTATGCAAATTGTGTAGCGCTGCTCATCATGTATGCGCAAGTGAGGGCGCTGTGGTAACTGCATATATAGCGTGTACTGTGGTTGTTGGAATGGTGGAAAAAAAACTATCGATCTGGCAAACTGCAAAGGACAATTAGCCTTGAGAGCCTAGCGCTCAGTGCGTGGTGAGAGACGGCTCAGGCGTATTGTACGTAGCCAGCGAAAACAACATTAGCTCAAATTACCACCCATTTAATGACGGTGCCGTCGTACAGTCAGTAAAGAGACTGTGGAACGCTCGCTTCACCGTATGTGTTTCGGGAGCCTTCGACCTACGAGAGTACCATTGCTCTATACTCGCCATCGGGCTGCACGTCTTGCCTGGGCAAGAGAGCACAGAGACTGGAGTGTAGAGGACTGGAAACGAGTAGCATGGAGTGATGAGTCTCGATTCCGACTACTTAACGCCGACGGGAGGCTGAGAATATGGCGTCAGGCTCATGAGGCCATGGATCCTGCATGCCTGGCTGGAACTGTACAAGGGCATGGTGGCTCAATCATGGTCTGGGGTGTTTTTTCGTGGCACAGTTTGGGATCTTTGGTGCGTGTACCAACCTCTCTCAATGCAATTCGGTACTTAGAGTTGCTGGGTGATCACCTCCATCGGTTTATGCTGTTCTGTTATCCGCACGGTAATGGAGTTTATCAGCAAGACAACTGTACCTCTCACAAGTCCCGGTTGGCTACTGGCTGGTTGGATGAGCATCCTCTTGACTTCTCTGTCATGATTGGCCACCTAGAAGCCCAGACTTAAATTCTATTGAGCATCTTTGGGATGTTTTGGAACAAGGCGTGAAAGGCCATCACACAGTACCAAAGAACCTTATTGAATTATGGACAGCTTTAGCCAATATTTGACAAGCCATTCCCGTGGAACGCTTCAAGAAACTTGTTGAATCTATGCCTCGTCGTGTGGAAGCCGTTATAAAGGTAAGAGGAGGCCCAGCCCGTTACTAGATAGGTATCCCTAATTCAGTGGCACTTCAGTGTGTATATATATTTGTCTGGAACATCTGGCCGGGGTCATTATGAGCAACAAGAACAACAACATAAAACTGCATTCGCTGAAACAGACAGTTAAAAGCCACACAGACTGCTTTACACTGAAAACATTTCTTTTGTAATAGTAAAGTATTATCATTCAAAAAGAAAAGTCATTTTTCAGTTTTTCACTCATTTATCCCTCTTTTACAATATTTGAATTCCTGAATTTTTGTAAAATATATAAAAATCTACTTCCTTATAAAACCTGCAAAACAATTAGAATTTATGAAGAACGAATCCTTTTATATACGTACAAACGCAATGGTAAAATTCCTTTATTGATATATTTTTGAGTTTATATAAGCTCATAATATCCTGTGTGGAACACAGACTGATTTAAACTGAAAACATTTCTTTTGTAAAAGTAAAGTATTATTATTCAAATAGAAAACTCATTTTTCAGTTTTACTCTTTTAATATATTTTAATTTATGAATTTTTGTAAAATGTATAAAAAACCTACTTCTTTATAAAACCTGAAAAACAATTAGAATTTGTGAAGGACGAATCCTTTCATATATGTACAAACGCAACAGTGAAATTCTTTTATTGATATAATTTTGTGTTTATAAAAATCTCATAATATCCCGTGTGGAAGAATGATGTAATTTATAACTTAATATAAACGCCTCATTTCCTTCTCATCTTGTGTTTATAGAAAAATATATAAATGGATATTCTGTTATTTGACGGAAGATAGTAACTGATTCGAATATGAAACATATTACTATGTTTCTTTCATTTTTTGGATTCTGTGTCCAAGTAATTGATTATCTGTGAAGTAGCTACATTAGGTTTTTCTGTTTGTAGTTTGGTTTAAGAAGGATGATAGTCGTTACCATCAAAACAAAAGGGAAGGTATTAAAAGAAAAACACTATGTTAAAGGCATTCTACATCCCTATTTAAAAAATTTATTGGCCGTTATGGATCTATTTATCTGTCCCTTTATGCATGATTACAATAATATGGAAATACAGTAAAATAATCAAGATTTACTGACACTAAACTAAACTGCCCCATTTTTTAAAAACGAAACTATGTGAACACGGTTAAAATTGAATAATATCTTAGATAAGTAAGTACTGAAAAAAAATTATTCAATAAACGCATCACTAATAATAACTTTTTCGCACTTTAAAAAAAAGGTGCTCAAACTCAATTATGATTCTTTTTTTAAGGAATGAGTTACTCGCGTATGGGGCAATATTTTTGCAAACTAATTAAACTTATGATTACAAGCATGTTTCACTTAATACGAGAGTTTAATTTTATCTATTTTTATCTAATTTTTTAGATTTATCCTGTTTCTTTTTTAAATGTAATTTTTTGCCTTTTTCTTTTACTTTTTAGATAAAATAAAATTAATAATTTTAAATAAAATTAAAAAAATAATAAAAAAATAATAAAAAAATAATAAAAATAAAAATGATACTTGGCTTGCCAAGGCATAAATCATCGCAAAATTTAATAAAATTAAATAAATACGTACTACTATCCCTAACTTCCTACTCTACTTTTAGCACACCTTGGCATCGATCGTAAACCATCCAAACTACTGTCCATGCAAGTTTACTTGCTCAATTTGCCTACTTCGAACTCACGGATCCTTAGCGCACCAATCACTTTTCTCCGTTTCTCTACCTTCAGACTAATCATGGTTCCCCGCTGTTTACTATCTGAAAGCCTGCACTAGAGGGCTTGGCCCAGGAAGTTCAGTTAGACCCATTTTCTTATGGGTCTAACTTATGGTAATTTTATATTTTTATTGTGGAGGCACTTTGTCGTCAGACATTCGTCTTCTGTTATTCACCACGGTTTGCTGGTTTCTTTTACCTTTCAGGGGCAAAAAACTTTCCCGTTTGCACTCTGCAGATATTTTTCCCGTTTTTTTTAACCTAAAGAATCTTGAAAAAATTTCCAATTAATAGTTGAAAATATTTTTACTTCTTAATCTGATAACAGATGGCAGTACTAACCCTTTTTCTGATCATTTAACTGGAATACATTGAATGCATGTGAAATATAGACTAGTTTTAGGAGTTTGCACTGTGCAAACGGCTCTCCTCAAAGGGTTAATATGCGAATGCCAATTAGGTGAGACAGCACTGCTCCCTATGATGGGACGACACGGAAACGACTAAGCCTTATTCTGGATTTGAACCCAAGCCCACTGCTTTGCAACTCAAAAGGCTAACCACTACACTATGCGGGCGGATAGTTTTTGTATTAACATCATACTTTTTTCCGATTTTTTTTCCATGCAGCATATTTATAATTAAAAAGTATTTCTGGCATGAAAATTACGGTTTTGATGTATTAAAAAAATCAGTATTTGTTTTATTGGTATTTAGACTGACAAACTATATTCTACGAATTCTACTTCAATTGCAAAAAAAAAAAAAAATAAATGAACGTAGGAAGTGATGACACTTAGTATTTTATAAGAATTTAGAACTAAAAGTTCTCTAGCTATATTGTGAGGCATGTTCCTTAAAAATGATGACCTTAACAGGGTAGTTTAAAAATCAGAGCATCCGTCTGCTAATTGGAAGATCTCCATTCGTGTCGCGATCCTGGCAAATAAATTACTATAATTATAATCCGAAAATTGGCAGCAATGAATATATTCAGTTGTTAAGATTGAATCGAAATAAAAATTATGAATTGGTACAGGGAAATCCAAACTAAGGAATAAATCCTGATTAGTGGACTTTAACAGCTAGAGAGAATACAAAGCATATCATACCTGTAATAAGTAAAACCGTCATAAACTTATTTATCACAAATGCCAAGCTTTAGCAATTAAGTAATTAACCTTCTGGATTCCCAATATTTCTGAACAGTACATTTTAAACTATTAAGTGTAGGGCATGTGTCAAAGTGGCAACTGTCCATCGAGCGTCCAGAATTATAGAGACAGCAGGCCGGGGAGTCCTTTAGTCCAATTTTAAAAAGATGGGCATTGAGACAATCGTGTCCTGTTAAAAGACGGAAGACGACAACAGCAGAACTACGTGGAAGGTCTGAAATCGACGTTCTCAGGCTTTTCCTCTAGCTAATGTAGATATGTCCAATTTAAATCTTTTCTCAAATTCCATTTAATGATAAAGTTTATCTGAATGAAAAGTCAAAGGATTATTTGTCCTCTGTAAAACAGTGGTACCTTTCTTTGCGAGGAAATCAGCTCTTTCATTACCTTCCACTCTGCAACCGTCATAAACTACCATGAGTCCTTCCTCAACAATCTTAACAAATGGTAATTTAATGTAGTAACAGCTTTTCATATGGTAAGTTTTCTTTATTTCTAAGCTCAGGTTTTATCTATATAATTCGAATAATAATATAACTATTTTTAACACGTGTTTATGTTCAGTTGAATAAAATTTTATCATTTTCAATCATATTTATTGCACTTTGAATTAACAGAATACTTAAAAAGTCAAGATGTTTTTGTCAAAAAATAGCAGTTTTTTTATTGTTTCCCAGATAAAGCGGCATCGTAAATTTATAACTTGATGTATTAAAAAATATAGTTTACATAAAAATTGTCACATAAATCGTCTTTATGCATTTACATCTTTTATGATTTTTATTAAGTTCTGATGTTATTTATTGATCAGTGAAATATTTCTGCTTTAGAGTCTGTTCGTACCAAATTAGATTAAAAAAAATACATTACAAGTGCACTTTTTGGAATCTTCTATAGGTCTCATATATTATTAAACACTTTATAATGGAAAAACTTTAGAGAAAAACTATCGTATTCAGAAGATTTAACTCTCTGTTTTAAAGTACAGGAAAACAATCTACATCCCATGTGTAAAATCAATTTTAACAGAGCAGCCTTATTATTTTTAAAGTATACTTTGATATCGATACTTTCAAGTATACTTTGATATTTTGTGTAATGTAGACAACCAAGAATTATGAAAAACTCGCATTATACAGTTCAAATTAAATCTGTTTTCCTTAATATAAATACTACATTTATAATGATTTATATTTAATTGCATAATTATTAATTAATTAATTGATTGATTACATTTAATAATTTATTAATATTTATTTCATCTTAATCGAAAAAAAACGTGGTTCCTCTTGTACGTTTATATACTTCATAAGAATTCAATTAAATGTTTCTTTTAAAAAATTCTAATACATACAATTACATTAATGTAAACCTTTCTATAGGTATCAAGCAATGTATTTGCTCTTATTAAACTAGGTTATACAAAGAAAAAAAAAATTGCGCAGTTTCCAAGTTATTTAATATATTTAATGGAATTATTAAAATTCTTCTGGCTTTTCTTAATACAAAGAGGTTTTTCTACATAACATGATTGATCGTGTGTTATGTTGAAAGGAAAATTCTCACTGTCACTAAACAAAATCGTTCTGGGAAATTTATTCATCATACTAAACATGTCATATTTTCTCAGGCAGACTAGGATTACCGTAACACATTAGCGTCGTATATACTTACATAGGAGTAAAATATAATTTCATATTCCGATAATCTTATTGAATACTGCCTAGGGAAAGGAAATGAATTGTAATTCTCGAGGAAAGTAAATGAATATTTTCTTTAGAAAATGGAAAAGCGTCCTTTAAAAGAATCTGCTGTTATATAGCTTTTTTCTGTAAATAATGAAGTAGTTAGGATGAGTGTCCCAAATATCCCCCCTGTGCCTAATATCACCTACTCGTGTTTCTAAAGCATGATTCGCACTATGTATGAGAAAATGCAGTAACTTCTTAGTTCTGGGTTTGTACTAACAACGGCGATAGCGACAACGCTCTTATCACTGACAACTGAAACTATATGGCGTCTGAAGTTATTTTGGCTGTTGTCTTCGTAAACTTTGGCTCCAAAGAATCAGAATCCAGTGAATGACCAGGTAGGTGCATTAAAATTCTAATTCTACTTATACCACTTGAAAGTGCATTAAACAGAGACTTTGCTAGCAACGCCTTTTAACAGGTGCTCCTAATTTCGACTGGCAGGTGGCAAGAGGAACAGAGGTAGGCGACATTAGGAACCGCTCTGGAGTTCACTGGAAATTTCAATTTGTCCAATTTAGTTACAGAACTTAAAGTGGCACTGGTTTTGGAGCTGACTGATCTCAGGATATCAAAGGAAATAGTTCTTAGGGATGTTCTTTGAGTTTCCAGTCTAATCAGAAACTAAAAAGTGGATGAAATATCGAAAAAAAGTTAGAGTAGGCGATATTTGGGACACCTACCTTAAATTTATTTTGGGTTTTTCTTTTAAAAACTAATTCATTAAGGAATGCAAATCGCGAAATGCAAAAGAACTCAAATTGTTAGAAATGTAAGCAGGAAATGTGAGGGAGAATGCAAGACCATAAATCAAACTTTATAATTTCTAACATTTCTACGAAAATTCTGTCCTCAGAATTTAAATGCTTTCTTTTCCGCGAAAATTCCTGTCCTATTTTCACATTCGAAAGCAATGAGTTTTCACGAAATTTAAACATTAAATTTTTTTTTTCCTCTCTTACGAAAAATTTTTAGTAATTCCGGACAATGAAATGTCTTTGCGAAGAAAATTATCAAAACGGGACAGTAGCTATTAATCAACGGCTTCTACATTTACAGACATCCTTTCCGCGAAATGTCCTTTCCGAGATTACTTTTGCTACAGAAATCGAACTTTTTGAATGCAATTGCTGAGTTCTTCACGGTGCTATGCCCCGCAGAGTATCTTTTCAAACCGTTCGGCGCGCCGACATATTTTTTAGTGCCAGGCGCCACTAATTGTGTCTGAAGTATCGATTACCACAACATTGAAGTAGAATTTTAAATGACAGTATTATGCCCGCGTGTGCTGGTACGTATGACAGTTTGTTTCTAGTTTGAGCTCAAATGAACCGTAGAGTACATTTTTCGACATTTGAACGAATAGCGATTAAATTAAATAACTGAAAAAGAAATTATTTTAGAATATTTCCTATTCTCTTTTGATACATGCAAAGAAAAATTTGAGGACCACTGAGCGTTTCCTGAGTTCAAATAAACTGAATTAGTGGGCACTCGTGTGCTTCACCATTATTAATAATATTTTTAATTAATTTCATTCCTTGCAAACGGAGTCTAAGTTTTAAACGACATTAAATTACTTCATCACATCTGAAGTGGGTAATTAATCCTTTTTTTCAGATTTTCCGTATTTCACGATAAATAAAAAGCATCAGAAATCTTATATATATATATATATATATATATATATATATATATATATATATTAGTATAATATATATCTATATATATATATATATATATATATATATATATATATATATGTATATATTTAAATATTCGTGCTTTGGGAGAAATTATCAGTCATTCGTGAACAGAAAGAAAGCATGTTGGCCTGCTTAAAATTTACAAATACCACTTGCTAAGAATTTAAATTATATATACCATAAAGGAAATTTATGTCATCTAAGTAAGTGTGTAGGAATCCAAGATATTTCCCAATGTATATTGTCCCATAGATCATGAATAATCATGCAAATCTGGCAAAAATTGCAACATGAGTTTCTTACACTCGCAAATGAATTGTAAACTATTGTTCCTGATCCTCGAATATGATGACCTGTGAAGAAGAAACTGCGAATAAGTGAATATGGAGAAGTTACATAAAATACAAGTTAAAAATTAATACATATATTATTTTCATTGAATTATATATTACTCTTGTTTCTCAATTAAAATAAAGTTAATTATTGAAAGCGCTATACTCAGGCTCTTAAACCGATTACAGAACCTTCCAGTATTTTCCTATATTTCCTATAACTTTTTTCTTACATTTTCTTTACCCTGCTCTCCAAAGCCCCTCGAAAGAAAAGTGAATTTTAACTGTAATCGTAACATCACTGGCTGCAATTTAATTATACCGCAAATATTTAAATGGAGAGTAAACTGTGGAGATAATGTAACTGGAGACTTTACCGAATAATCTAGCTTCCCTCGTTTATTTGAGTTTGTGGTTATTATTGAAACAAGTTGTTTCGGTATGTTCGGGAGTTTCTTGGGGAATTGTGAAATTGGGCTAGGACGTGGCCAGAAGTGTACATGTGTAAGTTTATATCGTGGGAAATTGCGATTTCAGTACTGAAGTGAAAATGCTGAAAGTCCCATTAGGGAAGGCAGATTTAGTACATTTTATGTTGAGTGGTAACAAGTGTTGGCTGGCTAGTGTAACGGCCTGCACCTAAAATTTCGATGTTTTCTAGAGCAAATGAAGTTGCTTTCTCGCTATACATGAGTTGTTCATAAAAATAACTCAATACAACAGATGCGCATTCTCACCCGTGTAAATCTTAAAAATAAACATTAAAAAAAAATTCGGAGAAATACAGCCTGTAATCAAATAACAAATGAATTAGAATAACTGCATTAGATATATTGCAAAACCGATGCAAGTATTCAAAGAGGAAATGAAAGGTTTATCATTTAAATTGGTCTTACAAACAACATTTCTAAGCTTTGAAAAAGAAAGTACAACTTAGTCCGTTAGAAAATGGCTAAGTACATTGAGGTGCCAGAAAAACGGGGATATCAATCCCATACCTGATAGTTACACATCTGGATCTCAGGACTGTAGAAACACGACGTGGCAGGGATTCCCTGAGCTTTCTGGGGAAGTCTGTAGAAAATGAGAACACCATGTCTCCTGAAGATCGTTCCCCAATGCTATGATATTTTTAGATGGCGGATCTCTTTGAACGGATTATTACATGGCATCTTACATATGTTCAATAACGTTGGGATCTAGGGGAAAAGGGGGCCATTTCATATTCTAAAACTAGGATGAGTGTTCCTCTAACCATAATTTGGTGGCTGTGGACGTGTGTGGGGACACATTCTCTTGTCGAAGGGCGCCCAAACTCATGAGAGGAGAGTGAATGCAAGACTTGAAAGCTGAAACACATCGGAGAGGGTGTGAACATGATGTTCACCAGTCAGAAAAGTTGTATGAGGTGTCCTAATTCCGGCCAGCTCAAGACACCTTTTACCATCACTGAGGGAGCACCAGCCAGTACAGTCCCTTGTCTACATGCTGAATACATTGATTTAGGGCGTGTTTTCACAGGTGGACCTTTCCATCTGCCCTAATAAGTTGGAAATGAGACTCCTCCTACCAAGCTACTCGTTTCCATCCTTCCAGAGTCCAGGGATGGTGTTCCCGAGCCAAAATGGAGTCCAGAGCTCTGCTTCATTAGGAAAGCAACGGCTCTCGGGTTGGGCGTTGTTTAATAAAGCCAACATCTGTAAAGTATTCACCATGATGTTAGTAGAGGCCTTATTATTGCATTACGACGTTATTAGAGGCAATGTTGCAATCCTTTCTAATGAAATAATTCTCAACAGATGACGCCGATCACGATCCTCCAGAGTTTTTCGACGGCCACCCTGTAGCCACAGGTTCTATGTTTCATTGGAATTCTTCTATTCAAAGTGTACCCTTGCATTGATCTATCGTAAAAATGAAAACTATATATGTATCTCTGAACTACCATGACCCATCTTGCGAGCACCAACTATCGTACCTCGCTGAAATTCGATAATATCACCTCCTATGCTCACTGAGCAGTAAGCTTTTTACGCGACTACAGATGTCTCTCTCTTTATATACGCTGCTTCAGGACGAAGCCGTTGTCGTGAAAGTGTGTTTTCCTACATATGTCGAAGGGGTTCGTCTCTCTCAATTATACTGACACTTCGGTGTATTTTACTATATGAAGATATTAATAAAACAAACAAAATAATCATATACTTTGAATATAATGCAAGTAAAAAAATTTCATTTTTACATTTAAAAGAAACGATAGAGTAATACTGAGATACATAAGAAATTTGACTTATAAAGCAGTTTTTAATTTTACAAAACTAACCGAATATGGAATTTTTAGCTGAGCCCAACCAAACACTTATACGCACTTTTTCCATGCAAACTATTAAAACTTTCCCCAGGAAAAGATTTAAAGTTTTAACGTCTAAATAAGTTTAAGAAATACTACACTTTTGAAAATATTACAGGTTCATCTTGTAAAAGTTTTTGGTAAAAAAAATTTCTGGATAAAATTGTTCTAAGCTGAAATGCTCTCTTTCTGCTAATGTTCAAAAAAAGATAAAAGTGTTTTCATGCGTCACTTTTCTGAAAAGTTATTTCAAACTTTTCTTGGAACCTATGAATTTTTTCATCAAGAATTAAAAGTTTTTTATGAAAAAACTAATGAACTTTTTAATTTCATTTATTTTATATTAATTAAAAATTTGATCCTTAACATTTCAAATCCAGTGACATTTCTTTTTCTGATAGTAAGTTTATAATCTTTAATGCATATTCTTTTTCGATTCTTTCGATACTTATACCTAAAATTTTAGGTAAAATGAAGTAACAATTAATGGAAAATAGCTTTTTTTTACCTAATTTTGTTGCAAAATTTGAATTTTCTATGTTTACAGTGAAATTTCTGTTTGTCAGCCAAAAATGGTCCCGATAAAAAGTGATCGTTTTGAGGAGTGGCTGGCTTGAGAAGTTTATATATACATTCATATATATATATATATATATATATGTGTGTGTGTGTGTGTGTGTGTGTGTGTATTCATAACTTTTGTTAAGGAGAAAGATATATTTTTTCTAATAACTCAAGTGGGAATTGATTGCTGTTAAATTAAGTCACTGAAGGATGGAAGAGTAATAGAAATATCAATTACATATTCACTGTGCTATATACACTTCCTTGCATAAAGTTACAGATAATAACCATATGCATATTGTTAAACCCTACAGGCTGATTCATAATGTTGCGTCAAAGATTTTTTAACGGGTTGTCTAAATTTATTAATTATTAATTATATAAAAAAATATATAAACCATTTTATTAAGTAACATAAAACAAATTTCTGAGATTTTTAATTTATCTTTATTTTTAGTGTTATCTCACGAATTTTCAGTAAATGAATGCATTTCATATATTTAGAGTACAAATCAAATTCATAAAAATATTTATCTGAAACATTTATCCTAATGCATGTTTTTGTATAAGAGTGTTCTAAATAATGCTGATATCAATACACCAATAAGATATAAAAAAGAAATAATTAATCGCAATTTATATGTTTGAGAAAAAACGTTTATTCTCTTCATAAGAATGGTACAATAAGCAGCGACCTTTATAAAGACAGTCATGATCAATCACAAGAATATTAGGCACTAAATAATGAAAAAAATCCAGATACTGAATATTAGGAAATCCTTAAATCCATTCTAATTATATTTCGTAACATAGCGAAACAAACACTGAATCGCAAGTAATTACTTCTAATCGATTATAGATAGCAGCAATTTTAGACTAGACCATTATTGATTTATCCATCTATTTAAATTACACACCACATCATTTTTTTCAAATGCATTTAATTTGTATTCGAATAAGCATTTACGTTTCTTTATGTGCAGTTACTAGGATTGAATGTAATTTAATTTCAGATATCCAATCATTTTCTGCTTGAATTATACTAAATGGTTCCTGAACACAAATAAAATAAGGGTTATAAAATTGTCACTGAGATAAAATGCAGCTGTTATAGTAAAGCTTCATAGCAGACTACAGCCCCATAATAGACTACAACTAAGCTTGAATTATACTAAATGGTTCCTGAACACAAATAAAATAAGGGTTATAAAATTTTCACTGAGATAAAATGCAGATCTTATAGTAAAGCTTCATAATAGACTACAGCCCCCCTCATATCGTACGTTCTAACACAGCAGGAGAAAAAATTAAATATTTTCAGAGACAGCTGCATTTGAAATAATTATAAGCTACATTTTTCGATTTGCAAGAAGAGTTTTAAGTAACATTTTACCTGCGCATGCAACTTAAGTAAGCTAGACTTAACGCACAACAATATACATTTTAATCTCAGTATGATATAATGTAATATGCAGTACCAAGAACTATCCAAGCCACCGTGAGATATTGCCATTCACGTACCAAGCATAACCCATATGGGCTCATTTTTTCCCATTTTTCTAGACCTAATTAATACTTAATTGTTTATTACTCAGTGTAGATTTATGAGCATCTGATGATTTTTGATAATTTTTGATAATTTTTTTAGGAGCATTTAATAGATCATATATTTTTTTCGCTAAAATGCATGCATAGACATCATTATACAATCCTCGAATTTTAAGTTTTAGAGCCAAGTTAAAATTCGAGGTTAAGTCATAATTGAAATGAAAATGATTATCGATTCTACATTATAAAAAATCTATAATCATATAATCATTAATTTATTAGACAAGGTGGACAGGATGGGGATCATATCCCCATACTGATAAAAAGTCACGTTAAAATATTTTTGAGATCTCAAATATTCCCTATCATGTCTGATTTGGGAATATCCGAGGTAGATAGCCAGATTCCTGAGTCATGAGGCATTAATGCAAAACTTCTGAATTGATTTGTGTGATATTATAAATATGTTTACTCCCCTGATTAACAACAGGAAATATTCTACTTATATTTGTTATGCATAATTTATGCAATGTGTCAAACGCCAAATTGCTCACCCATCAAAATAAAGTAAAAATTTCCTGTTTTTAATGGCGATTATATTGTCATTAGAAACTCAAGCAATTAAGTTATGGAGTTACGAAGAATAAAGCCTGTTTTATGACAGAAAAATTTATCTTTCTTCTTCAGGTAATATTTTAAACCAAGATTCTTCTCCATAAATTAGCTTATTATTACCACTTTTGTCCCCTTTTGAACTGGTGTTAATAAATTTAGGCTATTAAATTTAGTTCATGAAAAGACTAATAGCAATTCCCAACAAATTTATACAGTAATTTCGTTCAATATAATGTAAAATATGCCTAAATATATTTCAATGGAGAATCTACGATACATATATGGCGCAAAATGGCCATTTATACTAATTAAACCATCTATGAGTTCAGTTGTCGTGAATAATTGAAAATGATAATTCTCAGTGCAGACTGTTAATAGCCTATTTAAAATTTCAGGGTCGCCACACGGCATTTAAACGTAAATAATAACGTTCCTTTTGTGATAAATGAATAGAAATATGTGATACTCTATTTATAACAACTTTTCGAGTTCCGTTATTTGCAATTTTGCAGATATGTTGCATAACTCAAATTATCTGAGAAATAAACAACTGATGTGCACATAGATTCAGACTTTCATTTTAAATCGTAGAAATTTTAAGGAATACAAATTCTACCATTCTTGATGAATAAATAGTACGCTAATTAAGAAGTCTTTATAAGCCGTTGTAATTAATTTGCTTTTGAAAGTTTTAATACAAGTCATTCCATTCCTCTTAGACCTGTCATATAAGAGACGTCATATGGATGTTAAACTAGGAAGCTAGACATTAATTATCCATTAGAATCTCATTTACAACCCTTCTTGAGATTTGTCAAAGTAGTCACATATATGTATTAGGGTTAAGTGGTTATTTGATGACAGATAACGATCGAAATATGGGTATTTAAATTATACTTATGAATCCCTAATAAAGCGAGGGCATGTGTCAAATAATTTTTTTCTATGGAAATAAAGCAACATTTTTATTGTTTAAAAATGTTGATGCGTGCACACACACACACGCAACGCACGCATACAGTGTTTTTCCGAATTTGACCGACAAATTCAGAGGGGTGATAGTAGGCATCAAGACAAGCAATAATCACATAGGAATGTATGACCGGAAACGCAAACCTGACGCTGGAGGGCGCTATGTACTTAATCGGACCATACCCCCTACCAACCCCACTGGATGGCCGGAAATATCGCAATTTTCTGGAGTAGATAGAAAACTCGATAGCAAAACAAAATCACATAGGAATGTATGACCGGGAACGCAGACATATCAGAGGATAAACAAAGATGCAGAAATGTTGACTTTTCTGCATCTTTGTTTATTCTTCAGAAAAATGCGATGTTTCAGTCCATCCAGGGGGGATGGAAAAAGGTATGGTCTGATTAAGTAAACAGCACCCTCCAGCGTCAGGTTTGCTTTTCCAGTCATACATTCCTGTGTGATTAGTGCTCGTCTTGATGCCTACTATCACCCCTTTGAATTTGTCCGTCGAATTCGGCAACACCCTGTATATTAAAAATATACATGCATACACATACAGACACACACAGACATACACAAATACACACATTTATATATATATATATATATATATATATATATATATATATATATATATATAGCCACAAGGTTTGAGTCCTGCGATTAATGTATATGTTTGTCTCCCTGCATCCAGTAGTCAGGTCTAGATTGGGTTTAATTTATCTAATTCTTGTATAGTAAATACTTTTTTACAGTCACTTCTTAATTTTTTCAGAGTGATGAATAACGGCCAGAAATTAAGTATATATGTATACAAGAAAGTAAGTTCCTCGTGCTTACTGGCTAATTTAAAAAAAATATTTTATTTCTTTTTTTGAAAACTTAATGAATAACATGCAGCAGGAATATTCAGTAGTTTGATATGAATAAAATATGTGCATTGCTGTAATACTTCGGTGATTTTACGATCAATCTTTGAAATTTATTCGAAACTAAAATACTTAGAATTAAAAGAATGCTTTTTCTCATAAAACTATTTGAAGAACTAATATTACCATAAATGAAAAGGTTACATTTTTACGCTCTGAAAGTTTTATTATAAGATAATTTTTTCCTTATTATTCATATCAAAAGTTTAACATATCCTAAGTTAATTGAATAGAGAATGAAACAAACTCAATTAAATTTAGTTACATTTAAAAAGACACAGATGGAATTAATCTGTGTGTATTTAATTTTACAGCATTTTAACTATTTGTAAAAATATTTCTGTTTCATCAACTTCTGTATTCCATATATTTTTGTAATGGCAGGAATAATCTTACTGTCATAAGAAATTCTGTAAAAAATTTAAATCCCCTTTTAGACACGAGTGCAAGCTAAAATTCTGTGAGACCTGAAAAAAGGATTAATTAAGCATAATTTTGTTATAATCCTTTTCCTACTTTAATTTCCTTTTGTTCTTTGCATTGTTTTCCTTTTTATGTCTAGTTTGTAATGATTTGAATGTGAAAAATAAATTTTTCCTTTTCTGCTCACGTGATTATAGTCTTTTCAAGAAATGTCTTCTTCATTTACTTAAAGTTTCGATACTTAATTTAAAACTATAAGAGGTAGTGCAGTGTAGGTTTAACACAATTTATTTCTATACCTTTACGTAAATTTTTCAACAAGTATTTATCATTTTTATACTGCTACAATGTGGCCATATCATGAAAAATCCCAAATGAAAATTGAAATTGAAAAATGCTAATAAAAATACCCATGAACACTACTAAAATATGATCAAATGAGCATCATCCTATCTCTATGTGGATAACATACGTAATTTTGATTTAGGCGTAAATTTTTATATTTTTTGCCATACTGTTCCAATAGTCGTTTTCTGAGCTCCGAATCTTCGAAATACTTTGGACAGCTGTCATTAAAGGTCATCAACTAAGCCTCAGTATGCTTACTCGGTTACATGGCGTAGCTAAAGGATTCATTTTTTAGTAATATTATACAAGTAAGCTGTTATGACATACTATTTTGATATGGTTAATCAAGGAAGAGTTAATTTCCTCAGCTCTTCATAGAAAATGAGGTGGTCATGCTTCATTAATCCGGAGGGAATCATCCAGATCCATCCAGTACAGACATCCATATCCAGTCCAGATCATTCGATCTTGTTCAAGCTTCAGTTTAACAATTTAACCCCGAGAATTGAGAAGTATCTATCGAAAGGTACTTCTTTGTATGAATATTTATTTCATTATAAAAGTTATAGCAGCTTTATTTATTTAAGGGAGCACGGAACCTTGAAGCTCGACGAAATTGCTATAAATATGATCTAATTCTAACCACAAGAACTCAAATAATACTAGAAAAAGAAATTTTCTTTCTTTAAACATATAAAGTACATATCTTTAAATATGTCATCTATAAAAATGGAAATTATAAATGCATAAATAATTTTCAAATTAGCAGTTTAGAATTTTATATGATTAACTGCTAATTTTGAGTTTGTGTGCAGCATTACTTTTAAATTATCAATAGAAAACTGATAAAACTACACTCATATGTATATTTCATGGTACTGTACATTTTAAAACCCAAAAAATGTGCAATTCTGGAATACTTTTTTATGTGGGAAAATGATGCAAATAATTATCATAATTTTTGAAGTTTTCGAATTTTATGCTCAGTTTTTAATTAAAATAATATTTATTATAATTTATTTGGTTTTACATTATGGTAAATATAGTACAAGTGCATTCTGACCATTAATTATTTTCTGTAAGCATATATCTCAATTTTATGATGCACGCAGCACTTTATGATTTTAAATCGCTAGTTTATCATATAAAATTCTAAACTGCTAATTTGAAAATTATTTCTAGATTTATAATTTTCATTTTTATGTATGACATATTTAAAAATATGTACTTTATATATATACTGAAAAAAATTTCTTTTTCTAATATTAGTTTAATTTTTTCGGTTAGAATTAGACCATATTTATAGTCATTTCGTCGAGCTTCAAGGTCCTGTGCCCCTATAGAAAAATAAAACTACTGAAATAAGCTTTGCGTAAGTTTAAGTTAGTTTAGGTTTTAAAAGTATGAAAGCTCCAAAATATTATTTAATTCTACAAATATTTCAATTTTACAAACATGTTTTACTTAACAATAAATCTAGAAAATTATAAATAATAGTCTAAATATGAGCTAGTTTCTTTGTCTTTTTTAACAGTAATTGTTTGTTTCATTGAAGCTTTTGGCAAATGGAATGCTACCTGTATGTCCAGAGAAGTGTAAGATACGTAAGCATTTTAAAAAAATCGAGCAATTAACGTCATAAAGCATTTTCTGGAAGTATATAGCAATTTATTCCTCCATTTATAAAACTGAAAGTGTAGATAAGGTTAACAAATGCAAGAACAGTTTCTTGTCGAAAAAAATATTGTTTAATAAACGAGGTATTTCATTTGGAGGCAGCCTGTTCACTAATTTGCTTATATGTATTTTTTCCCAAGCAAACAAAGTTTTGACATAAAAGTGCGCGCAGCTAATGTTTATCGTCATTAATCCATGGTGGCAATTGATTAACAAGTTCCTATTAAGTAACTCTTAATAGGATCATATAAGTACTAATTTTACATATATATTTCTGGAGCATAGGTAACACGTTCCTCTGATTTTTTTGGGGGGTTATATTTTTCTTTTTGTCTTTATTGGAGTAAATATATAAATGTTCTAGTGCATCAGTAATGGAACAAGTAACATGTAATTGACTTTCAAAAGCAATTATACTCTTACGTAAGTGATTAGAAAGAAATGTTGAAGAAAGAACTTAAAGGTAAGATATGGATTTAATACGGTAACCATCAAATACCCGATATTTGATGGTTATATACAGTATGGATTATATACAGTAGCCCTGGACGAGAGAGGGAAGGGGGAGTGTTTACGTCATATGGTAACCATAACTATGCACGATTTTAGAGAGTGACTAAGAAAAATTAGGTATGGATTTTTAGGATTAGACTTGTACTGGTAGTTAACATATTGACTGACAGAATTTCAGTTATAAGATTTTAGAAAACTTATACTTTAAGGAGAAAATGTTAGCATAAGTGAACCAAAAAATTTCTAAAAATATATTTAAAAAAAGGATGTATGGGAAAAAAGAAAAAAATCTGATTTATCTAATTTTTGAGCTCTTCTCGATGATGTCCTTTTAAAAAACCGAATTGAAAGAGCTTGAGTTTTCCCCAACCTTCCATAGGACATTCCCCCTTGAAAAGAGGGGAAATTTTTAAAGCTTTATCTTCCCTTAGGCTTCTTGAAGGGACCATGAAAATATATCATCGGTGCTTTGCTATTAAAAGAGCGTAAAAGGAGGAGAAGGCAATAATAAAATAAATAAATAAATGCTGGCTGCTTTCCGCCGACACAGATGATTCACGATTGAAAACGGGTAGTGGGAGCATTAATGGAAATAGAAAAGAAAAGTTAACAGAAATCTGAAAAGTTTGAGACGTGAACATGTGTATGGAGCAATTTCAGGATGACTTTAGAATGTGGTGTTAACTTATAAGGTTTAATACATGGTGGAATAAAATAAAATATTTTCTCACTAATTTTAAATGAAATCTTTTTAAGAATGCTCCGGATGATTAACTAATGTTGGACTAACTTCTATAAACATTTTACGCTGGAAAGCCTTACACACAATTGTGTCTGAGAAACAATCACAACTGAAATCATTATATAGTACTTATGGACAATCACATACATGTCTTCTATAAAGACAAGCATAAGGGAGGAGCATCTGTACAGATGATGTGACCTTTGATGTGAATGCGCCGTTACATTAAAAAGTCCAGATAACCTAACTTCTAGAATATTAAGATGTATTCAGAACATCCAAAGGAACCTACGGAGTGGTGTGAAATGGTATCCTGCATCATAATGGACCCTTCATAATGATTTACAGTTAGAAATAAGCTGTAAAGCAAACAGTTCTCTTTATTGTACACACGTTGCTTGAGAGAGAAAAGTGTAAATGATTATTTGTCTTATCAAGTGACAAATGATGTATCACATCGTATCGTATCGTTTGTTACAGTGTATCATATATAAGTATCATATCGTGTCTAAAACTATACTTCTGATAATCTATACTCCCTTCTGTAAATATTTAAGCAATATAGACTAATAAGTAGATTACGATTTGAAAAGGACAGTGATGAATTCTGTAGAACTCTTTGATATGTTTTTAAGCCGTATAAGCGGTATTTACTTGGGATACTATAAGATAATTAAACACGCGAGTAAGAATTACTTTTAAGAATTTCGAACAAACTCATCAAACGGTTTATATCTAGAGTGTTCTATACAGCTGCTCTCATGCTGGTGCTGATATCCTGTTATTTACAAATCTACAGCATCAAAACTTTTCTGCGGTAAGTGTTTATATTTATTTGATGGGGTGTTTAGTCGCTATATTTAGTAGGTATGCTTAGTATGTTTCGGATGACACTATGTTCGGGTGTAGAAAATAATGATAGAGCAAAAATGCAATCATACCAATTGTGAATTTATTTTAAAAATGTCGTGAATGATATTCCATTAATAAATATTTAATATATTGCGTATTTAAAATCGTCACTCTTTATAAATTCGGTATATGCCCAATTCCGAAATCCAAATACAATTTTAAGTTTATAAAAACTTTACGCAATACAAAATATATTGTTTCTTTGATTTTTTTCGATTGTTTAGAAATATGATTATTTTGGCTAAAAATTATCAATAGTACAATTACATGTACAGAGATTTTTGTAAGCAATATAATCATGTTTCTGGTAGGAAACGTAAAAAAAACTTTGCCGATATTTGAAGTGCACAAAACAGACTATGCATTAAAATGTATGCGAATTTTTTCGACAAATTTAAATAGTTTGTTTTATTGATATAAATGTCCCAACGAGTCTTACATCGCGCCTGATTTCACGATCCTTCAGAGACGCAATCTAGACTTTCCACGGAATCTAAAACAGATTTAAATTTTCACTTCCCCTGGAGAATTGACAAGATGGATCACCAGTGATTTGCTGGAGAGAATGGAATAGAATGGGAGGGAGAAGTATATAAAAAAGTAGGTCTCAGGAGAATTCGATAGTGATTTCTTTTCAAGTTGGAAAGCATGCATCAGAGATGAACTCTTTGAAGAGCCAAAATGCGCATCGAGAAGAATATGTCAACTGTATAAGATAAACCTTTGTGATTCGGCCAAAATTTCTACTTTGCAAGACCGGTCATAAATAATAGCCATTTTAAATTTTCAAACTTTTATTATTGTGATGAAAATATATTATCTATTACAGAATATATATATATATATATATATATATATATATATGCAGGCATGCCGAGCTGTCAATCTTGTATGGTTTATCCGTAAAAATATATGCATGGTTTGTGCAGTTCTTATTTTTCCGCACCAATAATTCCGAAGGGCCAATATTTCTGCTATTTGCAAAAGGGGGATGAGAGGTAACTAACATTTTCCCGGTACTATTTCAAAGATGTCTGCCTGATTTCTATATTGCCGTCAAATTGACGGCTTTCAGTCTTAGTAGGTATACAACACATTTTCATCCCCTCTTTACTATCGAATATAATTTTGTAAATGTGTGTGCATACTTCGCGTAAAATTACATAAAGTCATAAAATTTCAGAAGTCTGAGGACATAAAAACAGGCATGACGCTCAATAGTATTTCCGAAACTGTCAAAATGAGGTCTCTCAGCCGTCTCTCTAGTGTTAAATCACAATGTTGGCATGGAATTTTGCTACTGCTCGGAATCGACTTCACACTGCAGGCCCCTATCTAATTAATGCTTTCGTAGAAAAAGGGGACTGAATCACTCTCAACCAATCAGTTAATCTTTTCATTCTTGACGATGACCCAGAGACAGGTGCTCACATATCCCTCTTGAAAAATGCGAGTTCGAAGTAGAAGCTTTCTGATGCAGTCCTTGATAAACGTGTAAATTTCGATTACGATAATACAAGTTGCCCGTGGAAGAAATACTTTTGTGTCCAAAGGGATAAAGAATATTGAGTTCTGTCAATGCAATGCCATGGTCAGCTGTGGATAGGTGAAAACTGCTGCTGATGTTTACCGTCTTACTTGCAACTACGATCGACTTGTAATGCGTTTTTTTTTTTGTGGGGGGGGGGGGGGTTTCGGAAAAAAGCAGTGAAACGTGATATCCGTGTCACAGTTAAATGGTAAAATAAATAAATACATGTATCATAAATATTAAAATATATTATAAAGGAAATTTGCTTGCAATACTTGCAACACAAAAACTTGCATTTCAAATGTAGTTTCAGTAATGACTTTATACTATCGTTTAAATACTTCAAAAAAGATGCATGGTAATTCAACCATAGGAAATTAAATTCATGAATTTTTTAAAAGTTTTAGGCCAAAGTTTCGGATGTGAAATCATTTATTTTGATTTAATCTAGCTTTTTGACTGATATTTTAACTTGATGTTTATCATGAAATACAGTTATCTACTGTGGAAGACATGTTACGGTAATCCCAGGCGAACTTTTTATCTATAGATTATACAAATTTATTTTTAATCATCTTTTGACATAAACATAATTCTTTTATGTTTATACACACACACACACACACACACACACACACACACATATATATATATATATATATATATATATATATATATATATATATATTCTCTAGCATTTTTGCCCAGCGTTGCCCGAGTCGATATATAGATATAAAATTTTTCATGCATTCCATCAAAAAAATACTGGGCTGCACCCCCTGCTCTTCAAGTTCATCTGCCCAGACAGAATGCGCTTAGCGCGTTTCTACTGAAATGATATACAAACAATAAGAATGAAAGAAACTTTGAGCCTGCGGACCTTTGTCTGATTTTATTGAGAATTAATAACACCGTGTAGCGTGATTCGCACGTTTCGATTGAATAAGTTTACTGTTTAATTATATTTGTTAGATACTGTTGAGTTAGATTTAATTAGATTTGTTTGATCCACTGTTTAATTAGAAGTAAGTTTTATAATTTACATTTGACTGTATTATATATTTTTCCCTTAAAAACGCACTTTTTTCCACATCATCCCAGAGGTTAAGTGCAAGATGCGTCATCCCCTTTATATAATCAAAGTAAGGCGGGATTCCCCATGAAGCCTATTTTTCTTAAGCTTGTATGGTTTGTAAGAAATGTTTTGAATCAGATTGTAGGGTTCGCGTGTTGCTCAGATGCAAATTTGTGGTAGCTGCGCAGTGTACGCCAGTCGAAGTGAGTTCGGAGCAGGTGTCTGGTCTATTTAAGTGACACACGCTGAGTTGGCAAGAGCCCAAGAAGGGAGTGGAGATTTGTACGGTAGTACGTTACGCTATTAGTAGAGATACGAAAGAGTCGAGAAAAGTTAGATTGAAGGTGATAGCGGTATTTAACTGATAGAGCACGTATTAGTATTTTGCCTAGGTGGCTGCACGATTTCCATAGTTAGTTCAGAGCCCGATGGTTACGGGTATTGCTAGTGAACGTATATTCTGCCTGAAAGGGTTCATTAGGAGTTTAAAGTTCAGTTTCTTAGTACCGCAAGTTGCGTTATTACCAAGTTGCGTACTTTTGTGTTATTATTTGAAGCCCCAAGTTGGTCTATGTTAATCTACCTCTACGTAGAAAATAAAGGAATTATTTATATTTATGCCTATTACTTTAAAGCGTGCCTGGACCGTTAGATGATTCACAGGGTACATAAGAAACAGAACAATATAAGATGTATTACGTGTGAGTAATGTTCTCAAAGGCTCGGGTTGTTCTGGAATTGCAGGCAATTGTACTTTCCCATTACTGCAACACATTCCTGGTGATTCTCTAGACCACATTTTAGCACCACAGCTGTCACATATGCTCGACATTGATCCAATACTTACTTCATTAGCAGATGCATAATTTCATTCTGGATTATCACAAAGATTATCTGGATATCACAAAGCAGAGCCAGGAAAGATGTGTTTACCTGGGGAGCCAGGGACAAAGGTCTTTCCCAACCCTCTTCCTCACGCGCATTGGAATTTGACCCCCAGTTACCCCGAAACCAATCCTCTTAACGCAGCTGGTTGTGGTGAAGGGTCTGTATCCACAGGGGGTACAGGCATCTCTTAGGGGCACAAAAAATCGTTAAAAAATTAATTGAAAAACTAATTGAGCCCCGAATTTCGTTTTTCCTGCATCAAGTTTCTCGGGTCCTAAACGTTAACTGTGCCGAATTTGGTCCCGGTGGGTGAAACAGTCTATGATTCTATAGCGGACAAACAAACAGACGAGATCTTTTATATACATATATATATATATATATATATATATATATATATATATATATATATATATATATATATATATACACTGCTCAAAAAAATTAGGGCAACAAGCGAAGAAGTTAAGAAAACCGTGCGAGACAGCCACGTATTGCATAAAATGGACAGCACACGCGTATCAATGCGCAATACAGAAAAAAAAGAAGTAAAAAAAATTGTAATTAAGCTTTAATTCTTTGAAAATATGGAAAAAACATGAAAAGATGATTTAGGGCAACAATTTGGCTACATGTAAACGATAAAAAAAAGTATTGTTTAGAAATGATGCAAGAGTTTTAATATGGCGTGTGGTCTCCTCGAACAGCTAAGGCTGCGGCACACCTGTTTTCCATGGATGCGATGATTTTATCGAGAAGACTTTGGAGAATACTGTTTCACTCCTCAAGAAGTGCAATCTCCAAATCTCGGAGAGTAAGAGGAGGCCTTGGTCTCGCAGCAATGCGTCATCCGAGCATGTTCCAAAGCACGCTGGCCATTCCATACACTGTATTGTTTCAGCTTCAAGCATGTTCTCCACAAGACGAGCTGTATGCGGTCTGGAATTATCATGCTGGAAAGCAAAGGAATCTCCAATGGCTACAGCGTATAGTATGGCATGAGGTCTGAAAATAAATAGTATGAAAACATACTTCAAAAATCAAAGTATACTTAGTCCAGACGGGTTATGTAAAGTTATGAGTCCACGGTTTCATGAACTCGATGCATGTACTGGTATGCATGAGTCCGTCGAAATGTCCACACTTTTGAACATCATAGGTGTCGTTGGGCTTAAGTTTAAAGATCTTGTAGGGTCTGAGGAACTTTGGATGGAGTTTTAAACGAGGTCCGAATTGAGTGCGTTTTATGGCGACAAGACCGTGCAACTTGAACTTCGGAGGTGTTTTTCGTCGTAGATTGTAGGTTTTGCGGTTTTCGGCTTGGACTCTTAAAATCTGTTGTTTGGCGTCTTTTCGGAGGTCGCCGCGTGAATTTATAAACTCAATTTGTAGTTCGGCATTCAACAGGTCTGTGATGTGGAGATTGTTGCAGACACGCATTTTTGTACCGAAAAGCAGTTCAAAAGGAGTCGTCTTAGTGGACGTCAGCCACATGTGTATACCATTTCGTAGGATCTTGGATGGACAATTTGGATAAAACTGAAATGATTATAGAATTGAGGCATTCAACCTGTCCATTTGCGCGAGGAAGACCTGTGGTTATAGTCAAGTGCTGGATGTTCTCATGGTCGCAAAAATCTTTAAAGGCATTGGACAAAAATGCAGATCCTCGTTCCGAAATAATACGGACGGGGTATCCAAACACTTGTTTTATAATTTCTAGTTTAGAGAGTACTTCTGCAGTGTCAGTTGATTTCGTCGGGTAAAGCCACACAAATTTGGTGAAACTGACGATAACGGCGAATATATATTTATATCGTTTAGAAGTAGTAGCGAGAGGACCAAAGTGATCGACATGATATGTATGGAGTGGGGTATCTTCTTTTGGTAAAGGGTGTAGGAGCCCTTCTTGTTTACCACACATGTGGTTCGTCAAGATGCATGGAACAGAGTTCGCAATACACCTGGCAATTTTCTCTTTTTAAATTAGGAATGTAAAACTGTTATTTGAGTTGCTTCTCAATTTTCTTAGTAGCAAAATGTCCATTCTCGTGTGCGTCTCTGATAATGCCGTCTTGCATTGAGTCTGGAACGACTAGAACTTCGTAACCGTCAACTAACTTGTAGAGAACATGTGCTTTGATAAAATAATCGTTATACTGTTTAGTCTTAAGAATTTCTTTAATTGCTTGAATGTTAGAATCATGTGACTGAGCATTTTGTATTTCGAAAGTCAAAGAATCGGAGGTAATGAGCATCGTCGGATAGCGGCTTAGCGCATCAACATGAGCCATCTTTGCTCCAGTTCGATGTTGAATTGTGTAATTGTAATCTTCTAATAATAGTGCCCATCGAGCAATTTTAGCACTGAGATCGCGCTTGCTCATAGTAAGTTTGAAGGCGTTACAGTCTGTTACTATAGTAAATTTTTGACCAAGTAGCTACACTCTAAATTTTTTTAATGCATGAATTACGGCTAACATCTCGAGTTCATAACTTGAGTAATTTTCTCAGCGTCGGATATACATTTGCTCGCAAAATATACAGGGTGAAAACAGTTATCATCAGTGGAATTCTGAAGAAGAATGCATCCAAAACCATGGATAGAAGCTTCAGTATGTAATTCAGTTTCGCTTTTCTGATTATAAATATTAAGAACGGGTTTATTAGCCAAACATTGCTTCGATTGATGAAAAACATTTTTCTCGTTTACACCAAAATGGAAAATAGTAGATTTTTTTAGAAGGTTAGATAGAGGATGAGCGATAACTGAAATGTTTTGGATAAATTTACGGAAATAACCAGCCAAACCAAGGAAACATTGGACGTCTTTTTGATTTTTTCGTTCCGGATAATTTAGAACGGCGGCTGTTTTAAGAGGGGAAGGAAATAACTGTCCATTTTGAATAATATGGCTAAGGAACTCAATTTGTGTATGAAGGAATTTACATTTTCTAAAGTTTATCTCAAGACCATAGTCAGAAGCGTCAGAAAGGACTGATTTTATTTTTTCGATATTTTCTTCTTCATCTTTAGCAGGAAGGATTAAGTCATCCATATACAACAAGATTTGACATAATAAAATGAGATCCTTAAAGACTGTGTAAACAAATCGCTGAAATACGGAAGGTGATGTACAAAAACCAAATGGAACTTTAAGAAACTGAAACTGACCTGAATGTGTCACGAAGGAAGTATAACGTCGACTGTCTTTATGAACATTAACATAGAAAAATTATTTTTTAAGGTCTAGTGTACTGAAAACACGAGCATTCGGAAGCGTATCGAGTAAGTCGTCAATGAGAGGTACAGGGTATCGATCTTTAAGTATATGTTTATTTAATTGTCTATAGTGAATGCAAAGTCGAGGGGTTCCGTCTTTCTTTTTAACAAGAACAACCTGACTCGAGTAGTCTGATGAACAGGGTTCTATAATGCCGTCCTGAATCCAAGTATTAACTTGTTTTTCTACAATATCTATCTCAGTAAATGGTAAACGTCGGGGTCTGAGGCAGATGGGAGTCAAAGTATCAACTTGTATATGCATTTCAATATTACTAGTTTTGATTTTATGGGGTTTATAATTAGTCACGAGGTGTTGAATGGTATTTCGCTGTTGCTTAGTAGCTCTAGGGCCTATATCATTGCTAGAATGATCTATTACCAATATATTTCTAATGAGAGTAGCGTCTTCGTCTATAGCGTCAAAATCTAAAGGTTTATGAATCGAAAATCCGTCTTTAGTGATAGTGAATTCAGCTTGTGCAAGTACATTCATACCATTTATCAAATCTACTGGCATAGTATTATCGTCAACAACACAAATATCAGCGGTAAACAATTGACCATCAGTAACAATTTGGGATTTGAAAGAAACAAGCGGCTTAATTTTTCCATTGCAAAAAGCCATAAGCAATGTACTAGAGTTATTAAGATCAGGGGATCCAATTTTAGTATACGCTCGCTTTAACATAATAGTAGCTATCGAACCTGTGTTGATTAACGCGTTGAAAGAGACATGGTTGAGTGTAACATCCTTGTACATTAAATTTGGAGCAGTTGAATTTAGCGTATTAACATTAGTTTCTTTCTCTGTGTGCAAAGCAATTGATTTCGAACTATTTGCCGCGATATGCCCGAAATTTTCACAAGAAATACATTTTGTACCGCGATGTTTGTCTGGACAAAATTTAGATAAATGGTTAAATTAAAAAAATTATAGAACATAACTTGTTTTTTCTGAACACGAAGACGAAGTGCTTCTGGTTTCATCTCACGTCTTGGGTTTGAAATTTTATGGTACACGTCATCACGTTTACGAGGTACGTAATTAGAACCGAAATGGTCAGTTGAGGGTTTACATCTATTTCTGTCAAAACTCTTTTCATAAATTTTGAGTTTCTGTTTGAATGTAATGTTTCTGTACGTAAAGTTAGTACAACCATACAAAATTAATTTATTACAGGGAGCGTCTGGAATATTATTTATGCAATACTC